>OY740716.1:213612284-214074456 GCA_963513945.1 Hydrotaea diabolus
TGTTGTAAAGCCTCATAACAATTCCCTGTTCCAAAACCAGCCTTTGATTTTTCAGCGAGATTCTGCGCCGACCCATTAGACAAAAAAGTCCCAGTGGTGGCTTAGAAACAATTTTCCAGCGTTCATTTACACTGAAGAATGGCCCTCGGGCAGTCCAGATTTGAACCCAGTGGATTACAAATTGTGGACGGTTTTAGAGGACAAGGTTTGTTACAAAAGATACCCCAACATTGAATTTCTTAAGACTGCTTTGGTTCGAGCAGTGGTCAATTTCCCATGGATGAGGTTCGTGCAGCTATTGACGATTGACCAGTGCGACTAAAGGCATGTGTAAAGGCCAAAGGCGGATATTTTGAATAAGTAGATTCTTTTTAGATACAATATACTTCAATAAATATATTGAAAAATATTTGGTCCAAAAACATTCAGTATTTTTTATTTTACAGCATAAATCGTGTGTAACAGTATTTATGTCCCTACTTAGTATATGCGGTCCTTATTTTCGTATAGCCCCCACACAATGGTCCTTCACCCATAGGGTATCTCATAGTCGGCCACGACCGACTTTAACTTTTTAACTTGTTTGCTATGCTGTTGTTCGCATTTCACAGGGAAGTTGCGAACATTCGTTGAAATTGTTTAGCATTTTAAGGTCTTTGTTTTCGGGAGAGAAAAAAACTAATTACTGCTAAAACTGCGTTTTTACCGTAAAAATTACAATAAATAATAGTGGCAGTAGTTGCGAACACCAGAATGATAATTATAATGTTCGCCATTGATCATGACAAATTGTTTTCATAATTGATGTTGCGTTTTTGGCTCAACTAAAGCTAGGTAGCTTGCAATGGCACAATTTCTATCATAACGCGACGGGAAATGACAAACCAGATATAAACCGATGTGCAGTGATACTCCTGGTATGTGAGACATTCACGGAGAAATCATTTATGAAGCAACGTTAGGTTGTAGTCAATTTATTTTATTAAATTGATGTACAACTTCAACGAGTAGGTGAAAATTTTATCATTTCGAAGATTGTGAACGATTTAAATTACGGTAGGTAGTGTCAGCCTCCTGTTTGATATAAAATATATGAATGATTCTAATTCATTTTGCAGCCGCAAATACTATAAATATATAATAAGAAAACAAGGCTGTTACATAATGAACAATTTAATAAATCAAAACTTCCACTTTGTGCTTAACGGCTGGCATAATCCCACTTCTTACCTGGCATAATCCCTAAAGTAACTCAATCGATCGAATTTGAGTTACGTTCGTTAGAACAACAAGGTGAAGATATCAAGAAATTCTATGACGGACACACATGCCTACTCCACAAGCTACTCGTATCTCAACTCATCATAGCGATACCTCTCCGCCCGATGATATCAGGTCACAGTGGCATCGCACTTAAGTCTTAAAGAGGCAATTATGAAACTAATGGTATAATGAGGACTGCAAGGCTATTCTGGAGCCTAAATAAAAAAAATATGGTTGCGATAACAATATTCGAAGAGCATCATGCTATTATTGTGCCTTTGGTGGTGGCACACCCAATATTATGATCCTGACAACAATAGTACTATTCACTTACAACCATAATATGATCCCCGCAAACATATTATGATTCACACTTCAATGCTGCCTGTTGAGCCATAAACGATCGACGGCTTAACGTCATCGGCAATACTGATGAATGGGACTGTTGTCAAGGAGTCGGATGCTCTTGATGTTCTGGGCATGAAAATTCAGTGCGATGTTCGCTGGAACAAACACATTTTTGAAGTGTCGAAAGAAGCATTCAAGTGCCTCGGTTTTTAAAGCCGTGCAAGAAATACTTCACTTCCTCCGACCTCCTCAACATCTACAACACATACATTCGGCCAAAAATGGAGTATAACTCCCACATCTGGGCGGGTGCTTCTTTGGAGTTCTCGACCGGGTGCACGGGAGGGCGCTGAGGCTTGTTGGAGATAGCAGGGTGGCCAACTCTGTTGTTTCTCTCGAGCATCGGCGGAGTGTTGGTTGCGTATCACTCTTTTACAGGTACTTAAACGGGATGTGCTCTGCTAAGATAGGTGATCTCATCCCGGAGGTCAGCGTGTCGCCCGTAACACCCGCTTGTCTAGAAGCTCGCATCCATTTGTTATTGATTGGCCAACTGATCGCACGACGCATTACAGGGAGAATCCGTTCTTCAGCCGTGTTGCCCGTCTGTGGAACAGACTACCCGATGAGGTGTTTCCTGCCACGTACGATATGAACAGGTTCAAATTAAATGTCCATAAAACGCAGAAAAAAAGTATGGTTGTGGTGACAATATTCGAAGAGGATCATACTATTGTTGGCTATATGGTTGTGCCACAACAATATTATGATCCTCACAACAATAGTATTATTCACACATAACCATACTATGATCCCCACAACCATAGTATGATTCACACTCAAACCATACTATGATCTCCACAACCATATTATGATCCTCACAACCATAGTATGTTTCTCATACAACCATAGTATGATCCTCACAACCATAGTATGATTCGCACGCAACCATACTATGATCCCCACAACCATAGTATGATTCACACTCAACCATACTATGATCCCCAAAATTTTTTATTAGGATTGGCTAATGTTGTTATTCAAAAATAGAGATTTTTATCAAGTAAGTTATTTTAAATTGCATTACAATTAGTTCATAGCCAGATTTGGCGCCATGTTTTTATTAAACATTTCATTCAAGAAACCAAAATATATATTCCAACGGTCAAAAATACTCTTAGTTTCCAGCAGGGGTGAATACACTTCACCATCCGTAGGCACCATGAAACGAGTGTGATTAAACCATGATCAATGGCTATATACTTAAGTGCAGGCAGATTTTAAATAAACGAGAACCAGTCGGTATTAGAGTATTTCACCGAGCAAAGTAAACACAATAAAAATCCCTGGAACTACCTTCCGATTGTTATTTTTTTTTAATGGACAGCAACCATTCACTGTATCGTGTGTATGTGTTTTTTTTTTGTATATCAAAAAAACATACGCACACACATACATGTATTCTCTACAAAACCTGTTTTGTTATGTTTATAGTCACAACCATACTGTATGATTGCCGTAATCATATTTTTGTTAACGTAAATTTTAAACAACAATACTTTTGTTGCACTAACCATGTTTATATGGTTGCTACAACCATATTTTCATTTCTAATTTGGCAATAATACTATTGTTACATTTCAACAATAGCAATATTGTCGCAATCATACTATTGTCAAAATGAAATTCAAAAAACAATACTATGGTTGCGACGATCATGCTTTTATTGGAGAGAAGATATTATTGTTGCGGTGACCATAGTGTAACCATATCTTTTCTCTGCGTGAACATTACTCCGTCTTTCCTTCAATACCCTAACCTATCCTTGACCAATGCAATGCACATACATATATAGGGGAAACCACTGAGTGTTGGTCTTATAAAAAAATACTGTGATCCCCACAACCATAGCATATTTCACATACAACCATAGCATGATCCTCACAACCATAAATTATATATCACACAATCATAGTATGATTCTCACATCCATAGTATGATTCACAAGCATCCATGCTATGATCCCAAAATTGTTGATTAGGATTGGGTTATGTTAGTTTTTAACAATATAGATTTTTTTATAAAAAATTTTAAATTACTTTAAATTAATAATAATAGAAGTTATTAATTTAACAGCGGAAAAAATCCTTTAAAAAACGCAGGTGTCTTACGGTTGCTATTTATATTTCAGGTCCGTCAATAATAATACAATAATTTATCATTGGAAATGGTTTTATCGTTTTTAAATACATTCTCCTTTCTCGAATCACTTTTTTAACAGCTTCAACAGCTGCTCCGGGGGATGAAAAGCACTTTTTTAATGCTAGGAAATAAGAAGAAGTCATTGGGTGCCAAATCAGGGCTGTACGGTGGATCGCCCATCAATTCGACATCTTGAGTGGTCAAATAGCTCATCGTTTCAGCTGATGTGTGAGAGCTCGTATTGTCGTGATGCAAAATGATCCGTCTTCTCGTATTATCATTCCTCATTTCTTCGAACACTGTTGGCAAACAGATGGATGTACTTCTTCCCCGAATATCTTTTGTTGGATTTGGATCGTCCTGAAAGACCCATACGGTCGATTGCTGTTTCGGGTTCATATGCATAAATCCATGGTTCGTCACCTGTGACAATGTTATACACTGCCTTTGAGCGACTGCAGTTATACTTTTTCAATACCACTTTGCACCAATCCATACGAGCATTATTTTGAGCATTCGTCAAATTATGTGTGATCCAACGAGATGTTGTTTACATCAAAAAAAAAAGTGAAAATTGATTTTTTTACCCTTAGGTCCCTTTCTCTATGCAATGTCACATATCAGTAAAAAAAATCCAAAAAAATTTGTATTGGATAATTTCAATTTACAGATAAAAAGTTATACTATTGTTTAAGATTCACTGTAACAACCATATTTTAAATTGTAAAAATTACAATCATACGGTATGATTGCGCTTTTCATATAATTGTAAACAAAAAACCTCAAAAACAATCCTTTTGTCACACCAACCATATTTGTATTGTTGCTACAACCATATTTTCGTTTTCAATATTGGTAATAATACTATTGTTACATTGTACAATATTAATACTGCCGCAATCATACTATTGTCGAAATGAAATTCAACAAGCTACTTTTATTGAAAATGACATATAATTGTTGTTGTTGTTGTAGTAAACAATTTTTTTCCCTGCGTGTACGGCTACGCAAGCTCTTTTGGGGCGCTGTAAGGAGTAGAGGACCAATTACTGAAACTTCTGTGTAAATATGGAAGAATGATCACAAAGCGTTTGTAGTCTCACTTAAGTACGTCCTATTCATTAAAAGGGAGACAAGATCGTAAATGCAAACTACGGTGGAATAAGTCTGCATTCCTATTCATACTCGTATAAGATCGTCTCAACCGTGACAAAGTAACATTTCTTGGAATTATACCAAATACTGGAAGAAAACTTTTATGATCTGATCTTTAGATAACATTATCGAGAACTACACGCAGAAAAAATTATAGTTGGGGTGACAATATTCGAAAAGGATCATAATATTGGTGGGTATAAGGGTGTGGCACAATAATATTATAATCCTCACAACAACCACGTGCATGTTTTTTTAGTATATCAAAAAAAATATACGCACACACATACATATATGCTCTATAAAACCTGTTTTGTTATGTTCATAGTCGTAACCATACGGTATGATTGCCATAATCATATTATTGTTAACGTAAATTTTAAACAACAATACTTTTGTTGCACCAACCATGTTTATATGGTTGCGATAACCATATTTTCATTTCTAAATTTGTCAATAATACTTTTGTTACATTTCAACAATATAAATATTGCCGCAATCATACTGTTGTCAAAATGAAATTCAAAAAACAAAACATAGGGTGCGAAGAACATGCTTTTGTTGTAGTGAACATATTATTGTTGCGGTGACCATATAGTAACCATATCTTTTCTCTGCGTGTATTAATAGGCGATTCAGAATGTATTTTAACAAACCGCAAAAAGCGAATAAGTTATTTGGTTTACGAGTATACTTCTTTGCCATCACCTTTGTCTATCGTTCTTCTAAACTGGAAAAGGGTCCCACAACCTACGATTGGAGCAAATAAAAATATACAAGACTTTTTAGGCGCCCTTCTGCCAGTTGACACCGAAAAACTCAGTAAAGCTGTCATCTATGCTTTGCTTGAGCACTTCCAGTAGTGATTGGAATATCATATTTCTATCATCGATCAGTAGACATCCGTTCGTCGATATATTGCCTCCTGAATGGCTACGGTCTGAGACGGCTTTTGTTACTCAGGTGCTTTTGTCTCACTGGTCGATTGTTTCGCCCTAAGGGTCTGAACCGATGTCGCTTTCATAGTTTTAATCGAGTTCTTTACTGCTTCGCCCTCGTTGAAAGGTGGACTGATCTACACAACAGGGGTATTCATCCAAAATTTACTTCTGAACGTGGATCGTGGCCTCAAACGCTTTCACAGCCCGACAGTTTTAACTAACGTTACCCTTTTCTTTTCTTTGCTTGTCTTATGTAGTTGGACACATCAGATAAATATCTGTCCAACTTAATAATAAACATAAAAAGGAGATATGCTTGGAAGGCGTAGCCATAGACTCCAGTCCAAGGAGGCTCAAAAACATATATGTGACAGCGCATATAGAAAGGAATCTAAGGGTAAAAAAATCAATTTTTAATTTTTTTTTGATGTGGACAACATCTGAGCATCGAATGAGACCGATCCCGTGCCCCAAAAGTGTTCCCTCCCAGAGATATGCGCGTTTTATGAAAGTGATGGTACGCCAAAGATACACGTATTTAAATCTTTAAAATGGCTCTCCTGAACAAAACTGGTTTTTACCCTTAGGTCCCTTTCCAATAAGCGCGTCACATATTCAGTTGTTTTTTTGGACATCCAGAAGGGCAGAATATAATATATAAATAGTTGCATACGACCGACTTTAACTTTTTTTTTACTAGTTTAACTTATTTATTTTTTTTGATTTTTGGTTTGGGTCATTACGAATTACTTGGTTCGAACAAACAAACGTATGTAAAGGTATTAGTCGCTACAAGAGTCGGTGCTGATAAACAATAATTGAAACAAATTGCTATTTCTAAAAGTCTTCTTATCCAACAGAATTTTAGTAGTTCAAGCCGATTTTTAACTTAGATTGTCTGTGTGCGGAGATATTGCATTGCTGTCTATAAGAGCGTCCATGAAATACTTGTACATAGAAAAATAAAAAAGTGTTATTCTTACCGCTCTTCGCTCATTTCAGAGGTCAAACTTCAAATTTGAGTTAAAATTTTTTTTTTACACGTTTATAAATAAAATTACTAATTTACGTTTGTACAAAATTTTGACTCAAATTTTAAGTTTGACCTCTAAAAACACCATAAAGGGTCATAGCTAGTCAAAAATTGAGTATGAGAAGAATGTTTGCCTGTATATTTGCAACACAAATGCTTACGGTGTATTTTCCGAAAGTCGTCTGGCTTAAAAGTTATAGCTCATCAAAGCTTGCAACTAGTTTTATTCCATTTTTAGGGCTAAAAGTCATAAAGGACAGGCCGGTTTCCATCCGATTGAAACATTTTTTGCACGGATACTATTTTTGATGCCCAATATATGTGACAGCGCATAGAGAAAGAGACCTAAGGGTAAAAAAATCAATTATCATTTTTTTTTTCCTTTTTTTGATGTGGACAACATCTGAGCATCGAATGAGACCGATCCCATGCCCCAAAAGTGTTCCTTCCCAGAGATATGCGCGTTTTATGAAAGTGAAGTCGACGATTCTAAGCGCAAATATAAAGGGGCCTAATCTTTAAAATGACTCTCCTGAACAAAACTGGTTTTTAGCCTTAGGTCCCTTTCTATTTTGCGCGTCACATATAAGTACTAGAAAATGAGCGGGTAGCGGAAAAAATAACACTTTCTGTTTTATGGGCGCTCTACTGTCTATGGATTATTTGGGGATGACTGGCCGAGTGAATTTTTTCAGTCACAGGAGTAATTTAGTATTTATTAAAATTTATTCACTTTTCATAACTGTATGTGGGAGGTAGTAGATGTATTTAATAAAGCTAATCCTAATATCGGAGCTTTAATTAGATGCGGTTACTGTCTGTTTTCTACCATGACACTCGATTGAAACTGCAGATTAAGCCTATGGCCAACTTACCACTTCGAGATCGATAACTGTGGAGGAACTATTGGATCCAAGTAAAATATATAAGCCTTAACTAAAGTTTCTGTCCGGCACTTCGAGCCCGGGCACTCCGGTTATAGTATTTCGTTCCCTGCTTTTCGGGATCTCCCTTAGACATATTGGTGAGCTGCGTTAAGAACATGGAGAATGATATCCATTTGGTATGGACATCAAGGAAGTAATCCTTTTTATTTATCCTTATAATAACGTTATGTGGTTTTTTTTTTTTTTTTAAAAAAAAGTTTATTACTTCCTCTGTATTGTTAGCAAGAACTCCTCCAGTGATCATTTATCTATTCTCTATTATTTTGTCTTTTAACAAAAGCTAAAAAGAAACGCTGTACACTTCACTTATCGATTCGAAATGGTAAGTTGCTCCCCCCCTCTGTAGAAATAGAAGCCTCCCATTACTTATCATATCAATGTGCCTAACAAGATTTTGTAATTACAATTCAATTTTTCCCCCTCCTCCTGGAGCATTTATAAAATTCCACTAAATTTCAGTGAGCAGAATGGATATTGCTGTCTTCTTTGTTGCATGTCATGACTATGATTAGAACGATAATGGAACTTAAGCAAATATTTGATCATCAATAAATGTTGAGTCTAATACCAAAAAGCGAAACGACGATAAGGTCTACAATGAAAACGGCGCAAAGAGCAACAGAACTATTTATTTAAAGCAGTTATTTGGCGGTGGAATCATTGAAATCATGTACGAGCGCGCACAACAGTTACCTGTATTACAGTTTAAATCATATGCTTGCGTGCTTTGTGCGAAACCTGCAATTACCGAAAAAACGCCAAAAAACAAACTCAACGCAAGTTTAGAGCAAAGTCCGAAGAAAAACCCCAACAACAAAAAAAGCAGACGAACGAAATTCCAGTTAAACCTTAGACAAACCAAACTAAGCGAACAGTTCTATTTAAGGTTTACAAAAGGAAAAAAGATCTCGTCTTAAAGGTTTCTAATCTTAAAAAACACGCACATACGAAGAGGTTACCTAGGAGCACAGTGTGCTGAGTCCATTTAAGCGGGGGAAAGAAGGGGTCACACAGAGCGGTAGCTAACCACTATTTTCTGGTATTGTTTTTTTGTTGCGAATTGTTGGCATATCGCCGCCGCGCTTTTATTGCCGTTTTTATTTTTGTAAACCGAAAAAAACTAAATTTCGTCATAGGCGGTTTGGCGATTGGTGCTAACAATAAAAACTGCTTTCAAAATCTATGGTCAGCGAGCAGTTGTTCTTCTTTTTTCTCCCATTTGTTGCTCCTTGTACGAGTATATGTATGTGTAAATCCTCCGAGAGTCTTTGGCGGTTTCTTCCCAAAAACAACACATTTCATACAAATCTATAATCTGTAATTTGGCCATAAGCGAAAAACAGCCCAACTTTATTTCTTTACTTGTAAAAGTAGTAATTTCAATATTACAACTACAAGAACAACAACAACAACAACAGCAGCCATAACAATTTCGGCGAAAATTCATTTGTTAAACACACAACACCAGTGCGAACAACAATAATACTCGTACCAAATACTCTTACGTACCGGCTGTCTAGGCTAGGCTAGCCTGGTTGACTGCCTTTGGTACAATTGGCCAGTCAGACCAGAGATAAAAGTAACAAAATTATTTTTGGAGTTTCTTACTAAGTTTTATTGTTTCTTTTGTTTTTTGTTCGGTCATGTCTGTGGGTTTCTGTATTTTAATCTAATAGAAATAAAACGGTAAATCAACGCCTTTTACGGTTGGTTTGACATTTAAGGAATTTAACATTTTAATTAAATTACAATTGTTTTGTAGGAGAATTTCAAGAATTTCGAGAGGCAAGCGCTTCATTTGTATCAAACTAAAGATCAGATTTATGGGTCAGCAAATTAGCATTCGCCGGCTGTAGAAGGTTTTAACTGTAATTACAAACGATGAAGGTACTCATACGTCCTTACTTGTAGTGAATATAAAAAAATCTTAAGATCGATTTAAAATATCAATATGTGACAGCGCATAGAGAAAGGGACCTAAGGGTAAAAAAATCAATTTTCACTTTTTTTTGATGAGCATCGAATGAGACCGATCCCATGCCCCAAAAGTGTTCCCTCCAAGAGATATGCGCGTTATATGAAAGTGATGGTACACCAAAGATACACGTATTTTAATCTTTAAAATGGCTCTCCTGAACAAAACTGGTTTTTACTCTTAGGCCCCTTTCTATTTTGCGCGTGACATATTAATGACTAGTGCGTCTTAAGTATGCATCAGTAATTAAAGACTGAACTATTCGGAATTTCGGCCGGAACAAAGCTTTAACACTCTCCACCGAACAGAGTCCAAAATCACCGATCTATGAAGTTTAAGTCGTAAATTTAAAATAATAAAGCCAATTTATTATTCACAACTATACGAGTAAAATGCGTTAATTATTAAATTTTTAAAAATTTTTCATTTATTTCAATTTCGTATTTTTATGTCAAGGCACCCTTAAACCTCTTTAATGATCTTTCAGTGTCAAAACGTTATTCGAAGTCAACATTTACATCATGGTAAAGTTTACTTTCGGGCAAAGTTTGGAAATCATTAAAAATGTCCACCGGAATTCTGAGTTGGTGGTCGCTACTTTACGAGCGCTTACTCCAATTTTCGGCAGTAATAAGCATTCCACCCGACAGGATGAGCCATGAAGCTCATTTCGGGCTGAGTGGTTTTCTCAGTAAACAAAATATGCATTATTGGACAGCAACAAACACACATGTGATTCAAGAGACACAATTGCGTCCGCAAAAAATTACTGTGTGGTGTTGTTGTTTTTATGCCGGAGGTGTGATTAGGCCGCATTGTTACCGTCAATGGGGAGCGCTATCGTGCCATGTTAGAAAATTATTCTTGGCCAGAATTACATGAGCTTGCCATCGCCGATATGTGGTTTCAACAAAACGGTGCCACTAGCCAGCACGCGTTACAATCGATTTACTGAAAGGCAATTTCGGTGAAAGTTTTATCTCGAGAAATGGCCCGGTCAAATGGCCACCTCGTTGATGCGATTTAACGCCATTGGATTTCCTTTTTGGGACCACTTCAAGTCATTGGTCTATGCCAACAAGCCAACAACTCTAGACGAGCTCAGAGACAAAATCCAACGCGAAATTGCCAACGTTCTGGTCGAAATGTGTGCAAGATTGGTGGAAAATTTGGTCCAAAGATTAGATCGATGTACACGGGCTCATGATGGCCATGTGACTGAAATCGAACTTAATTTTTAAAAAAAACATTTCCACTGTACATGGAATAAATTTGAACTCTATACTTATATCTTAAATATTCAGTGTTTTATTAATAATGTAAGCAATTTGTATGCTTCAATGGTCGAACTGGAAAACCAAATTATTTAAACGTATGTTTTAGATACGAGTTTTTCTTTAAGTTCTTAGTTTTGTAATTTTAATAAAAATCTACAGTTTGTTTTTTTCAGACGAGTGGTTTCAAGAAGATATAAAACGCATATAGTTAATTGTTTTGGCCAAGTATTTAGCTTTATGATAAAGATAATGGGAAGCCATTATGTTTTAAAAATGATTTCGGACAAGTGGCCACGGCGGCTGGCTCGAATTAATTCCAGCAGAGTGGCCCAATTTTCGACCAATTTTTGCAGCATTTGGGGCCGTATGTTAGCAAAACGCGCCGAATTTTAGCTTCCAATGCGTCAATCATGTCGGGCTTGTCTGCAAAGACAAGCGGCTTCACATAACTCTACAAAAAATAGTTCAGCGGTATTAAATCGCACGATCTTGGAGGCCACGCCACAGCTCCACGACACGAAATAATGCTCTCACCAAAAGTTTCCTTCGATAAATTGATTATTTGGTTGGCTGTGTGGCATGAAGCTTCGTCTTGTTGAAACCAAATGTTGCCCACATCAACATCTTTCAATTTAGGCCATTAATCATGGCTCTATAGCGATCCCTATTGCCTGTCTCATTATGGCCGGCTTCAGTTTTGAAGGTATATGGATCAATAATTCTCTCTGCCCGTAGAGCACACCAAACAGTTACTTTTTCAGAATGTACCGGCGTCTAAATAATGGCTTGTGGAGTTTCATTACACCAAATGCGACAATTTTAGTTATTAACGTACCCATTCAACCGAAAGTGAGCTTCATCGCTGAACAAAATTTTCTTGTAAAAATCAAGATCGGTGGCGTTTTGGGCCAATTCACCACAATTTAGAAACTTTGTTCCAGAGTAAGTCTATTCATTATGAGCATAAATCAAGTGACAGCTGTCAAAAAAAAGAACTCCGGAAATAGTGTGACCAGATTGAAAACCACATGTCGAAAGGAACACCCTTTATTTGATCATTATTAGTAATCATATGATTTTTTTATCAATCAACAACAAAGTTACGCACCAGGATTTTTTGATAGAGAAACTCATTTATATCCCCTTTTAAGTTTTAATTTTGTACTTTTCTGTTTACTGAGAACATATTTTTCTTGCTTATTATTTTATTACTCTACACAAAGATATAACAAAATAAATACACCACAAAAAATATTTCCTGTGTTAGACCACAAACAATTTAAGTTTAAACCTACATTGTCTGAAAAAAAAATTTTGACTAACAATACGATCCAGGTCCTTAACTTTTTTGTTGTCGTTAAGAAATAAGGTTTTGTAATACGAAGGTTGCTTTTTATGTTTCGGGTCTGGCAATAAAAACACAATAATTTATCATTGGAAATGGTTTTATTGTTTTCCAAAATATTCTCCTTTAAGATTAATACACTTTTGCATGCGCACAAACGAACTTTCAAAGCACTTTTTCCACTCCGATTGAGAGACCTCCAAACCATGATTTTTTGAACGCTTCAGCAGCTGCTTCGGGCGATGAAAAACGTTGACCACGCGTTTAGTTTTTGATGCTAGGAAATAAGAAGAAGTCATTGGGTGCCAATTAAGGGCTGTACGGTGGATGGCACATAAATTCGACATCTTGAGTGGTCAAATAGCTCATCATTTCAGCTGATGTGTGAGAGCTCGCATTGTCGTGATGCAAAATGATCCGTCTTTTCTTTTTATATTTTCTCATTTCTTCGAACACTTGGCAAACAGATCATTTTATACCACTCAGACTTGACCGTCCTACGTTACACTAAAGGTACTGTGTCAACATTTCCGGTTATACCGAAAAAAACGCAATCATTTGCTTCGGTGTACTTCTTTCACAAACAACTTTTGTTGGATATGGCTCGTCTTGAAAGACCCATGCGGTCGATTGCTGTTTTGTTTCGGGTTTATATACATAGATCCATGATTCGTCACCAGTGACAATGTTATACACCGCCTTTAAGCTACCGGAGCTACGAGGCTTTTGTGAGCATTCGTTAAATTATGTGGGATCTAACGAGAACAAATTTTTTTCACGGCCAAATGAACATGCAAGTTCTTATTGATGCTTGTCATACTAATGCCCAAGGGTGCCTCAATCTCACGGTGAGTCACATGTCGGTCTTGCTTAATCAGTTCACGCACCGCATTGATGGTTTCTGGCAAAGTGACCGAAGTTGGACGTCCTTCACGATATTCTTCCTGGAGCGAACGGCGTCCGAGACTGAACTCTTGGTACCAGCGATTCACAGTGGCTTATGATGATGCTTCACCACCTAAAGTTGAAACAAGGTGATTTAAACACTCTTGTTGCGATAACCCACTCAGAAAATCGTAAAAAAAGTCATCGAACGAAAATGTTTACGGGATAACTCCATTTTTTTCCAATTCGCCTTAAATGACAAAACGTTCTCAGTGAAATATGCTAAAAACTGTCAAAGTTTCCAATGAAAATTCCAGTTTGCATTTGGGAACACTAGTATTGTCAGGACCCAAAATATAAATAGCAACCCTTTACTCTATTTCGTTATAAAGCTATGATTTTTTTATACCTTTTTTTTTGAAAGCGATTTTGTTCTTGGGATTGCTTGTCATGTCTGTATCTTGTAAACTATTTCGAATTTTGTTCTAACGATTTTAAAAGAATAAAAAATACATTTTCTTCAAGTGTAAAATAAGTCCTACAATATTGCTGAAGGCGCCAAAACAAAATTCAAAATAGTTTACGATTAATTAACTAATAGTCCTGTGATAAAAAATTTTACATATTAAATAAAATATTGGTTGCAGAGCTTTCAGGGAACATTTTCCGTTATGAGGCGATGAAACATTTTTATACTCGTATTACGTATATTATATATAAGAGTGTGCTTAAGGAGCGGTCACATTGGGCAAATATTTGACAAAAAAAAGTGATTTATATTATTTGCTAAAAATTCTGTCAAAATAACACACTAACGACAAATATTTAACAGTTTTTGTTTGCTCAAACAGATATCAAGAAATGTCAAAGAGAAGTTTGAGAAAACATGTTTGGCGTGTGTTCACATTTGAATAAATATTTGATGAAATAGTCAATAAATAGAATTTTTTTTCAGACAACCTTTTGAAACCAATAATGCAGAAAGAAGAAAATTTACCGATTTTGGAGCATTTGGATTTTGGATTTTTGGAGCAGCATCTTTGATAGTCTTGGAAGGGAAGGATTTGCCATAAGCGCAAATAAGGCAATGCAAGTCTATAAAAACTTTTTGAGAATGAACGCAGCAGAGTTTGACTATTTGGTAAGCGCTAAATTGAGATGTAGACCATACAAATTTTTAATAAATATTTTTGTGTAGCTGAAATTTGTTGCCCCGCTAAGACGACACAAATACGTGAGTTAGTTTTAGCCTCCGAACGTTTAGCTGTTACACTGACATCACTGATTTTACCGGCGGTATGCCATTAGGCCCCACGCAGATACACCCCAATCTTAAAAATGTTATTTACAATTTGTTACAGAAAACAACAACTCGATATTTTGGGGCATATTTGCCTTTTTTAGGGTGTATTTGCTTACCTTTAAACAACCACTACGAAATTAGACCCCATTAAAAGTTTTGGGTCATATTTTCATCTTATGTTTGAGGTATAATTTCGTGAGGTGTATTTTCATAATACAATTACTCGTAGACCCCAATTTCGAGGACTAATTTCCTATTTGGCTTTGGGTGTATTTTCTTGGGGCCTAATGCCGATTTAACCAGCTGCTATTTCTTATTGTTTGCTCTTACAACATTTTTGATAGATCAAATTGATGTTTGCCGAAAATAGAAGAAAATATTTGTTCTCAGATGTTCACTCTGTATTTACATTGTGCAATTTTTTGTTCGCTTAAAAATATTTTAGTTTCCCCAAAATCAGTTGATTTGTTGTTTCCAACAAATATCTTGTGGTCAGATTGTGACAAAGAAATATTCGAAGTTTTTCTTCAAATAGTAGCCTAGTGTGACAGTACCTTTAGCTTTTAGTCAGGCTTGAGGCAAGGTTTAATTTAGTTGCAAGCTGGTGACTGTAGTTTTAGTAAGCGCTATTTCACCATCATCAGAAACCAACGAATGTGATGCAAAAAAGACAGAGCATTTACACTAAGGGACACGCAGTTTCTCATTTTTTTTTAAATAACCAACACTCAGGGGACGCCCCCTATACATACGGTGCATTACGTTGGCGAGTGGAAAGTAAAGGATCGGAGGGGGGAAAGAGGGAGTAATGTTTATTGACACTTGCCTTGAACTTCTGGATGTCGTAATTAGTGGGAAATACATTCGCCGAAAGTCGATTCCACATACGGACTGTACGAGCGAAAAACGAATTTGATCTGTAGTGTATAGTGCGGTCAACTGACCAATCGATAACAAACGGGTGTGGATTCCTAGAAAGTCGCGTATCCCAGCCGAACATCCTTACGTCAGGAATAAGGCGACGGATATCTGATGAACACACACCATGAAAGTAACGATAGAACAGCGAAACATAAACCACATTCCGACGATGCTCAAGGGAAACAATAGAGTTGGATACCCTACTGTCACCAATCAGCACCATCGCCTTCCTTTGAACACGGTCAAGTAGCTCCAAGGATTATTTTGGAGCACCTGCCCAAGAATGGGAGTTGTATTCCATCTTCGGCCTGATGAAAGTTGTAAAGATATTGAAAATATCGGTAGGAGTGAAATATTTCTTGCATCGTTTAAAAAGCCTATGCACTTAAGTGCTTCTATCGACACTTCGAATACATGTCTCGCCCAGAGAGCGTCACAATATATTTTCATGTCCAGAACATCAAGAGCTTCGGATTGTTTAATATCTGTACCATTAATAGAAATTGACGATTTTGTTGGGTCAGCGAATCGCTTGTGAGACAACAAGTAGCACTGTGTCTTACGCGCATTAAAATCAACTTTATTTATTCGGCCCCATTCGGAAATGGCGAGTAGATCCCGGCCAAGTGTCTCATCCATAATTCGCCTTTTGTCTTTAATATCTTGAAGACTCGGCCTACGGTCGAATGAATATGAATGACAGAGGTTACTGTCATCCGCAGAGGAGTATATTGGTTTAACGGTCTGGCCCAACAGATCATCAATGAAAATTAGAAATAAAGAGGGAGAAAGGACAGAGCCCTGTGGTACTCCTGCAGTAAGCCTATGTTTGTTGGATGAGAACCCACTACAACAACTCTTATAGTGCGATCTCTAAGAAAGCTCGATATAAAACGAGCGAAAGCATCACCGACACCAAAAGCCATCAGCTTTGACAAGAGTGCACCGTGCCAGACTCTATCAAAGGCCTTGGAGATATCCAGAGCCACAGCCTTACTCTCAACTGGTGGATAGACCGACTTCAGCGCTCCGATAAGAAAGCCACCAGGTCTCCCGTAGATCGATTTCTACGGAAGTCATACTGTCGATCGTTGGACTCTGGATACTTCACAAGATGGTAGTTAACCATGCTCTCCATTACTTTAGAGAGCGGAGAGCAAATCGCGATAGGCCGATAATTTGCAGGATTATTAAAAATTAAAATCCAGCACAATGCATGCGTACCAAAGTACATGCACACGGGTGTAATGCAGCGCAGCGCTGCATTACACCCGTGCTGCTGCTTTGACGATGTTCTTGCAATGAAGTTGCTACACATGCATTATTGATGCTTTTCTGTTGCATTGACGAACATGATTACATTGCAATTAGAAGTCGCCAAGTTTTAAAAATAATTTAGTTTTTGGCTTCGTCAGACCATTTAATTGTTGTTTTATACCCACATTTCCATTTGTACTAAAATCCATTTTGTTTGCCCCAAAACTGTACTAACATGCTATGTCTAGAAAATAGGTCTTTATGGACCAAATTGGTCCAGGATTGTTTCTATGTCTATCGTGATGTAATATACCAAATTTAATCAGAATCGGAATTAAAATAGGTGCGAGATATGCTAAGTAGATGCTTTTGTGAACACATGACTACTGCAATGTTGGCAGAAGATGCATTTTCGAACACGCTGAGCAACATATGCAGCGCAGTACTTCATTTTCAAAAAGGCCCCATACGAGTTTTGTTGTTATTCTCATTCAATTAATTTAATTGCAACAATTGATAAATAATGTGGCTTGTACTTGATTTTGGAATTTAAGGTTGTCTTTTTTTGCTGTGTAAGTTCAAGGTATCGAAGCCAATATTTCTAATAATTGCGTAATTCATGAGATATTGGTGGTAAAACTGAGAGGTGTAATAGGCAATATGTTTATAAAAATAATCTTTTAGTTAAGTTTAGCTAATGGTAGACGTTATGTTTTTGTGTCATAATAAAATGTAAGCGATAAACCTACAATTTTTAAAATGGTTTTATTTCCTTGTGGAAATGTTGCTCTCCAAAATGGCTGAAGTTCTACTTTAATTTATAGCCCGATTATTTTAAATTTCAAAACGACTCACTGCAAGAGGTTTCCGAACCCTAAACTGCTTACACTAAAAACTAATTACAGTTTATTTCAAAGGCATATTAAAGAAAATTTGGACTGTTGAAACATTCACGAAACTTGTGCATGAAGCTGCTTTCCTATCAACACCGCAAGAAGCTTGCGAAAATTCATCAAGTTTTCTAACGTCTATGGAAATAAGACAACTTATCAAAACAAAAAGACGGCTGCGTAAAATTTGGCAGAGAACAAGGAGTCCATCTTATAAAACAAACTTTAATAGAGCTGTAAATCAGCTTAAACGTATGCTCAATAATTTTAAAAATAAATGCATAGGTAACTTTTTGGGCAACCTAAGTCCAACAAACAACAATAATCATAACCTTTATAAAGTAACGAAATCTCTTAAGAGACCTCAAAAAAGAAATATCACTATTAAGGATTCTAACGGAACGTGGTGCAGAACTGACAGAAGTAAAGTCTCTGCTTTCAAAACTCACCTAGAAGAAACATTTATACATTATTCATTCTGTCCAAAGTCAGAAGCAAACGAGATTATTGAGTTTCTAGATGTGCCATGTCAAATGTGCTTACCAATAAAACCAATCAGAGTTCAGGAAGTACTAAATGAAGTTAAAAAGTTAAATTCTAAAAAATCACCCGGATTTGACCTAATTGATGCAAAGGTTGTCAAGTCTCTGCCTAAAAAAGGTTACATCTTTCTTACAATATTATTTAATTCGGCGTTAAGATTGTCTTATTTTCCCACTATATGGAAATGCGAAAAATTATACTGGTTTTAAAGCCAAATAAACCTGAACATGAGGTAACCTCCTACCGACCTATCAGTCTACTGCAAATTTTTTCTAAATGGTTTGAACGACTTATCAAAAAAAGATATGCCCTATTCTGGAAGCATTAAATATTTTGCCAGACCATCAATTTGGATTTCGTAATAGCCATGGAACGCCAGAACAGTGCCATAGAGTAGTTAATGTAGTAAGACATTGTCTTGAAATGAAACAATATTGGTTTTTCTTGACGTCAAACAGGCATTTGATAAGGTATGGCATTATGGCTGGCTTTTCAAGTTAAAACATATTCTTCCAACTCCATTTTATCTTCTGCTCAAATGTTATTTGAAGAAGAGAACTTTTTATGTAAACATAAATGACGAGGACTCTGAAATCGGCCATATTCAATCTGGGGTTACACAAGGAAGCGTCTTAGGACCAGTCTTATATATGTTATTTACATCAGACATGCCCACAAACAGCGATGTTATAATTGCGACTTACGCGGATGATACAGAAATTTTAGCCTCAAATACATCACCTGCACCACCAGCATCAAATACAGTTCAAAGGCAACTTGAGATTTTGGAAGCATGGTTTATAAAATGGAATATCAAAATTAATGCTGAAAAATCGGTTCATGTCACGTATTCCTTACGCAGGGAAGACTGTCCGCCAGTTTTATTGAATGGTGTCACAATTAGGTCATCTAACAGCGTTAAGTATCTTGGACTTCATATCGACAGGCGCCTAAACTGGAGAAAACACATTGAGCACAAAAGAGAAGAATTAAACATCATGACTAAAAAAATGTTCTGGCTTCTGGGCCCCAAATCCGTACTTAGTATGGAGAACAAAGTTATTTTATATAAAACTATATTAAAGCCAATATGGACGTATGGAATTCAGCTGTGGGGAACTGCTAGTACTTCCAATATTGAAATATTGCAGAGATATCAGTCCAAAACTCTTAGAACCATTGCTAGTGCCCCATGGTTTGTTAATAAGCCTATGTTTGTTACATACACTGCGACCTTGGTGTCCCCAAAGTAAAGAGCGAAATTAGCAGATACAGTTCTAACTACCTAAATAGACTTAGTTATCATCCAAACATATTGGCCATAAATCTACTTGACGATAGCAACGAAGAAGGCGACTAAAAAGATCTCATGTACTCGACCTGCCCTTTTTAAAATAATTATATTTGTAAATATTGTATTATAAATGAAATATATGTTATATCTGTTGCGTTTAATAGAGCTCAACAGCAGTGTCTTTTCTTTTTCTAAGTTGATATAAAATTTGCTTAATGTTTAAATGTTAATAGATTGCAAATAAATGATATATAAAAAAAATTATAGCCTGCAAAAAACATTATGTAAATTCAAATAATCTTTTTCTTCAGAAACATTTGTTTTAGTCGAAATTGTGCGGCTTTGAAACCATCCGAATTACACAAGCTTCAAATTCAATATTTGACTTCAACCACGACTTTGATGCAATGTTTTTTTTAAAGTTTTAAAATACGTTATGTGTTAATTTTGCGGATTAATGGAGAATAAAGAAAACCACGATAATGGACACCATCAGAACACGATTTCAATAAGATACACCAAGAATTAAATCTAATACCGACGGTTCTGCTGCAAAGATCCTTTAAATTCCAACTTCATGATTAAGTTAACACCCATTTTGAAGTTTACGAAAATCAAAACGTCGATCTGCTTGATGAACTGAAGGCAATGTCTTAAGACTATTAAGACATTTCCAATGAACTTCATTTGGCGTTAACCCATTCGTATTTGCTCTGTACTTGTGGGCCTTTCATTTGCCTTGTGTTTCGTGTGATTGCCAGTTTTCTTCATTAGGTACGAGAAAACACCAAAATCTGAACATCATGTAAAGACTAGCATCAAAGAACAAAAAATAGTTCGTATGATGTTGGTGTTGAAAGTTGATGCTGCAGACGAAAAATTACATTAAAAACACCTTTTTCTGGTTGTTCGTTTACCTTACATTACCAGTTGCAAATTGGTTATTTGAACTTGACTTTAATAACTTATTTGTAGGTTTGGTCGTAGTTACGAGTCAATATGAGATATGATGGTGGTATACATTGCGCACACTGGGGTGAAGGTCATAATTTCAAGTGAAATGCATATAATTGAAAACTTTGTTATTGCCTATATTTGATGAGGAAACTAATATACGTGGACGTACGGTAGCTATTTATGTTTCGGTCCTGACAATACTAGTGTTCCCAGATGCAAACCGGAATTTCCATTGGAAACTTTGACATTATTTAGCATGAGTTCACTAAGAACGTTTTCTCATTTGAGGGCAAATTGTTTTGTTTACAGTGTGTTGAAAAATTCATCTCAGTCAAAAAATGGAGTTATCACATTTTCGTGCGATGATTTTTTTCGATTTTCGGCGTGGGTTATCGAGACAAGAGTGTTTAAATCAATTTGTTTCGACTTTGGCGATGAAGCGCCATCAAAAACCACTGTTCAGATGGTACCAATAGTTCAGTCTCGGACGCCGTTCGTTCCAGGATGAATTTCGTAAAGGACATCAAACTTCGGCCACTTTGCCAGAAACCATCGATGCTGTGCGTAAACTGAGTAAGCAAGACCGACACGGACATACCGTGAGATTGAGGCATCCTTGGACATTAGTATGACAAGCATCAATAAGTTTTGCATGTTCATTTGGTCGTGAAAAAAATTTGTTCTCGTTGGATCCCACATAATTTGACGAAAGAACCAAAATAGGTTCGTTTGAATTGGTGCAAAGAGATGCTGAAAAAGTATAAATGCGGTAGCTCGAAAGCAGTATATAACATTGTCATAGGTGACGAATCTTGAATCTATGCACATGGACCCGAAACAAAACAGCAATGGACCTTAAGGGTCTTTCCAGACGAGCCAAATCCAACAAAAGTTGTTCGTGAAAGAAGTACATCGAAACAAATGATTGCGTTTTTTCCGGTGTAACCAGGCATGTTGCCACAGTGCCTTAAGTGGAACGTAGGAGGTCAATTTTGAGTATTATACAACCATCTGTTTGCCAACAGTGTTCGAAGAAATGAGGAAATATAATAAGAGAAGACGGATCATTTTGCATCACGCGAGCTCTCACACATCAGCTGAAACGTTGAGCTATTTGACCACTCAAGATTTCGAATTGATGGGCCATCCACCGTACAGCCCTGATTCGGCACCCAATGACTTCTTCTTATTCCCTAGCATCAAGAAAAAAATGCGTGGTCAACGTTGTTCGTCGCCCGTAGGGCTGTTGAAGCGTTTAAAAAACATGCTTTGGAGGAGTCTCAATCGGAGTGGGAAAAGTGCTTCGAAAATTGGTTTGTGCGCATGCAAAAGTGTATTGATCTTAAAGGAGAATATTTTGAAAATCAATAAAACCATTTCCAATGATAAATTATTGTGTTTTAATTGCCGGACCGGAAATATAAACCCTACAAGGGTTAAAGAATAAATATTTTATTTTTTTAGAATTCTTCTGGTTGGCATTAAACCGAAATCAGAACAAAATAGGCTAGTACCTTGAACGGACTTAAAAATTTAATTGCGAATAGCTTTACAAGGGCTTCAAATCTTTAAAATCAGTCAGGGACGAACATTTCCGGAGATGTTTATGGTGCTGAACAGTGTATCTATGGTCCTATTTTAGAACAGACATTGCATTCGCCATCTCACCAACTGAAAATGTCACGCAATGTCACCTTGAAGCTTCGACTTGGTGGCTTTTGGCTTTTTTTATGGGGTTTCTTGAAGAATCGATGTTATTCGAAAACTCCATTAACAAATCAGGCCACTAAAGCGATCATCGAGCAAGCTATTGGTGAGATAGACCCAGAAATCGTCACTAACATCTTAACAAATTGTGTGTTTTTTTAAATTATTAAAAAGAAGCTTGAATTTAGACCAAACTGTTTTTATGACAATTAGGAGGGCGACCGCAAAACTAACTGGCCTGGCACATTTTCTGTTAGCAACTTTTTTTGTTTTGTTTTTTAAAATCAATCTTTTATAAGCCATCTGTCAAAATTTCCGAAATATTTAATGATTATTTTCTTTGTTACAGGTGATTGAAGTAAACAAGTTTTATAATTTTTGAAAAATGGAAAATAAAGAGTTTCGTGCGGTAATTAAACACTTTTATATGAAAGGTTATACGCCACAATTAATCAAAGATGAATTGGATTCTGTTTATGGTGATAATGCACCATCATACTCCACCGTGAAATCCTGGGTTCAACAATTTAAAATGGGTCGTTCAAGTACGGAAGTACTATTGAAAACATTAGAAAAATATTTAAAGAAGTGACTAAAGATAGACGAACAAAGCTCAGAGAACCGACAGCATTTAGAAAAAAAAAAGTTCTTCTCATGAAGATAATGCTCCTTTACACAAAGCATTTGTAACTCAACAAAAACTGGCCGAATTACGATTTGAAATTGCTCCGGATCCGCCATATAGTCCAGATTTAGCTCCTTCTGAGTATTTCTTGTTTCCAAATTTAAAAAAAATTCTCGGTAGCAAAACATTTTCGTCCAATAGCGAGGTTATTGCTGAAACTGAGGCATATTTTGGAGGTCTTGAAAAATCTTATTTTTCGGATGAAATTAAAAAACTTGAAAAACGTTATGTTGAAAAATAAAAAAAATAATAATTCCAAAAAAACGGTTCTTTTTATGTTAGGCCAGTTACTTTTGCGGTCGCCCTCGTAAAATAAAAACATACCATTAATAAAAGTGCGAAAATGTACACTATTTCTTAATCGGATTAATGGTCACCGTAAGTAAGTCAGACATTAATCGAGTATGTTTCTTAAGTCTTTTGTGTTATGTACATCGTTTGGAGAACGTTTTTTTTTAATCACAACCACTGTTCATTTCTAATGCAAAAATTTGAGTAAAGCTTTCAATTTACATGTCTACTCTTCCATAACTTAAACCAAACTTCAATTTGTACAGAGTTCTGTTGGTGAGCTTCTACTCTACTGGCGAGTGTCTGCCATCTACAATTGCTTTGCCTTAAATTAAGCAAAACAATTTCCAAATGTACTGTTAGGCAACTCTTACCATATTCGCCCCGAACAGCTAACTAACCAACAGAGTCTTGCAAAGGGTTACACTTTTGATTCTGCTGCTTTGCCTAGAACCGTATAATTCGGAATTTGATATCTCTATGCTTACTGACAAAGCCGCCATAGCTTCCATTTGACGGTGTTCGGTATAATCATTTTTGTTGTTTTGTTTTATTCCGCTGTTACCGTTTTGTTGTGAATAGGAGATTTGTTAAATAATTTTCCAGCACTCGTACACCACTTCGTAGGCTTTTGGCTTCTGAGGCTTGCGGTCAATTCGAAAATTGCACAAGGTTGCACCTGTGCCAGTGGGTTTGGCTATGCGTTCGCCAGCCCATCTAAGCAGTCATTCATTCAGTCCGTCAATCTTGCCGCACCACAACAGTGCCGGCTACCAGCGGCACTGCACCGCTCATTCAGTTTTATAGATTAAGGTGAAATGGTGAGAACATTAGCAATAAAAACGTATAAAATCTCATTTTCTTGCCAACTATGAAACGGCTTTTATATGCACTTTTGCAATTGTCTGCGTGTTTTCATTTGTGATCCCTTCGCTGCTTTAGATTGAAACCACAAATTTGATAACTTAGAGCTTCTAACTGATTTCAATCGTGTGAGAATTATTCTTATTATATTTGCTTTTCAGTTTCAGTCTTTTTTCTTTTGTTTCGTTTGTATTTCTCAAAGCAAAATTCATACTGATATCTGTACGATCTGTTATTGTTAACTGTTTTCAATTATGCAAACATTAGGTTTTCTTTGACTTAATCATAAACGTATAATTAATGAAGTGTTAAAAGTTGCACGGTATTGCAACAAAACGTTTTGTGTGGTGAGAATTTTTTTTAATTATTTGCGAAAAACGAAAAATGGAATTAAATCAAAACTGTTTTGGGTTTCTGTTAAACATCTACGATACAGTGTTTCGAGTTTAACCAACACTGAGAATTTCATTTATTGTATAAGGAAAGGTGTAAAGAGGGTGGAAAAATATATTTTGGTTATAAGTTTCTGATTTTTAGATCTCTAGCCAGTGTTGGCGCCGTGTGGAGTGGCCCCCGACTTTCGACTTTGGCACCATCGGATGTATAAATAATTGCTCGACAAAACCAAACTTTTTAATTAATTTAAATGACATTTGATTTTTTTTAAAAGCGATAGGCTACCTACAGTAAATGTGCAAAATTATTTTTTGTACCCAGCAGCACTCTGAGGAACCTTATTGCTCCTTTTATCGTATATTGAGAATGTAGTATCCAACGGCGGTATATAAATAAAAAAAAATCTGCGTACAATATACCTCTATACCATTCACAAGTCGTATTTGCCACGCAAGGCAAAATTGACGAAGAGGTTTTTATCGAAGATAATATATTGCGGCCCCTTTTAAATTTAGAGCGATTAAAGTGTTTATTTTTGGATATAACTTATTATGTTGTTGATACGAGGCTTGCTTTTTATATTTCGGGTCCGGCAATGAAAACACAATAATTTATCATTGAAAATGATTTTATTGTTTTTCAAAATATTCTCCTTTAAAATCAATACACTTTTGCATGCGCACAAACCATTTTTCGAAGCACTTTTTCCACTCCGATTGAGACACCTCCAAAGCATGATTTTTGAACGCTTCAACAGCTGCTCCAGGTGGTGAAAAACGTTGACCACTCATTTTTTTTCTTGATGTTAGGGAATAAGAAGAAGTCATTGGGTGCCAAATCAGGGCTGTTTGGTGGATGGCCCATCAATTCGACATCTTGAGTGTTCAAATAGATCATAGTTTAAGCTGATGTGTAAGAGCTCTCATTATCGTGATGCAAACTGATCCGTCTTCTCTTATTATCTTTGCTCATTTATTCAAACACTGTTGGCAAACAGATGATTGTATATCACTCAGAATTGACTGTCCTACGTTCCACTAAAGGCACTGTGGCAACATGGTCGGTTATACCGAAAAAAAACGCATTCATTTGCTTCGATGTACTTCTTCCACGAACAGCTTTTGTTGGATTTGGCTCGTCTTGAAAGACCCATACGGTCGATTGCTGTTTTGTTTTAGGTTCATATGCATAGATCCATGATTCGTGACCTGTAAAAATGTTATACACTGCCTTTGAACTACGACAGTTATACTTATACTTTTTCAACATCTCGTTGCACCAATCCATACGGGCCTTTTTTGAGAATTTGTCAAACTATAAGGGATCCAATGAGAACAATTTTGTTCACGGCCAAATGAAGATGAAGTATCTTATTGATGCTTGTCATACTAATGCCCAAGGATGCCTCAATCTCCCGGTATTTCACAGGCCGGTCATGGTTAATCTGTTCAGGCAAAGCATCGATGGTTTCTGGCAAAGTGACCGAAGTAGGACGTCCTTTACGAAATTTTCCTGGAGTGAACGGTGTTCGAGACTGAACGCTTGGTACCAGCGATAAACAGTGGTTTTTGATGGTGCTTCATCCTCAAAAGTCGAAACAAGATGATTTAAAGACTCTTGTCTCGATAACCCACGCCGAAAATCGTAAAAAGTCATCGCACGAAAATTTTCACGGGATAATATCAATTTTGGACTGAGGTGAATTCTAGTCGCAAAGTCGTGTACATATGATGCATATTTCAAAAGAGCTAGCTTATCTGCTACAATAAACCACGTTTTATCACATTTCTTATATTTTAAATATTTCTCAATACTCGTATGACGTAAAAGTTGAATGCAATTGGCGACTTCTTTTTTATCCAATGAGAATGATAGTCCACAGTCTTTAAAACTTTCAATTTTGGTTATCTTCTCGACGCGCAATGATATAGCTCGGCTTAAATTGTTTAATAACGGGTGATCAATCTAGAGATATTATTTTCCAAAGGTTTTTTTTCTTAGATTACACATGAGATGTGTTATTTGCACCCTGTTCAGTATTGTCTGACATTTCATCATGGAAATAATTACATTTCTTACTGCGCTTCGCCATTTCAGTTAATGGACTTTCAAAAGCTTAAAGAAAATCCGCTGTTTAAGACCACCATTTTGTTCAGTGATGAGGCTTATTTCAGGTTCAACGGCAGCGTCAAAAAACAAAATTGCCGCATGTAAGCTAAAGAGCAACGAGAAGAGGTTCAAGAGTTGTCATTATACACAGAGAAAACCTCAGTTTGGTGCGGTTAATGGGCTGGTGGAATCATCGGTCTATATTTTTACAAAAATGATGATGGCCGGAAAGTAACCGTGAATGGTGCGCTCTATCGCTTCCTGATATCGAACTGTTTGCTACCTCAAATTGGAGCCCGTAATCTTGACGACATTTGGTTTCAACAGGAGAAAGACACTTGCCATATGAGGACATTTCAAAAAGATGCTAATTTCACGTTTTGGACCGGTAAGTTGGCCGCCTAGATCGTGTAATATCATACCTGTAGACTTTTTTGCTTTAGGGCTAATTAAAGTACAAAGTATATGCTGACAAACCAGCTACGACTCAGGTTTTGAAAGCCAACATTACTCGTGTCATTAACGCTATACTGGTCGACATGCTCTAACGAGTCATCCAAAATTTGACCCTCAGAATGGACACCCTGAGGAGTAGTTGCGGCCAACATTTGAAGGAAATTATTTTCATAAAAATAATTGTTATAAAATGTCCTTTTGAATAAACAATAAATATTTCACACTTGATTTGAATTTTTGTATTTTGTTTTATTTTGAAAAAAAAATATCCTAGATTGATTAGCCGATACCACTAGTTTTATGTAAAACCGCAAGCACCTATTTATTTATTTATCGATGATATGGCTATCGAACCATCAGATGCTCTTGATGTTCTGGACATGAGGGTACAATGTGACGTTGTTTGTTCTAGGCAAAAATTCGAGGTGTCGAAAGAAGCACTTAGGTGTATAGGCTTCCTGAAGCGGAAGGAATATTTCACGCCTTCTGATTTTTTCGATAACTATACAACCTACAGGTGCTAAAAAATATTCCTTTGAGCTACTTGAATACGATCAAAGGAAAGCGATGGTTCTGATAGGTAGCAGCAGAATATCCGACTATATTGTCTCCCTGGAGCATCGTCGGAATGTGGGTTGTTTATCCTGTTCTATCTTAAATTTCATGTTGTGTTTTTTTTCAGATATTCGTCGTCTTATTTCTGACGTGAGATATGAGCAGGGGGCATGGCTTTTTAGTAATTTACACCCATTTGTTATCGATTGGCCGGTGACCGCACTATACACTACGGATCGAATTTGTTTTTCGCCCGAACTTTCCGTACATTGAATCAACTTGCAGCAAATGTATTGCCCACCAGTTACGACAACCAGCAATTCAAGACCAATGAACATTACTCCCTCTTTCCCCCTCTGCTCTCTTTATTTTCAACGCAATGCACTGCATACATTGGGAAATATCGCTCAACAAAAAAAAAAAACCCTGAAATTTTAAATGGCGTTGGCTTTTGGTCATAACCTTTGTGGAATGGAAATGGACGAAATCGACTCAAGCGGAAAAAGATTTCCTTTCAGGGTTTAAAGGTACTTTGGAAAAGTAGCTGTAATAGAGTATTTGAGTCGGACGTTTGAGACTATGTCATTTTCAGTAGAGTTGTGACAATGGCGGCCTTTTTTCTTTATCAATAACATACTTCCTTATAAAACTTTTTTAAAATAAGGCTTTAAATTTAGTTCGGATGCGTCATATTGTATACGCAATCCATTTAGGAAATGAATTGAGGTCCAAAGCATCTAAATCAGCAAATCTACGGTTGCCAGTAAGAAGGTACAGTCGAACCTGGATACATAAGAGGGAAACCTCTAAGTGGGATATGTTTGGTGGTCACTAGTCACTTTGAAAAATAAATATAAAAAACCCTCCTTAAGCAGGAGTTTGAACCTCTTTAACCCATTCCTGCCTAATAGGTATTTAAATACCCAAGAAAGTGTTGATACATACATAATTTTAGCATGGGCCAGGTGAGCGATATCGCTGTAATTCTTTTTTAAAGAAAACAGGAAGGATTGGGCTAGATTAAAGCATTTAGCAGGACTTTTTTGTCTTCTGTTTTTGCAGGCAAAATCGATGATTTTTTTCGGAAAATGCTCCGGAAAAGTGTTGTCAAACATAAGAAAATGGTACAAATTAAAAATTTCTAATTTCACCGAATAGCTTACGGGCGGTTCGGAAAGTGCTTAGCCTATCAATGAAAGAGAATAGTTAGTTTTTCAAAAATATTTTTATTTTTATTCTAGCAATTCTATCCCTTGATTAAAATAGTTCTCTTCAAGATCTTCAAAATAGTGGTTTACAACTGTAATTGCATCTTCATTTGAGGTAAAACGCTTGCCAGCAAGGATTTTTTTTTAGATTTGGGAACAGGTAAAAGTCACTGGGAGCTAAATCAGGAGAATAAGGTGGGTGGTCAAGCAACTCGTACTTTAATTCGTTGATTTTAGCCATTGTTAAAACATTCTTGTGCGCTGGTGCGTTGTCTTGATGAAAAATTATTTTTTTTGTGTTGTAAGCCAGGACGTTTTTCTCGAATTTGTACATTTAATTGATCTATTGTTGCTGTTTTTGGACGTCCACTACGTGGTTCATCTTCAATGCTTGTACGACCACGTTTAAAGTCAGCAACCCAATTTTTTACAGTTGCATATGAAGGAGCACTTTCACCTAATACATTCACCATATCATTATGAATTTCTTGTCCCGATAAACCTTTTTTATGTAAATATTTAATGACACCACGTATTTCTAATTTTTCCATTGTAAAAGAATCGCGGATGCGTCTTTTGTGAACACCTGTTTCTATATGAAGAAGTTGCCAGATCGAAACAAAATTTAACATGTGTTAATAGCAGAGATGCAAAACACTTAACTTTTTTCTGTTTATACCGCGCTTTTTGTGCTAGGCTAAGAAGTTTCCGAACCGCCCGTATAGTTGTCCACTATGTAATGAAAAAAATCAGGCAGCGAATTAAAGAGGTCCAAACTCCTGCTTAAAGAGGGTTTTTTTTATTTATTTTTCAAAGTGTCTAGTGACTACCAAACATGTCCCACTTAGAGCACTCCCTCTTATGCAGGTCTTACGTATCCAGGTTCGACTGTACCTTCTTACTGGCAACCGTAGATTTGCTGATTTAGATGCTTTGGACCTCAATACATTTCCTAAATGGATTGGGTATACAATATGACGCATCCGAACTAAAAGGCCACCATCGTCACAACCCTAATGAAAATGACATAACCTCAAACGTCCGACTCAAATATTCTATTATAGCTACTTTTCCAAAGTACCTTTAATCTCTGAAAGAAAATCTTTTTCCGCTTGAGCCGATTTCGTCTACTTCCATTCCACAAAGGTTATGGCCAAAAGCCAATGCCATTCAAAATTTCAGGATTTTTTTTGTCGAGCGATATTTCCCAATATGCAGTGCATTGCGTTGAATGATGAAAATAAAGAGAGCAGAGGGGGAAAGAGGGAGTAATGTTCATTGGTATTGAATTGCTGGTTGTCGTAACTGGTGGACAATACATTTGCTGCAAGTTGATTCAATGTACGGAAAGTTCGGGCGAAAAACAAATTCGATCCGTAGTGTGTAGTGCGGTCACCCGGCCAATCGATAACAAATGGGTGTAAATTACTAAAAAGCCATGTCTCCGTGCTCATACCTCACCTGGCCTCCAGATCCGGTGGGTAAATTTTATTAAGAAAACATGGTACTTCAAAGAAATAAATCACTTAGTCTAAGCAATTTTCTTCTGATCTGGTGCAACACCGGTGTGATAATCCAGGAAGAGGGCAGTGGGATGCAAATTCACCTTAAACTTCAAACAAACGCCTTGCACTGGTATTTAAATACCCTTGGCATATCTCAGCAAAAAATTTAGGTATTTTTTTTTCTTTCAACTTTATGCGATTTAACGCTATTGGATTTCTTTTTATGGGTCCAAACCAAGTCGTTGGTCTATACCAACATGCTAACAACTTTAGACGAGCTCAGAGTTAACATTCAACGCAAAATTGCCAATGTTTCGGTCGAAATGTGGTCGAGATCAGTGGAATGTAGGGTCCAAAGAATAGATCGCTGTACACGGGCTCGTGGTGGTCATTTGACCGTAATCGATTTTCATTCTTAAAATATAACATTTGGACTACACCTTGAATAAATTTAATCCCTATGTCCTTAGTATTCTGTGTTTTATTAATATATAAATTGATGGCTCTCGATGTGGAGTCTCTTTAGAGCTGGCAAGAGTGAGTTGTATTTTCGTGGGCAATTGTGTGAAGAAAACTTGAAAAGTAAGGTTTACAACAGTAGTTCTCATTCGTTTGTGGAGAGCCTGGCCTTATAGAGTTCGGTTTTACTTTCAACAATTGCAGCAAGGCTTTCTGAAGAGGGTTGTCACGGACCCGAAATCATGATAAAAGTAGTGTGCAGCCACGAAAATCAATGTCACTTTGCCATTTTGTTAAAAACTTGTCTTCTATTTAAATATAGAAGCAATAGGTCTTGAGCCGGTTTAATCCCTGTTCAATGTGTAAAAGCAACAGACCGAAATAAAACAAACGAGCTAAACAAATATATAAAATTGTTATGCCTTAATGGAAAACCCGCATTTGCAACCTTGACTTCGAGGTTTTTTTCTTGGAGTTACATCTTTGTTAATAGGCTACTAATCACATAATGTGTTAAAGGGAATTTCGTTATTCAGCCATGCTGTTCGTGTTTAGAACCAACTATAACCGTTTTCTCAGTGTGTTTTTGCCTCAACACAATAAAATAATGGAAAATTTTCTAGAAACCTCAAGAAAATAAAATATATAAATTGTTTTACTTCATGCCTTTTTTTTAAAAAACTATCGACTACTTCTGTAAAATCAGAGCACTTAGTTCATAATAATTTTTGAGCTGGCCGCACGTATGCCTAATGCATTTACAGCAAGTAAGATTTATACTGCCGAAAGGACCTTGCTTACAGATACTAGTTAATGTAGGCTAATTTCTACGATTTTGTAGTTATATCGGTTGCAGCTTTGCGTGTACGGGCTTAATGGCGTTAACAACCGATTTTAATAAATTATTTTTAGCCGATTCTGAGTGACAAATTGCGCGGTGATGTTTTCACCACTGATCTCCCACAAAAAGACGATTGAATTCTTAAGCGAAAGACAAATAATTCGAATTTCTTTGTTGTTTTTTTAATCGCAGGAACTTTTAAGTGAAATGCAACTCACAATTTAGCAATGATAGAGAGTTATGTTAACCCAGTTTGTCTGCATCATTGGTACGCAATTTAGACCTTCAAGATGTTCCATGAATGAATATTTTATATTATTAAACATATTAGTCTTGTGATTAAAACAATTAATTCAATCAAAGGAAATATGCAACATGATAACCATTTTAAAAAACTAGACCACACATATGGAATGCCATTACCCAGTTCTGTTTGCCTGTCCAAAACCTGTACCGGCACAGTGATAAATATGAATAATGAGAGTATTTTACTTTAAATTAAAAGCTGAAAAAACCGACATGCCTGTAATTACTTATGGGTGTTTCTATTTACTCCCGATATAGGGGTGGAGCAATTTTGCCCGTTTCACGGATTCCAATGGAATCCAATATAGGTTTAGTGTAGAAATGCGCTTGGAAAAAATGTGTACGGATTTTAAAGAGATTAGACTTCACACTAAGGGTCCCCAAAGTGTAATAAAAAACCAGAATTTTAGTTTGAAAGAAAAATGTTAATGTTAACCAGCAAAACTGCACATTTTAAGAAAGAGCGAACGTGATCGTATAAAGCAATCTTCGAGAGTATTGGATTAGTACAGATCGATCTGGAGTAGACAGTAGACAGTATTTTTACCCTTCAACGAAGAGTGGAAGCTATATTAAGCAAATCATTTCGTTTGTAACACAACGAAATATTGATCGCAGACCTTATAAAGTTAATATATTTTCGATCAATGTAAAATTCTACAACGATCTACCTACGACCGTTCGTTCGTAAGGGCGATGACAGAGTGCGCGCCCAAAGCCGAGCCGAGCCGAGCTGAAAGCTGATTGAAATTCTTAAAACCGTGTCCATACAAATTATTGCAAATTGGCGTCTGGATGAAAGAGTGCGCGCCGGGCCGAGCTGAAAGCTGATTGAATGGAAGAAAACTGTTTTGAAGCGTTTTTCGTCCTGATTTTTGATTTTATGTGTATGATTTAAGTTGCTTGTTATTTGTAAACGGTTCTTGACGTTTTGAAACTGTTGAAATAATTCTCTCTGGTTTGTTTGACAAATTTTTCGAATATTGAACAAAATTATTTAAATTCGATCAATCATATTTATAGTTAACTGATAATTTATAGTTCAGATTAATCAGATATTTCCATAATAAGATTAATTAATTAATCACATTATTGATTAACACAAATTTTGACTTAAAAATATATAATATAGTGTTCCAATATCTTTATGATTAGTAGAGAATAACCATTGTCGCGATTAAATGGCTGAATTTAGGCAATAGATTGTAAATCTATTTATGAGAGTTATTCTCTTTAAACAATAATTAATAATGGGCTTTATAGTCAATAATGATATTGGACTGCAATCCTAAAGGAGTAAATTTTCCTAAAGCTTTTTTTTAAAAAGGCTTAAAAGATTATTTTTATATTTATAGCTTTGAAGGCTATTAGTTTATTTAACTTAAAGCCTTTAAACAAGAAATATAAAGAAATAATCAGGAATAGTCTGAATGTAGAAAAATATGAATAAATTAAATAAAGTTTTATATTTAAATTATTATAAATTGAGTAAATTAATCAATTATTTTCATAATAATTCATTAAAAAAGCTCTATAGCATAATCGCTCTATAGCTCATTAAAAAAAAATAAAAAAATATAAAAAAACCCACAGCAAAAACAGTAAAAACAGTGCGGATTCAGCGCCGATTTCAGCATTCACTCTGCCATCCCCAAATTTCATATAAGCATGAAATAAGTTCGGCTCGGCTCCGCTTAGAGCGCGCACTCTGCCATCAGCCTAAGAATGTCCGTGTTTCTGTTGAAAACACGATAGCGGTTAAACGAATTTTTTTAGTATCTTGAAATTTTACATGGTGATGGCTTATGGTAATAAGCTATTTCAGATTCTAAATAGGCAAAATCGGCCAGTGGGGAAAAAGATTCCTTTTAAGGGACTAAAGATACCTCGCTAAAATTGCACTTGTTTTGAGTATATTCTTAGAAAATAATACTTTATGTCGATGGACAATGGTCAAAATTGGTATTGTTAGTTCAGGCACACAAAACACCTCAAAAAAGGACATGGTTGCTGGACATTAGGCTCATCAAAACATACCGCATGGTAAAAACGCGCGATTAATATTTAATATAGACAGATGGCAACCTTAATTAAAACAAGTTTAAAATATGCGCCGAAATGGCCTAAACAAAAGAACTATTTTTAATGCTTTAGTAGCATAAGGACGATGAATAAATATGAGTAAATTCGGCTCATCGGGGAAAAAAGTTATCCTTCAATAGACTAAAGGTACAAAAACAACTTTTTGCGTATATGCTTAACAGTTAAAAATATTTTGTGGACTAGCAATGGTAAAAATGAGTACTGCTACAGGGTGGTTAAGTTTGAAGAGCCGATGTTGAATGTGAACCACACCTAAACGTCAAGCTTTTTTTCTGCATTTCATTTGATATTTCTCAATTTCAGACTAATCCAATTTGAACCATGGAAATATGTACAAGCAAGCAGCTCGCTAAAGTTATTTAGGCTTATTATAAAAAAAGGTGCTCAAATCAAAATGCATATCGTGCACTTCGTAATTTTTTGGTCAATTTATCGTCTAAACGTGCGTGCAATCGGAAAAAGCGTGCAAAATTTGAGCAAACCGGGTCTGTAGGAGATGTGAAAACACCAGTGCCTACTCGTACAGCTCGCACTGTAGAAAATATTGGTGCTGTTCGCGATAGTGTGGCTGAAAAGCCGTCCACCTTAACTTGTCGTCGTGCCCAACAATTGCACCTCTCACGCTCGACGTTGATCAACATTATGCAGAAAGACTTGAATTTACACGCTTACAAGTTGCAATTTCTCAAGAACTAAAGCCTTTTGACCATTCCAAACGTCATCAATAGTTAGAATGGTGGCAAGAAATGGCAACAGTGGATGATTAATTTTCGAAAAAATCATCTGTTTTTTCTTATTTTTCGATAGGCTTAAAGCCAATGATATACGAGGGCGGTTCGGAAACTTCTTAGCCTAGCACAAAAAGCGCAGTATCAACAGAAAAAAAAAATTAAGTGTTTTGGAAACTTCCATCTCTGCTATGAACACATGTTAAATTTTGTTTCGATCTGGCAACTCCTTCATATAGAAACAGGTGTTCACAAAAGACGCATCCGCCATTTTTTTACAATGGAAAAATTAGAAATGCGTGGTGTCATTAAATATTTATATAAAAAAGGTTTATCGGGACAAGAAATTCATAATGATATGGTGAATGTGTTAGGTGAAAGTGCTCCTTCATGTGCAACAGTAAAAATTGGGTTGCTGAATTTAAACGTGGTCGTACAAGCATTGAAGATGAACCACGTAGTGGACGTCCAAAAACAGCAACAACAACAGAAATTGTAGCCAAAGTGCATGATATGGTATTAAATGATCGACGAATAAAAGTGCGTGAAATAGCTAATATCATGGGCATCTCAAATGATCGAGTCCATTTAATTTTGCATGAAGAACTACAGATGAAAAAGCTTTCTGCAAGATGGGTGCCGGACTTGTTAACAGTCGACCAAAAACGCATAAGAATGAACATTTCTCAAGCTTGTTTGGATCGTTTTCAGCGAAATAAAATGGATTTTAAGCGTCGTTTCATAATTGTTGATGAGACATGGATCCACCACTATACTCCAGAGACAAAAGAACAATCCAAACAATAGACTGAAGCTGGAGGAAGTGCCCCAAAGAAGGCAAAAACAATTCAATCGGCTGGTAAGGTTATGGCAACGGTTTTTTGGGACTTCAAAGGTATTTTATTGATTGACTATCTGCGAAAGGGTAAAACAATAAATTCAGAGTACTATTGCAACCTTTTAGATCAATTAAATGTACAAATTCGAGAAAAACGTCCTGGCTTACAACGCAAAAAAATAATTGTTCATCAAGACAACGCACCAGCGCACAAGAGTGTTTTAACAATGGCTAAAATCAACGAATTAAAGTACGAGTTGCTTGACCACCCACCTTATTCTCCTGATTTAGCTCTCAGTGACTTTTACCTGTTCCCAAATCTAAAAAAAATCCTTGCTGGGAAGCGTTTTACCTCAAATGAAGATGCAATCACAGTTGTAAACCACTATTTTGAAGACCTTGAGGAAAACTATTTTAATCAAGGGATAAAATTGCTAGATAAGCGTTGGACTAAGTGTATTGAAGTTTCAGGAGATTATATTGAAAAATAAAAATATTTTTGAAATACTAACTATTCTCTTTCATTGTTAGCTAAGAAGTTTCCGAACCGCCCTCGTATCTTAAAAATATGCAAATATGTTAATGTTATTGTAGTACCCAAATAGAAAAGCTTTGCCATACATTGCTTGTATATTTGGGACAGTTAATTCCATGCTGTTTACACAGCCGAAATTTGAAAAATACGCAGGGTAAGAAAAAAAAGCTTTAGTGTACCCGAGACTTGAAACGGAAAAAACCAAGATCGAATTAAACTAGGATTGTGAAATTTTGTCGAACAATAACTTAAATGCAAACTGTTAGTTGAGACCCATTTAGCTCAAAAACGGACCATATGGTAAATATGGTTAATTTGATCCTATAATCTTAGTTTTTGCGTTTAACCAATATTGGGCTTTAGCAGACGTACTGCTGGATAAACATGGCTAGATGGTCTTAGAATTTTACGGCGATCCAAATAACAAATAAATGAAAATTTCACTGAGAATAGATATATGGATTTAGAAAAAAAATTTTGGGTCATGAGTTAGAGTTGAGAGGTTAATGTTCATGAAGGGTCGGAAGAAGGTTTCACTAGAAGACAAGAAAATCATGTCTCTTAAATCATAGAAAGACAGACAAGCGAGCAACGCGTTAAAGTTATTCAGACTTATTATGACAATTAAAAATCAATTTTCAAAGAAAATCATTTTCAGTGATGAGGTATATTTTCACCTCAGTGAATTCGCCAATAAGCAGAATTGCCGCATTTGGGCGAATGATAATCCAAGAATGATTGTCGAAAAAACAATGCACCCACAAAGAGTGACTGTTTGGTGTGGTTTATGGGCTGGCGGCATTATCGGACAGTATTTTTTCCAAAATGAGGCCGGTCAGGCAGTTACTGTAAATGCTGTTCGCTATCGTGAGATGATAACGAACTTTTTATGGCCCGAATTGGAAGATATGGATGTGGACAATATGTGGTTTCAACAGGACGGTGCCACTTGCCACACAACTAACAAAACAATGGCTCTTTTCCGCGACAAATTTAATGGCCGTGTTATCTAACGTCGTGGCGATGTTAATTGGCCGCCAAGATCATGTGATTTGACACCGTTTGACTTCTTTCTTTGGGGTTATTTGAAAGAAAAGGTATACGTCTATAAGCCAGCAATAGTTCATGAGCTAAAGGATGAGAAAATTCGGCCCATAAACGGCATAGAACCTCAATTATGCCTCAGCGTCATCGAAAATTTGGACCATTGGATGGAGGTGTACCGCCGAGGTCGCGACAGCCATTTGGCCGATATTTTGTTCCATACATTATTGAACCATACCGATATTATCATAATAAAAAGAAACGACAGTAATTTCCTATATAATTTGTGTTCTATTTAAAATCAACATCGGCCCTTAAAATTTAACCACCATTTTCTTAGGACGCACTGACCAATTTAAATGGTTAAATGGTCATTTGTCTGATGTCATATTTCACACATAGTCACGTTAAATTTCCATAAAATGTATTTAACATATAAAAATAAATCATTTAAAAAACCGTTATTTCAAGAGTTATACGTGTTTAACATCACTCGTTTGGGCCTCCCGTTATAAGGGTCTTCTGCATTAGCCGAAAGTGCAAAAAACCCACCTTTTGATCAACAGAAAGGACCTCCTCGGGACAGATACCCGAGCTATACCTCATATTTTGGACACTGTTTGTTTTGTTTTTTCCATGTTTTTTTTAATGGATTACACATTTTCGAACTTCGCCGCACACGACACCCATTAGACGTCCACGCCACGTTTTTGACGCCTTTGACACTTTTTGCACACCGTCATCAATGCTTCGTCGCCTCGTTTTTTTATAGGCAGTAAATTATCAAAACCTAAGATTGTTGCTGTTTTACCAGCAAGTAATTTAACTGATCTAAAGGGTGATCCTACCAAAACGCACACTGTTTATTATAAATAAATCAGAAAAGTCTTAGAGAATTATCTTAATATTTCTTATTATGTTAAAAGGATCTATGACAATTATGCGTAAAATAATATATCGATCAAATACAAGCCACGGCTTCGGTGGAATACCTCTATCCGATGGTTCAAATTTTTAATAACTCTCCGCCATAATGGAGGTGCAATGTCGTTAATGTGCCGAATTATCTCATCCATAAGCTCTTGGACTGTGCTTTAATGTTTGACGTTCACTTTTTCTTTTAAATGTCCCCAAAGAAAGAAGTCCAACGGTCTTAAATCACATAATCGTGGCGGCCAATTTACATCGCCACTATGTGAAATAACAGAACAATTAAATTTCGTGTGCAAAAGAGCCATTGTTTCGTTGGCTGTGTGGCAAGTGGCACCATCCGGTTGGAACCACATATCGTCTAGGTCCATATCCTCAATAGCAAACACTATGTAAGACTTGAGGTTGACGACTCTTTTGCCAACATCAATGTTTTTCGCAGATCGAACTGGGCGAGCTTGTACAGCAGTTTTAAATTTTCTCGACACTGTGGACACATTTGATCGATTATGCTGACCAAAATACCACAAAGTGCACAAAATTCATTTTGTTTTGAACGACCTTTTTTTGTAAAAGGCTTCAACAATCTTCATGTCTCATTAATGTACATTTCTAAGCTTGAATTTTTCAAACACTGAAACAAAATATTTTCTAATCAAGTTCGGCAAAACTTGAAGGTGTAAAGGTGTGACTCCCAATAAATATCATTCATTGGAACACCCTTTATAATGGTTCCTGGTTTCATTTAATTGAAATACAAAAGCGTGTTCTTTTGAAGGCCACCTTAGTAACTTAAGCTGTATCTATCAATTCTTCATTACAAAACCGATCTCTTAATAAAGTATCCATTAGCATGACATCTGGTAGATTTTTGAGAGCATGGACTTCAACCTGACTTTCATAACTTATACCTTACGACATTAAATAAATATTTTCCATGAAACCATTTAGAAATTTCGCAACACTTTAATAAGTTTTCATTGTGTCAAAAAAACTAAGAATTGAATCAAGGACTACATATCTGCGGACAGTTTCATAGGTCCAGCGAATTTTCTCAGTGTATAATTTATCTCCATTCTTTGAAAAGAACAAATTAATTTATAATACTGCCGCCAGGTTACCGGACATAATGCCTGGAAATACCCATACGAGACACATACCAACGCGCATATATGCTTTGCTCACGTAACTGTCACTCGACGTGGAAGTAAGACAACGATTAAAACTGTGTATTATGTAAAATATGTAACTGATACTCCTGCTAGCTCATGAACGCAAACTGCATAAAAAACCAAATCTAAATAAAATTTCAATTATCAGCATGAGCAGACAGCCTCAAACCGGCCACACTGCCGCAGGCGGCACTACCGCCATTGCCGCGCCGCCGCAGAACAAAACGAGACCGGTAGTTGTTGTTTGCGGACACAAAAGCGTCTTAAACTTCCGCCAAGTGATAATTGCAACAATAACACCGCATATAAGAATGCATTACATAAGCAGCAGTTGCAATATAATGAGCATGATGCATCATCATGTTGCACATGATAAAAATCTGCTTAAAATTAGAATCATTTTTGGTTCGCTCTAGCCAAACTGCGAGTGAGCACAGCTGAGCATTTGCATACAAATAAAGGGAAGTTTGGGCTTATTCACACATGACAGATTATCACAAAGATTTGCATGCGCATGGACAATGATGGGATTCGTGTGACCGGAGGAGAATGGCGGCGGAGGATGAAAAATACCGCTTGCATTGTGGTGCAACTGAACTTTTTGGGAAACAAAGAAAAGGTAACACCGAAACATGTTCCATTTTCCATGTTTCCCAAAGAGATAATGAACTTATTCCACATTAATAATAGTCTTTAAAGATTAAGGGGAAAATAACAGAGGATTATCTTGACTAGCTGTGCTAAAGTTTGGGCTATACAGTATCTCTCAAACTCCCTTCTCTCAAACTATTAATTAGATGGGATCTAAGAACATGTTTATAGAGAAAAAGGGAAGTGCAATAAATAAGTAAACGAAACACTCTTGATATTGCACGGAATCAGTTTCCATCTGATATCTATAAATAGCGAAATGCTTTACAGCCTCACTAGACTTTACAGCCGAATCATCATTACTCACGGTGTCTTCATTGTATATCAACAAGGTTTTCTTCTGGTAAGATTTCCAATCAAAAGACTTAAGAAACAAACACAAAGACCAATTTTAGGCCTTACCACTACAGGTTACTTTTATCGGGTGATCAATCTAGAAGTATTTTTTTCAAAATAAAAAATAAATAAAAAATTCAAATCAAGTGTGGAATCTTTATTTTTCATTCGAAAGGAAATTTTTTGAATATAAGTAACTTCCATCAAATGTTGGTCGCAACTACGTCTCATGATGTCCGTTCTGAGGGTCCATTACTCGTTCGTGAGGGTTAATGACTCGTTCGTGCATTACGCCCAGTATGGCGTTATTGACACGCGTAATGTTGGATTCCAAAACTGAATTGTAGCTGTTTTGTCAGCATAGACCCAAAGAAAAAAGTCTAAAGGTGTGATATCACACGATCTAAGCGGCCAACTCACCGGTCCAAAACGTAGAATTAGCAGCTCTTTGAAATTACCTCTCAGCAGATCCATTGTTAAATTCATTTCATTCACGGTAAAGTTCCGGCCATCATCATTTTTGAAAAAATTTGGGCCGATGATTCCACCAGCCCATAAGCCGCACTTAACCGTGGTTTTCTCTGGGTACAATGCCACCTATTGGTTGCTTTTCAGCCCAAATGCGGCAATTTTGTTTATGCACGTTGCCGTGGCTCCATTAAATGGTACTTACCACTGAACAAAATTGTGGTCGAAAACAGCGGATCATCTTCGAGCTCAACACACCAAAAAAACTTAGACGTTGTTGCGGTGTAAGTCTGTTCATGGCGAAATGGCAAACAAACTGAAAAGAAAAAAAGCAAATTTAACACAACTCACGTGTAATTTGTAAAAACACCCCTATAGAAGGAAATACCTATAAATTGGTCACCCGATTTTTAGATACCGAATCAAAAGACTTAAGAAGCAAACTCCAATACATTTTTAGGCCTTACCACTCTACAAGGTCAAATCCGATCTTGATCAAATTTCGAATAGTACGCTAAAAGTGAGCTACCAACCTAGTTCAACTATATTAAATCCGATCTTGCATAAATTTCGCACTGCATGTTGTAGGTGATCAGCCATTTCAAGATATGCCTCATGCCCTGATTACATAGACTTGAGCTTCTGCTACTCTGCACACATTTTGATTAACCCAGTACGTTATGAGCAATATATGTGACGCGCAAAATAGAAAAGGACCTAAGGGTAAAAACCAGCTTTGTTCAGGAGAGCCATTTTAAAGATTTAAATACGTGTATCTTCGGTGTACCATCATTTTCATAAAACGCACATATTTCTGGAAGGGAACACTTTTGGGATATGGGAACGGTCTCATTCGATGCTCAGATGTTGTCCACATCAAAAAAAATGAAAATCGATTTTTTTACCCTTAGGTGGCTTTCTCTATGCGCTGTCACATACACTACATTTGGACATAAATATCGGCCAAAGTTTTGACATAACCTTATACAAAGCCCACACCACAAAGATCGATTGAATTCGAATTAAAATTGTTTTTTCTATCTGCATTAAACCGACAAACGGGAGAATAAAAACAACAAAGTCGACGCCAACAAAAGTCGGCTAAAAACTACGAATCGTAATGAATCGCACAGGGTGCAAAAAGAAAGAAATTTGACAGAAACCCAATCTCAGTAGTTTCGAACAATTGTAAGGAGGAGAATGCAGAATTAATGACCTTCCACGAATAATTATTTCAATGAGAATATAACACTTTCGGTAGGTTGCAGGTAAAGCTCAAACTTGATATTCATACACATTACGGCTTGTGTTGTTGGTAATTTCATTATCCACAGTATATAAATATTTCAGGGCGTGTTTAGGATGCTCCATAAAAATTAGCGAAACTTAGAAAATTATTGCCTAAACAGTATATTTAGATGTAAAATAACACAGTGTAACAAAAAAGAATGAAGCCAAAATACCAGGGAAGTGATATTATTTTTCTTGTAGATCTTGCTGAGTACAATAAGAAACCGGTTTTAAAATTTCGCAAACACCTCCAAAATCTGGAGTTAAAAAAAACCGTAAAAAGTAAAAAACCGGTTTTTTGGATCTTCTGCATTTATATATCTGTAACTTGATTCAATATCAACTGATTTTACGTTTTTCGGTTGATTTGGAAAAAATAAATGGTGTATCGCATGGTGTATACACTATTAAAATCACACTGAAAAAAATCTGTGTATTTTCCTGTAAACTCATTTTTTTAAAATGTTTTGTAATTTTTTAACTTTGGATGCGTTTGAATATTATAAAAAGAAACAAACAATGTTTGAACTGAATAATAGAGAAAGTCTTCTTACAAATACAATTCGGTGTCATTTTTGAAAATCCGTTAGAAACTGATTGTGCTATTCAACTATTATTAAAACAACATTTTTTGAAAAAATACAATTATTAGCAATACTAAAGTACTTAGAAATGTTTGTTTGACCGCTTTCTTTTTAATTGAACATCATCAGTATCCTATTTTAGTGACCAGCAATATTTGGAAATCATTTTTTTATCTTTTCCTTCAAAACATTTTTCCATTGTAAATATTTCGTGATGAAAGTGTTCGCCTTGTTCACCACTGCACTGGCCCAATTTTTCTGGGAAAAAGTCTAGATGTGAATGGAGGAAATGAATTTTAATTGACATGTTAATATGTTTTCAAGGGTAGGACGTAAAAAAGTTTCTATCATAAACCGATACCGCTCTCCATTTACGGTTACAGCACTTCCATCTTCATTCTTTAAGAAGTAAGGCCCAATGATATTTACAGTTGTGATTCCACACCATACTGTACATCTTATGGGGTACAATTGGCGTTAATGAATGGTTCTTGGATTTTCGGAACCCAAGAACTTACAGTACTGCTTATTAACAAAGCCATTCAAATGAAAATAAGCTTCATCACTCATTATTTGGATGGTTATTAAAACAAATATCTCTCCATTATTTATTCTCCAAGTGTTATTTTTATAATCTAAAAAAAAATATAAAAAAATATACGCTAAAGGTTATTAAATTTTTAAATCCCATTGTAACTTTTGGCCCACCCAGTATGTTTTGAATATGAAATTTTGGAATACTTGGGTACTAAAAACGACAGTATAAATTTATGTTATGTATTAATAAAATTATATTTTCCCATTTCCAGTAATTAATAAAACCTATATTTATAGTGCAAAACCCGAAAAATATTTACTGAAAACCTATTCGAATTTCAACGAGTTACGCATCTAATATAAAATTCACTACATTTTATGTTCTTCCCTTATGAATTTTTGAAGGAAATCAGCTTTGTAGAATCTTTAAAATCCCCGGGATCACGGCATAAACTTCCCGGGTAAGCGGGAAACGTAAGTTGCGGAAATTCCCGGGAAAATACCTTACTTATATATATACAATGCCTATGTAAGAGGAATCTATAATAAAGCGTAATTTTCATCACGACCTTGTAAAAACGTAACATAGTGCGTTTTGAGTCTTGACGTAATGGTTAGTGTGCTCGATAAACTCAGGTTAAAATCCGAGATACAACATCTATCATTTTCTCTGCTGCTGGTTCCACCTCGTAAATATCTACTGCCGACTCGTCGAATAGAACGGAATATGATCATTTCTTCGTTGTGTTTGTCCCTAATGGAAACACAGGAGATTATAAGAAATCGGTCGCAAGTTCCTTATTAAACTTTAGTGATCCATTAATGCTTCTTACGTTATTTTCTCTCATAAGCGCAGTATTACCACCATACGATTGTCATTTGCTTAAAAGCCGTGGACACACCGCCATAGTTGATTTTGTCTACATATGACTCTAGTCGGGACACATACTATATACTATTGTTAGAAAATATTATAGAAAACGTTTGTCAGTGTCTCTGCCATATAAGCCGACGAACCACAGTTTTGCTCCAAATGAATTCGAGAAGAAACAAAAAATAACCCACCACCGAACAAATCAAATACACCGCATCTTTAGACAACACAGCAACATCAACAGCACAAAAATCTGCTGTTGGCTGCAGATTGTTCCCCCACTTGGTCGTGGCACGTTCTCTTTTGGCAGAACTTTTTCTTTAAACTAACAGAAAAGTCCAGAGATGGCAGATGCCGCCGCCAAACGGCAACCGCCGAACGGCCACAGTCAGCAAAAACAATTCGTTTTTCATCCTATAAAACTTAAAATGTAATAATGCCGCAGCACTTGTGCTGTCATCTCAGATCTACCAAAGCAATCAGTCTTCTTCAGGTGCATACGCTTTGGACATAGAAAATGATGGCATATGGTGGATAAATGTCTGCGGAGCAGAAAACGGAGAAAAAACAAACAGTTCGCAAAAGAACCGCTTTTGCAGTAAGAAATTTAAATTTTCCACTTTTTGTGTGGCGTTAGTGGTGGTGGATCTTATGAAGCTGCTGATGATGGTGGGAGCAGTAGACTTGGAACATTATTGAAGCGGCATTTGGTTTTCTGTTTGTTTTTTTTTTGGCAAAACATCAGCTACCACAACAGCAGCAGCAGGAGACACGTTGGTTGCGTTCGTCACGTTTTCCCACGCAGTCACCCGTAAGGAACACAGCACCACGGTGCACAGACGGACTTGTAGGCAAACGGAACAGACTACAACAAACAGATCCTTCTCTTTCAGCGTTTCTTTCCATCAAAATCTTGAATATTTCTCTATTACAGCCGGCTTACATTGAAAAGTCTGTTATTGTGTCCATGCTGGTGCTAGTGGTGGCGGTGGTGGCTATCAATGGTCAGAGCTATGGCGTTGACAATGACTGTGGTGGTGCACAGTGGGCCAGTTTTTGCAATTAAGGAATTTACACGTCTACATCAATCTGTATAATTCATAATATTATTTTCTGCAAAAAGTAAGGAATTCTATGTAACACTATAATTTTACTCAATTACTTCCCCCAACATTCCATTCGATAAAAGACAAGGAACTTTTTCCACTGTTTAATGTTGGCTTATGAATTTTCTGACCCTACAGTTAAAGAAAAAAATTCAGATTTGGAAATGAAAATATTTTGATTTAATAATATTAAAAATTGCATGTAAAATTCTTTCGAGAGTATTGTGATGTTCGTACAATTAATATAAAACCTTTCCTTAAGGAGTGGTTCAAATTCATGTTTCTTTTTATTATAAATTAAAAAAAATATCAAGGAAAACATATAGAAATATATGGAACATTATTATAATTATATGGTTACCTAGGCTGGCTTCCTGTTTGCTCATTTTAGCAGTAAAATTTTCGACGACCTTGGTTATATTATCTGGCTCTACCTACCGAATGGCTTGCTGATATTCGTCCTACGTACCAAAGTCGTTAATGGAGTCTACGCATTACAATGGTCCTTCACAGTTTACCAAATAAGTATATCGAAATAAATTCGACCGTCTTATATAGCCTTCATTATGGGTTTCGGTCTAAAGTAAAAAATTGTCAAGGGGGCGCCAGCCTCTGTTCCTTTGGAATGTGTTTCTTTCCGTACCAACATCATATACCGTATATCTATATTCCATACCAACATCATATATACCTACTACAATCGTCCGATCCGTATAAGTTCACGAGATATGATCTTAATTTTTACGGTTTCATTGACGGTGTCACGCCCTTTAGCCAAAACGTAATTTATAATAAAATGCTACCCATTAATTTTGTTCTGTTAAAATTGTATAACGATCGGTGTATTACTTTGGCTATAAAGACGGGGGCGTGGCACCGCCCTCTTTTTCGCCAGGGTGTGTTTCGATTCATGCCAATATTTTATCTAATATATAAAACTCTCGTGTCGCGGTGTTTCTTACAAAACTCCTCCGAAACGGCCTGACCGATTTGTATGAAATTTTGTGTGCATATCGGGTAGGTCTGCGAATCGACTAACATCTATTTTTAATGAAACCGATAGGTGGTGCTGTTATCAAAATTAAAAATTCTATCGTTTTATTTTACAAGGGTGCTTCCCAGTGGAGTCAAATATATGAACAACACCCAATATTTTTGCAATCCCAACAGTTTCCCAGAACATATCTACCCTCTATCTTTAACCCTTAGGGTGGCCCTATACAATTTTTTTTATTAATTTTTGGCGCGGGTGTGTATGGACCAATTTAAGTGAAATTCAGAATATATGTTTGTATGATCATTGGAAAAAATTTGTTGTTCTCACGGCCTACAGTATGTGGATTGCTCCCGAGTTGACACGCTGAAAAATGTATACGATTTTACTCCAAACTAAAAAAAGAGTTGTTTATCCCCTGGCCTTATAATGAAATAATGAATATAGTTTACCATTTGCATTAAAAGCATGTGTGATTTAAGACAGTCACTTCCCGTTATTCCACGCTTGCTTAAAATCATGGAGAATGTGGCGTAATACTGAAAAAGTTCAACTCACAGTGAACATGCGCGTTCAAATGCTTCAGGATTCATCCGCCGAAATTTTCTCAAAAAAACTGTTAGATATTGGCAATGGTTAAATTGCTGTATAAGAAAATACTGGATGCATAAAACTTCTAACCGATTTCTGCCAAATCATTAAATCGCAAAATACTCTAATAAACCACGTATATCCTGAATTACACACACAATTCAAAAATCTTGAGACGTCCATGGATTTAATTCCAAGATACAACAGTTGTTACCAGGAGACTTGATGTCATACAAATTTGGCGATGCAGTTTGCGATACCAGCGAAGCTGTGAAATATTCAATTGAGTTTTTGAATTCATTGGATATGCCAGGCATGCCACCGCACCATTTACGATTGGGGGTTGGATCTCAGCAGTATGAAATAGTTCATCCGATATGGCCTTTCTTTTAGGGTTATGTAGGCGGGGTCACGGCCACTTGTTTAATCACATCATCATGTCCCTCACATATCACCTGGTCGAACGTAAATTAATGTGAAAACTTCGTAACGATCAGAGTTGATAGTGGTGATATTTAAGCAAAATACCCCAGAAAATACTAAAAGCATTTCTGCTGAGGTTGTGAGGTTCCGAAAGTCGTCTGGCTTACGAGTTATAGCTCATCAAAGCTTGCAACTAGTTTTACTCCATTTTTAGGGCTAAAAATCTTCACGGACTGGCAGGTTTTTTAAAGTTTAAATCACATTTAAGTTAATCACATTTATTTAATCAAGTAAGAAAAAGCTTGACTTCTTGACCAATTTCCCCAATAGTGTACCACTGTGCAGAGGCGGCTGTTTGCTGAAAGATCAACATGATGACAACGTTGGTATAGTTGTCCACTCGTATGTCGCGACATTGATGAAACAATCGTCAAGTATTTTGTAAAATGGCAGGGCTTTACAACTCAACCAAAGGCTGCCGATCTTACATCAAGACATCCATCCACCACAACAACAGAAACTACAGCAACAAATGAACAGTGTTGTTAGTTTTTTGCTGTTGCTGCCTCTGCAGCAATTGCTGCTGGTCAACATTCAGCCGACGGCAGCAGCAGCAGCAAACGACAACTTGCTTGACTTGTCACTACAATGAGCCGGAGACCAAGTCAGTAGGTCACTTAGTTTCGATAAGAATAGATACAAACGTTAACTTAGCCACCGACCAACAATGGCGGCATCTAAAAAAAAAACAGAAATACTGTTGTTTTTTGCTTTTAATGAATTGACGACGTCTCTACAGAGACCGGCAACGGACAAAAATCAAAACAATGTTAACAATGATGATGATCTTCTCCATAGCCGTCAATAGCTGGACGACCACGACGACGGCAAATGGCTAAGAACAAATGCTTCAACGAAGAGGCAAACTGTAAAAAATCAGCATATGGCAAGCGATTTTAGCTGTGGATCATCCGGAGTGTGGAAACCTGTAATAAGCAACCTTTGCTTGCAGTTAGGGAAAGTTTTTTTTCTCTGCTTAGTTATGTGGCAAGTAATTCAAAAAATGTGTCTGTACAAAAGGAACGGTAATAGGATATGGGGAGACTGATATATTTTGAATTCAAAGAATTTGAAGAGAAGAAAAAGAAATATGTGACACACTTGCAGCAACGCCCAATAAACTCTGCACAGCAATACGGGTCAACATAATGAGAATGATCTTGGCATTTAATAAGAATTAAAGCCTTCACGCTTCGTCGCAAATATTTGGATGTCTATTTTAGTTTCCAAAATGTTTCACAAAGTGTTAAGGATTTAATTCTGATTGAATGCAAAAACTGCGATTATATATGACTCTATAAAAACCTCTAGCCTTGATGCTACCAATATTCGGTATGTAGGATAAAGTTGGTAAATTATCGACAGGTTCGGTAATTGTCGTCTAATTTGGGCTTTAACTGTTACATAATCCGAGGATCTGAGGCCTTAATTTGCATATTGCACACAATATACTTATAGTGAAAAAGTTAATGTCAGACGGTCCAACTATGATATACCCTACTTCATTCTACTATTTAAAGGATTCCCTGCTTCAGTCTGGGATTTAAGAAAGGTCAGATAGAAGGGGTTTATAAAAACAGATTGATATGGTCCAATTTTGTAAGGGTAAGGTTTAGATCTTCTATACTATAATAAATTTAAGCAATATTAGAATTATAATGTGTCTTCTGGAGTTGGGAATGACGTTTACATAGGAGCTGTTAAAAATATGGACCGATGTTGTCCGGTTTTACCACTGCAAATAACTGGTCTCATAGAATACCAAATGGAAAAGTAAAATTATATTGGGGGCTTTAAGAATTTTTTTATAAGAGATTTGACGATGATATTTGAAGCATATGATATTTTCATATCCCTTTTAATTCACAATTATTGCCAAAGAATTGAAAGGATCGTTAATTTATTTATCAGAATGAAATCAATGAGTGTCATATTATTACAGAATATTTTGTGTTATAATTGAACAAAAGGTCGTGGCAACGCCTATACTTATGCAACCCCGACATATGAAAAGACATATCTCGTTAACTAATAGATATCAGTTGGTATACGATGTTGGTATGAAAAATAAAAAAACATCCTGATAGAAAGTAGGCCATATCCACGCCCCTCTAACACAAATTTCATATTGGATTGAAATTCAATCAAATCCAAGGCCACATCTCGTGAACTAATAGCGATATGATAATAGTAGTTGGGCTAGGATGTTGGTATGAATATGAAAACACGCCCTGATAGAAAAGATAGCCACGCCCCCATAAAAAATTGCATATTGGATTGAAATCCAATCCAAGAACAAAAACATCCTGACAGAAAAGAGGCCGGAGCCACGCCCCGCTAACACAATTTTCATATTGGATTGAAATTCAATCCAAGCCAAGGACAAATCTCGTAAACTTATAGCGATATGCGATAGTAGTTGGAATAGGCTGATGGTATGAAAAATAAAAAAAAAAATCTTGATCGAAAAGATGCCGGAGCCACGTCCCCTAATACAATTTTCATATTGGATTGAAATCCAATCTAATCCAAGCCACATCTCGTGAAATAATTATGATGCAATAAAAGTAGTTGGAATATGATGTTGGTATGAAAAATAAAACACCACCTGACAGATAAGAAGCCCCAGCCACTTCCACCTTCATATTGGATTGAAATCCATGATGGAGGGTATATAACTTCAGCACGGCAAAACATAATCTTTCTACTTGGCTAAGTTCCCGGATTTTGGCCTTGGTGGCTTGTGTTTTAATCTCACACCCACTATTTCCACATGCGACTTTAGTATGGAAATTGAAGCCAAAACGGTAAATTCTTTCTACCCATTGAAACTGTCCATATCTTATGTTAGAACATCCCAGATCTTCGTGAACAAAACTAAAACATTTCAAGTGCAATTCTTTGAATAGACAACACGAGTTGTTCAAAAAAAAAAGAAGAAACTGCCAATGCAAAGTTATTTCTTTACTACTTTAAGCCGGTATTCTTGCTGGCATATCATCCAGCGGCCATTGTTAAATCAACATCAAATGACACAAATCAAGCTGGCCATGACCGCTAGCCCACAAGTCTTCCAGACCAGACCAGGCCAGACCGGTGATGTGTTTGCGTTTTTGTGTACTGCTACTTTGAAACAGTATGAAATGCCGTACCTAAACTCCATGTCTGTTAATGGAACATCACCTTGATATAGAAATTCTTAAGACAATATGTTGATCATGCGGCTGCAGCAGATCTTCACCAACGTCGACAGTGGCTATTTAGAATAGTTCTAGTGGTTGATACATGCTCAAGTGCGAGCAACTCTCTCTTTATGAACTCCGCCTTCATTTGTAAAACAAAAAAAAACCAAGAATAAATGAACAAAGAACAATTTATTAACACAGCCAGTCTGATGGAACAGGGGAAGTGGCCGTTCGACGTGAATTTTGTGGTGGTTGAAATGACGCGTTTCTAAAGTTCAGTGGCCATCTACTGAGAAGATGATCATGATGACTTAAATGCTGATCATCGTTAAAGAACTACGCGCAAAATCACTGTGGCATGCAACCGACATTTTTGTTTTCCACAGTTTGATTTCATTTCTCTCTAATTTCATTTCTATTTCCTTACGAAATTAGTATTTTTTACAAGTTACAAGTATAAGTATATAAATTTTGCTCGACTGCGGCTAACTGATGCAGTCGATCTATTTCATATGTCCGTCTACGATTTCGACGTCAAGAGCTACCGCAAGGCACTCACTGGTGACTGCAAAACTAGAACAAGATGTCAGTGCTAAGAATTCGATGATGATCCAATGTCACTTGGAAAATTTATTACCTTTTGAATGGAACGGTTTACATGTCGTGGTCGTTTCGTTTTTTTTTGTCTATGCTTAATAATGGGAAAATATGTTGTGATTTGCTCGATGGTCATTACAAAAATTTACTCAACTGAGTTCTGTGGAGCAGCAGAGAAATAGTGATTGTGTGGTTTGTTGGCCTTAAAATGGATCAGAATTGAAAGTGGTCAATCTTTGTATGAAAATATTTCGGTTTTGTCGTAACGTGTGTGGAGGAAATTACTTCTACGACTACCTGGAGTATTTACAATTCAGAGTAATTTTATATAATGAAGGTAATTTAATGTCGCAAATATCTGGACAATATCTTCCATCAGCATACGCAATATAAAAAAAAATTAGCCGTGTGGTTTTTAAGAAGAAATAAAACGTATAGAATTTACTGTTATGGACAAGAGTTTAGCTTTATTATAAAGATAAGGGCATGTCATTATGTTTTAAAAATGAATTCGGGAAAGCGGTCGCGGCGGCTGGCTCGAATAAATTCCAGTCGAGAGGCCCACTTTTTGTAATAAAGCGCCGAATATTCTCTTCCAAGGCGACAGTCGTATCGGGCTTATCTGCGAAGATAAGCAAATTCACATAACCCCACAAAGATTAGTCCAGCGGTGTCAAATCGCACGATCTTGGAGGCCGCGCCACTGGTCCACTACGCGAGATAATGCTCTTACCAAAAGTTTCCTTTATTAAATTGATTGTTGGTTTTTCGGCATGTAGCGCCGTCTTGTTGGAACCATTTTTTGACAATGGGGGACACAAGGCAAAAGGTCTAGCAACTATGTAATTATTTGGAATATTTAGTGCGTCGCGACTAACCACGCCTATTTTGTACCATTGCCCGTCCACAAAAACTTATAATTTTTGAAGCAATTACTTAAAAATTGTACTATTTACAGAGGTACCTTTCTCTTAAAGTCACTTTTACCCTTAGACCGATTTCCTCTATTTACAATACCAAGCAGAATATCATCACAAGCAATCATCATGCAACATTTCAGAATCCTAGGCTGAATTTTGGCCGCTAGCATGCTTTCAACAGACTAACGGACGGACGGACTTGGCTGGATCATAATATAATTTTACGATAATCAAAAATATATATATCTTATTGTGTATTTCATGGTGTTGCATAAGGAATGACTTATTTAGTGTAGCATCCGCCCTGAATGTACTAAATCAAAAAGTTATGAGTCGCCGTAGTGTACGCAGAAAAAAAGTATGGTTGGGGTGACAATATTCGAAAAGGATCATACTATTGCTGGGTATATGGTTGTGGCACAACAATATTATGATCCGCACATCAATAGTATGATTCACACATAACCATACTATGATCCGCACAACTATAGTGTGATTCACACTCAACTATAATATGATCTCTACAACCATACTATGATCCTCACACCAATAGTATGATTCACACTCAACCATACTACTTTCTTCACAACCATATTATGATCCTACAGCCATGGTTTAATCCTGCCAACTATAGTATGATTCACACGCAACCATAGTATGATTCACACGCAACCATAGTATGATTCACACTCAACCATACTATTGTCTCCACAACCATATTATGATCCTCACAACCATAGTATTTTCCTCTTACAACCATAGTATGATCTTCACAACCATAGTATGATTCACACACAATCATGCTATTATCCGTACAACCATAGTATGATTCACTCAACCATACTATGATCCCCAAAATTATTTATTAGGATTGGGTAATGTTGTTATTCAAAAATAGAGATTTTTATCAAGCAAGTTATATTAAATTGCATTACAATAAGTTAATAGCCAGAATTGAGGCCATGTTTTTATTGAAGATTTCATTCAAGAAACAAAAATATATATTCCAACCGCAGTCGCAAATACTTTTAGTTCCCAGCGGGGGTGAATGCTACTTCATCATCCTTAGACCCCAAGAAACGAATGTGAATAAACCATGATCAATGGCTATATTCTTAAGCCCAGTTAGATTTTAAATAAACGAGAACCAGTCGGCATTAGAGTATTTCACCGAACAAAGTAAACACAATAAAAATCCCTAGACCTACCTTCCGATTGTTGTTGTTTTTTTTAATGGACAACAACCAGTCACTGTATCGTGTGTGTATAACAAAAAACATACGCACACACATACATGTATGCTCTATAAAACGTGCTTTGTTTAGTTCATAGTCGCCACCATACGGTATGATTGTCGTAATCATATTATTTTTAACGTTAATATTAAACAACATTACTTTTGTTGCACCAATCATGTTTATATGGTTGTTACAACCATATTTTAATTTCTAAATTTGGCAATAATACTATTGTTACATTTCAACATTTCAACATTGTCGCAACCATACTGTTGTCAAAACGAAATTCAAAAAACAATACTATGGTTGCGACGAACATGCTTTTATTGTAGAGAACATATTATTGTTGCGGTGACCATAGTGTAACCATATCTTTTTCCTGCGTGTGTGTAACACAAGAGTTACTTTAGTTTAAATTCGTTCTGGTTTTTCAATAGGGCTGAAGATTCAAGATATATTTGATTGCGATTAAAATATAGTTGAGTAGAATCCTAAAGTTGATGCGTGCGACGATAATATGATGAATAATATAATAAAGGAGCACAAAGTGTTGATATTATGGTCATTTGGTCCACTTTGTAATAATTGTTTTATATCAAAGAGGTTGTCACAAGCAACCTTAACCGTATTTATACCCTCATCTTACTGGAGTGTATACAGGGTGATTAATCACGACTGGACAAATTTCACCAGTTTATTCCTTGGCTCATTTCATGAAAATAAATCAATCTACGACCATGCCCGAAAATGCATGGAGGCAAAATGGCAGCGGTTTGAACATTTTTGGATTGGCAGTCGGCGGGTACTATGTTGGATTTTTTTCATTTGACTAAAATGACAACATTTTTTTGTGTTAATTTACAAAAACAAATAAATTTCGATTCCAATAAAAAAAAATTGCATTTCAGTCAAATAATCATAACTTTGGAACGGAAGAGGCTTTGGGTTTCATTTATGTAATTTTGGAAAGTTAAGAGAAAGGGCTGTACCTGAACACCGCTTCCAAATTTGGCAAATTAATTTTAAAAATAATGGTTCTGTTCCCACTGTTTCACGTTTCGGACCTGTGAATCGGCCTCCAAGATCGTGTGATTTAACGCCGCTACACTTTTTTCTGTGGTGATATCTGAAGTCTCTAGTTTAACGTCCAATTAGTCTAAACGGTTGACGGTGGACGGTTGTTTCTGCATCCTGCAGAAGTCTACCGTCGTCAACCGTCAAACTGTAGTTATCTCCCTCTAACACATGCAAAATACAACCCCCAACTGAAATAGCTGATTGCCTACCGTCAACCGTCCACCGTCAAGACTAATTGGGCGTTTATGCCGAAAAGCAGGAATCGATTGGCAATATTCGATACGTTATTGACAATATGTTTTAAAAAGTTATCGCAAAATTGACCTCCAGATTACTACGAGCCAGCAGTGGCGGTCATATTTTTGCCAGAAGATTATCTTTCGAATAAAGTAAATTTCATGTCAATTTAAAAAATTATCTTTATTTTATTCCACTTAAAAGTTCTTTACCTCTATAAAACACCCGTTATTTGTTCTCAACACCACACTGTGACACAGGGTGTTATTACTTACCGCTGATGAGTGCAACACCATAAAGATAATCTAGCGATCGACTCGAAGTACAAGTAATCGTAATTGACAGGTCTTAAATATGAACCGTCATCGATGAAACTCGCTCCATATTTTTATATCCTAAGGGTAAAAAGATTAATTTTCACTTTTTTTTTGATGTGGACAACATCTGAGCATCGAATGAGACCGATCCCATCCCCCAAAAGTGTTCCCTCCCAGAGATATGCGCTTCTTATGAAAGTGATAGAACACCAAAGATACACGTATTTAAATCTTTAAAATGGCTCTCCTGAACAAAACTGGTTTTTATCCTTAGGTCCCTTTCTATTTTGCGCGTCACATATGGAGTTTTCTGATTTTAGAACTTACAGCTCTAACAGCAAGATATAACATTCGATTTTCACTAAATTTTGCACTGAGCATTACTGGCGACCAACACTCATTTTTGGTGAAATTTGACCATTTCTCTATGTGGAAAATGGAAAGCCGACAAAATTTAAAAAAAAATGTTCCGGGAGATTATTTGCAATTTCGCAATAAGGCAGATGATACAGACTATATTTACATTTACGCAGAATTTTAAAACAAAAGGTTCTCAATATAAAAAATTTTACGAAATTTTATGAGTATTATGTGCGGCAACGAAGATGCTTTTGCTAAAAAACCCAATGATTGATACAATTTTATAGCAATGGAGGAGTTACTGCCTTCAGACAGTGAAGGAGACTTTTGTAAAACTGGTTTAGAATTGGAAAGGGAATAGATCTATGCGGTGGTGAAGAAACTCAGCATTATGCACAATGAAAAGGACAGAGCCGAGAAATGGTCCGCTCCGACTCATACTGACAAAATTTGTCCACTAAAATGAAAACGAAAAGGTAGTATTACTTGAGTTTCTTGATTTGTTGTGATCATTTTGTTGTTATTACTTATGAAAGAGGAAGTACTCCGCACTACTTTTTTGCAGTACAGGCTGTGGCGGCACTGTTGGTTGAAGAGAGTGGAGAGTATGCGTGGCTTATAGCGGCTGACGAGAGATTTGTATTCGTCTGCCCTTTAGTTGCCATCATGCATTGGACACGTGAGGAGAAGTCATTTTGTGTTCAAGAGTATTTTTCAAATGCGCACTCGATCATTGCAGTGCAGCGTGCCTTTTGTGTAGGATTCACTGTTACACCACGTGGACTTGTTCCTTGACGGCAATCAATTGTAAATTGGGTAACTTCATTGAGAACAGCAGGGAATGTGTAATGTGTACGAAGGGGATCTGAATGAGAGATTCCAACACCACAAAACATCGAGAGAGTTAGAGCAGCAGTACTGCAATCTCCGAAACTCTCTGCTCGAAAGCAATCACATGCTCTTAGCATTTTCAAACGTTCTCTCCACTGGATTCTTCATGATGAACTTAATTTTCCCCCGTGGTCCAACAATTGTCAGCGCGGGACTATTTGTCACGGCGGACCTCTTGTGACGACATTCTAGCAACTGTACCCCGTGACGCAATTGTGTTCTTTTCTGATGAGGCACATTTTCACCTCAGTGGTTGTAAACAAACAAAATATGCGGTACTGGAGTGAAACAAACCCCAGAGAACTGCAGCAGAGACCTCTGCATTCGGATCGCCTCACTGTGTGGTACGCCATATCGCGATTAGGCATCATTGGCCCTTATTGTTTTCAGGATAAACGTCTTGCCATAACTGCGAACTTCCAACAGTACATGACTATGATACAGGATTTTTTTCAGCCGGTGCTTGACGCAATGCAATGAACTGTTTGAGGCAAATGTTTCCTGGACGGCTTATCTCTATGAGGGGTGATTTAAACTGGCCGGCACGCTCACCAGACTTTGCCTCATGCGATTTCTTCCTTTGGGGTAACCTAAAGTCGAAGGTGTTTATCAACCGTCCCAACACCTTGAAAGACCTCATTAACTATATTGAGACTGAAATTGGCAGAATACCAGTCGACATGCTTGTTAGAGTTCATGAAAACTTTAAAAACGTATGCAGCGGTGTGTGGATAGCGAAGGTCCACATTTGCCAGATACACTATTTAAAACCATGTAATTTAAAAATTCATTTACTGTTCAATATAATTAAAATATAAAATATATTTTTTTAAGGTTCATAATTTTTTATTTGATTTCCAAATAAGCAAGTTTCCGCGATCCACCCTGTATGAATTTCTCTATACCCAGACTTGTATAATAAAACCAAGAATTATAGCTGACGTATACTGTCGAGTGATCAATCTAGAGGTATTTTTTTCAATAGAGTTTTTTTTTTTCACAGATTAGGCGTGGAGTGTGTGTAAACTTTATTTATTTTTATATTCAGTATTGTTTGCCATTTTAACATGGAAAGACTAAAATCTCAACAACGTCTCCAAGCTATGAAACTGTATTATGGAAAATAGCGTGAGGTGAGAAACTGCTTTCGACCAAAATCTTGTTCAGTGATGATTCCCATTTCTGACTCAACTGCAATGTCAATAAACAAAATTGTCTCAATTTGGGTAGAGGAGCCACCAGAAGAGGTTCAAGAGCCGCCATTATAAGCAGTGAAAACCACGGTTGGTGTGTTATGGGCTGGTGGAATCATCGATCCATAATTTTTCAAAAATGATGTGGGTGAAACATAACCGTAAATGGTGCTTGCTATCACGCCATGATATCGGACTTTTTTTTACCTAAAATTGATCTTAACGATATTTAGTTTCAACAGGACGGTGCCACTTGTCATACACCTACTCAAACAATGGATCTATTGATAGGTCCGATGAGTTGGCCGGCTAAATGGTGTGATATCACACCTTTATGCTTTTTTCTTTGGGGCTAGGTATAGTCCAAAGTTTCTGCTGAGAAACTAGCTACGATTCAGAAAGCCAACAGTAAACGTGTTATATTTGGAAGCCAACATTACGCGTGTGATTAACGCCTTACCGTTCGAGGTGCTTAAACGAGTCATCCAAAATTGGACCATCAGAATGGACACCCTGAGGTGTAGTTGCGGCCAACATTTAAAGGAAATTATATTCAAAAAATAAATGGCAGAAAATGTCTTTTGGAATGAACAACAAAGATTCCAAATTAAATTTGAATTTTTCTACTAAATTTAATTTACATTAAATTTGAATTAAATTTGAATTAAATTTTCTATTTTTATTTTGAAAAATGACCTCTAGAGGGATTAGCCGATATTATTGCAAGAATAGGCTTAATTATGCCAAATAGTTTTGTGAGAAGATTGAAATGGTTACACGCTGTAGAGTATTATATATTAATTCGGCATTAACTTTAAACCACATCAAGCAAGTAACCGCAACAACCGCCACAAAATGTTCAAAGCCGATACCTTTTGCAATTTCGCGAAAAAGCAAGGGCATCTTTATATTAATTATAAAGTAGATATGTAATAAAAGTATTCGTAACAAGTCATCCCAAAAGCCTGTAGTTTTCCTATGTTGCAAAAAATCATTAAAGTATTGTACCATTCTTAAATCTGCAAAATTTAATTCTCTTGTTATAATTGACCTCGTAGTACTTAACCAAAACCTTATGGGTAGTTTGTCATTTTTGAGTCCCTATTCATAGCTTGGTATGAATAGGGTATTGTTATTACAAAAAAATTACAAGACCGCTATTTTTAGTTCCTTGTACTCGAAAATCTATTCGATCAATTAATACTTGGCTGGGAAACCACACAACCACAAACATTCGTTTGTCCGGTTTGAGCTCTTGGTGTAAGTGATATCGTTTCTCTTCAAAACTTTGACCAATTATTCTTAGACAACTAATTGTACATTTAAAGCTCCAAATACTCTTGAATACTGTGTGTTACGAAATATTTGTGGCAGCTCATATTCGTAACAAAAAAAAAATTCCACACTTGAAAAACTACACGCAGATACTTATTTAACAGCTGGTAATGTGGTATCCTACGCTAACCCGTTGTCCAGTTGTCTCACACCAAAGCCGCACAAACACAAAACAGAGCGAAATGGTAAAAAGCAAACACAAAATGCTACATTTGATGCCAGGAACATGATCTATACAAAAAGATCGCACTTATTTTTTCTTAGCCAATTTAATTGGATGTGAACTGTTAGTAAACTGCCAAATACCAAATGACAATCGCAGAAATACCAAAAATAACAGCAACCGTCGAGCAACATCTACATCTGCTACAACTGCAGCAATTGCAGTCGCAGCCGCCGCAGTTTCTGTTTAAATTGCAACAATGGATGGTGTTTCAAGCTGTCAACGCAAACGTACGAAAAGCAAGCAGTTTCATGGACAAGCTCAGCTTAAACTAAAGTGCAAACGACAGACAAAAAACAACAACTCCAGCCTAGACAGCAGATACCACACACACAGCCAGTGAGGCGTTAGAACAGAAGAAGAAGAAGAACAATATCCATTGGTGTTCATCTGGGACCACCGAAATAAAAGAATTAAAAAAAAAAAAAAAGCAACCAAACGACAGCTGGAATGCCACCAACAGAAAACACCACAGAAAAGGGCGTTGTGTAGGGCGTTGTTAAGCAAACACAAAAGATCGATAAGAGAACCCCAAAAAGGGTTTCGAAATAGCCTAAGCTCAAGTATAACAAAATAAATAAACAACCACGCAAAACTCACGAAAATTTAAGACAAACCATAGCAACGAAAAACACCATTTATCGGATGATAAAAATGAGGTGAAGTGAAAATAAACACAGAAATGTGGGCTTTAGGGAAGTGGATCGTACCATGAAAGTTCACGCTACAGAAATGTAATTTAAATTCCTAAGCAAAACGATCTGTTCACACTTATGCATGTGTATTTCAGAGTGGTCAAATGTAACGGTAGAGAAATGCAAATGTAAAACAAAAGATTTAAGAAACGAACACGGACATGGTTAGTGAACAAAATATGCAGTCAAGCTTCCATGAATATGCGTATAAATATCCAATTTTTGTATTTTTATTTTGTTTAGTTTTTGATTTAAAATTAATTTTATAATTCTCACTATGTGGTGAAGTTCCATTTTGTCATTCGCTTTACTAAGCCAGGAATATTTGTTTCTTTTACCGTCCTATTTATTTAGCGACTTGGTCAGGTTAAACATAAAAAATCACTTGACGAGGAATAATTAATGATGGTAAATTGCCTATACCTATTCTTGGCCAAATACACCGGATAGTCGGAGACTTGTTATTCCTATAACAGCAGTCGTCGAATATCTGCCAGTTTGTACAGTTCTCTATTGTCGACCACAATTTCACTCCTGACTACAGCATTAAGCTCCTACGAAATCATGAACAGATCCTTGCTCGAAGTCGTGGCCAAAATCTTAAGTACATCAACAAAAAGTTATATTATAGACACACGTGTGAATCGTTTACTAGTTCTAGCTTAAATAATTTATCGGAGGCTAATCTGCTCATATCCCACTCACTATTAGATAAAATAACGTTCATGTATCAACCAGACAGCCAGTTCTCTAATGTCGACCACAATTTCAGGCCTGACTACAGCTTCTGGCTCATACAAAATCATTAACAGATCCTTGCTCGGAAATCTTAAGTACTCCAACAAAAAGTTACATTACGAACACACATGTGAATGGTTTGAATTGTGTATTCCATCCAGACATAGCCAGTAAAAACTCAGTAAGTGCTACTTATTACATGATAATAACCCCTCAACATCCCATGCATTATTTAAAACCCAAAATAAGTACTTACTGATAAAAGGAAAACAAGTACTGTGGCTGCAGTTCTATTAAAAGACCAATCTCTAAACATAATTCAGTTTCCCAGTTCTCTATCATTATACCCTGCACCACTCTGTGCAAAAGGATATTTAAAGTTAGTTCAATGAAAATGTTTGTTACTACCACGCATATCTAAGCTAGACCCCCTTTTAAGTATACCCATCGACGTATAATTACCAGCTAATTTTATTTAACAATGTCTGTCCGCCCGTCCATCAAAAACTTGTAATTAAACTACAGGTCGAAATTGCTATCCGATTTTCATGAAAAACTAACTTTTTTAGAGAAGAAAGTTTTTTGGACCAAGGATGGACGCAATTAAATTAAAGAAAATCATTACAGATTTAGATGTAGCTCCCACATATATGTTCATACGATTTTTTGGTTTTAACTCTAGGAGCCACATTTAACATCGTATCTTGATGACATTTTGCAAAAGTTGAATTTTTGTACTTAGGTAGGACGCTATTGAAATTGGTTCAGACTAAGATTACGCTCCCACCTACATCGTTATCCGATTTATATTTTTATAGCTCTAGCATCCACATCTTACATCAGATCTTGATTTAACTTAGCACAAGAATGTTTTATAGGCCAATAACCACCATTATTGAAATTGAGAAAATTCGTTCAGATTTAGATATATCTGCCATACATATATGTTTATTCGATTATAGGTCCAGTTTTGGAAGCCTCACATACGATCCAATCTGGCACAGTTTCTTGGGCAAAGGGCGGATGTTCTTAAATTGAAGAAAATCGGTTCAGATTTAGATGTAGCTCCCTCATATGCGTTCGTTCGATTTTTCTGTTTTTAGCTCTAGGAGCCTCTTCTTACATCCAATCTTAAGGAAATTGAGCACGAGTAAGTTTGTTGGGTCAAACGCAGTGCTTTTGAAATTGTAGAAAATTGGTTAAGATACTGATAAAGCTTCCACACATATGTTCTTCCAATTTTATGTTTTAAGTTCTAGAAGGCACATATTACAACTAATCTGAATGCAGTTTGCCACAAGCTGGTTGAAATTGAAGAATATCGGTTAAGATTAAGATACCAAAAATTCAAATTTAACTTTCTCATAAATATAAATATAATATCAGTTTTAAAATTTGGGCTCGCTTTTCTAAACATTCAGGGACACAGGGTATAATATAGTCGGCCACGGATGTGAAGATTATATTTGGTACATACTATAATTCTGGTACATGATAATTAGTCGTTATCATAATTTCCGCCGACTAAAGTCAGAACTTTGACAGACCATAGTTCATGTACTTAAACCGAAATGACGATGGTAGTTATTACATATAATGTTGGTTTGCAAGAGACATACACCTGTAGAAAAGTGGCCAATCGTTATTAACTTTTATTAACAGTAACCAGTGCACAATGTAATTCTGCACTATTAAAATCTCATTAGCACTGTGGGCACAACTAGAATAACCACGGTGGAATAAAGTACCAAAACATTATGGGGGATCCCGACGAAGTAATACAAGGAATCTCATTGAACTGAACAAGTTGAAACTGGGCATTTTAATGGGAATACCAACCGGTCACTTTTCTCTCACGAGTCACCCCTTTCGCATCGGCAGGGCATCATAAAATCTGTGAGGAGTGTGTGAAGGAGAACCAAGACCCTAAAGCACAACCTACGAGTATGTTACTGTTTCACGTTTTTAAGAGCGAGAATAGACTTTTTTCCTGCCTTATATCATACGTCACTAGGTCGTCAGGTTAAACATTATAAATCACTTGACGAGAAATAATTAATGATGGTAAATTTCCTACACCTATTCTTGGCCAAATGCACCGGATAGTCAGAGACTTGTTATTCCCATAATAGCAGTCGTCGTATATCTGCCAGTTTGTACAGTTCTATATTGTCGACCACAATTTCACTCCTGACTACAACATTAAGCTCCAACGAAATCATGAACAGATCCAAGCTCGAAGTCGTGGCCAAAATTTTAAGTACTTCAACAAAAAGTTATATTACAGACATACGTGAGAATCGTTTACTAGTTCTAGCTTAAAATACTTTATCGGAGGCCAACCTGCTCATATCCCACAACGTTCCGCCCGTCCATCAAAAACTTGTAATTAAACTACAGGTCGAAATTGCTGTCCGATTTTCATGAAAAACTAACTTTTTTAGAGAAGTAAGTTTTTTGGACCAAGGATGGACGCAATTGAAATTAAAGAAAATCGGTACAGATTTAGATGTAGCTTCCACATATATGTTCGTAAGATTTTTTTGTTTTTAAGTCTAGGAGCCACATTTAACATCGTATCTTGATGAAATTTTGCAAAAGTTGGATTTTTGTACTTAGGTAGGACGCTATTGAAATTGGTTCAGATTAAGATTATGCTCCCACCTACATCGTTATCCGATTTATATTTTTATAGTTCTAGCAGCCACATCTTACATCAGATCTTGATTTAACTTACCACAAGAATGTTTTATAGGCTAATAACCACCATTATTGAAATTGAGAAAATTCGGTTCAGATTTAGATATATCTACCATACATATATGTTTATTCGATTATAGGTCCAGTTCTAGAAGCCTCACATACGATCCAATCTGGCACAGTTTCTTGGACCAAGGGCGGATGATTTAGATGTAGCTTCCGCATATACGTTCGTTCGATTTTTCTATTTTTAGCTCTAGGAGCCTCTTTTTACATCCAATCTTAAAGAAATTGAGCACGAGAAAGTTTATTGGGTCAAGAAGAGCGCTTTTGAAATTGTAGAAAATTGGTTAAGATATTGATATAGCTTCCACACATATGTTCTTCCAATTTTATGTTTTAAGTTCTAGAAGGCACATATTACAACTAATCTGAATGCAGTTTGCCACAAGCTGGTTAAAATTGAAGAATATCGGTTCAGATTAAGATATAGCATCCACACACTTGTTCAACTGATTTTACCAAAAATTCAAATTCAACTTTCTCATAAATATAAATATAATATCAGTTTTAAAATTTGGGCTCGCTTTTCTAAACATTCAGGGACATAGGGTATAATATAGTCGGCCACGGATGTGAAGATTATATTTGGTACATACTGTAATTCTGGTACATGGTAAGTAGTCGTTATCATAATTTCCACCGATTAAAGTCAGAACTTTGACAGACCATAGTTCATGTACTTAAACCGAAATGACGATGGTAGTTATTACATATAATGTTGGTTTGCAAGAGACATACACCTGTAGAAAAGTGGCCAGTGCCACACATGTGTAATATTACTTTAGTATAGGCCAGAGCAAAATATCAATCGTTATTAACTTTATATTACAGTAACCAGTGCACAATGTAATTCTGAACTATTTAAATCTAATTAGCACAGTGGGCACAACTAGAATAACCACGGTGGAATAAAGTACAAAAACATTATGGGGGATCCCGACGAAGTAAATACAAGGAATCTCATTGAACTGAACAAGTTGAAACTGGGCATTTTAATGGGAATACCAACCGGTCACTTTTCTCTCACGGGTCATCTCTTTCGCATCGGCAGGGCATCATAAAATCTGTGAGGACTGTGTGAAGGAGAACCAAGACCCTAAAGCACAACCTACGAGTATGTTACTGTTCCACGTTTTTAAGAGCGAGAATAGACTTCTTTCCTGCCTTATATCATACGTCACTAGGTCGTAGAACCTCAAATATTCCGCAAATAAGACAGACTAATTCAATTTATATATTTCCACTTCCAAACATACTCTCCCTATACTTAGTGGGGACATAAATACTGTTACACACGTTTTATGCTGTTAAATAAAAAGTACTGAATGTCTTTGGACCAAATATTTTTTAATATGTGACGCGCAAAATAGAAAGGGACCTAAGGTTAAAAACCAGTTTTGTTCAGGAGAGCCATTTTAGTTTCTATTGCGCTTAGAATCGTCGACTTCACTTTCATAAAACGCGCATATCTCGGGGAGGGAACACTTTTGGGGCATGGGATCGGTCTCATTCGATGCTCAGATGTTGTCCACATCAAAAAAAAAAAATGAAAATTGATTTTTTTACCCTTAGGCCCCTTTCTCTATGCGCTGTCACATATATCTATTGATGTATATTGTATCCAAAAAAAATCTACTTATTCGAAATGTCCGCCTTTTGCCTTTACACACGCCCTAAGTCGCACTAGCCAATCGTCAATAGCTGCACGAACCTCGTCCATTGGAAAATTGGCCACAGCTCGAACCAAAGCAGTCTTAAGAGGTCCAATGTTGGGGTATCTTTTGTGACAAACCTTTTCCTCTAAAACCGTCCACAATTTGTAATCCAATGGGTTCAAATCTGGACTGTCTGAAGGTCATTCTTCAGAGGAAATAAACGCTGGCAAATTGTTACGAAGCCAGGCCTGGAACGTTTTAGCCTTATGGGCCGGCGCAGAATCCTGCTGGAAAGTCCATGGCTGGTTTTGCAACAGGGAATTGTTAACAGGCTTCACAAAAGCTTCCAAAACGGTTTCTTGGTAAATTTTGGCCGATGTTTTGACTCCTGGTCGCAGAAATGCAAGTCAGTGACGCCATCGTACGAGACACCCCACCAAACCAAGACTGAAGCTTGGTTATGACCCTTTCCACCCTTGGGATCAGTTCAGATGCTTCCTTAGATGAGCGCGCATACACTCTATCACTTGGATTGTTAAATTTTTCCTGAACGGTAAAAATTTTTCATCGGTGAAGAACATTTTTCTGTGCAAGTTATTAGCGTCCAAAAACGTTTGCATTTTTCAATCCTATTTTTTTTTTAAAGCTGCAGTCAATAAATGTCCGGTACGTCGTTTGAAAGCCCTAAGCCCCATGTCTTTTTTTATTGATTCGACTCATGGAGTTTTGCGTGATATTCATCTCACGGGCCATGATTTTCTGTTTTCGGAGCAGATTTCTGTGAATTCTTGATTAAACGGCTTTGGTGACATGCGGTGTTCGAACAGATCGTGGGCGACCCGACCGGTAGCGGTCTTTAACATAACCAGTCTCCTCAAACAGTTTTGTGCATCGGTAGACGAACATGCAGCTAATCCCTAGTGGCCAAAGCGTTTTGAAAATATCGTTTTTTAATTTCACACTTGAAAAGCGCTATTACAGCGATACGGTTCTCATTATCTGACCACTCCATGATGAAAGTTGAAACAATTTTAAAATCCCGTTACAGACTAACGCTATTGAGGTTAGCTTTCAAAACCCATATGACTTTAACGGGGTATGTTCAGTTCTACTATTGAAATGAGTGTTTTCAATGTTATAACAGTATTTATGTCCCTACTAAATACTTCATTTATTTATTAATTTAAGTCTATTGAATTACAATCCTTACAGACTACCTAAATCTAAAAAAATATTATATCTATTAAAATATTATTAAATTTATTCAAAGAATAAGAAAAATCTAAATCATATCTTAAATTTATTCTGTTAAATTCTCTTTAAGTTCTCACAAGAGGCTGGTGTGATTTGTTATATGAACAGGAATATAAAAAATTTCATTATGCCTTAAACGTGCAACAGGAGTATTAAACCCAACAGGATAAAGCAGATCAGAGCAATCTATAAGGTCACAAATAAGCTCGTATAAAAACAGTATAGAACAGTTTACACAACGATTTACTAATGGTTTAAGATGTATTAGCCTCATCGGGCTTTATACGACAAAAGAAGGCTGGTAAAAGGCACATCAAGCAAGGCAAATTTTAAAAAACGTTTTTGTAATCTCTCAATATGTTTACAATGCATTGCATAATACGGGGCCAAAACAATGGAAACATATTCAAGTTTCGATCTCACGAAAGTTACATACAACAACTTTCGGGTTGTTGATTTGTAAAAATCTTTACTTTTTCTTTTTATAAAAGCCAGAACTGAATAGGCTTTTGGCATAATGTAATCAACATGCAAATTTAAATTTAAAAAATACCTAAATACAGAATGTTTGTAACTGTTTAAAGTTGCTGACTGTTAAAAACAAAACTGAATTAATTACCATGGAACGCCTTCCATACAAAAAATGGAAACATTTTGCGATATTCAATGGTTACTTCCAAACAACAGAATCCACCTCTCATTGTAATCAAATCGTTGGCCACAGTTCCATTTTTTAAAGTTTGGAAAGAGTTTAGCCAAGCGCGTATGCATTGTCTGGAGCCAGTTAAACACCTTCTTCGGAACTTCGTTGTTTCTCAAATTTGAGAGAAACAGTATTATTTGAAAAACCTTTTATATCAGCTATTTTCTCTGTAGTCAATATGATTTTTCGACATTCAAATGAGTATACCTTTTTTGAGTGCCGAAAGTCTGGGTATTTTAGTCTATTGGCTTTCAGCTTCTGGTAACCCAAACAGCCTTAACTGCACTAAACGAATTAAGATTACACCTATTAGTTTGTATAGCCTGAACTACTCTGTAAAAAAAGGTTATCACAAGTTAAATTCATTGGAAAAATATTTGAGCTAGACCAACCTATGAGTATACCGATCGAGGTATAATCACCTGTTGATTCCATTTAATTCCATCTAAAGCTTGTCATCAAACAAAGCAAATGTTGCCCGATTCTAAAAAAACTGGGCAGTAGTAAGTATTTTGGACCAAGGACAGACGCTTTTGAAATTGAAGGAAATCGGTTCAGATTTAGACTTACAGCTCCCACATATATGTTCATCTAATTTTTCTGTTTTTAGCTCAACAACCCACATATCACATCAAATTTTGATGAAACTTAGCACGCCTTGGTTTTATAGACCAAGGCACAAAATAGTTTTTTATGCTAAGGATGGACACTTTTAACCTGGGAGAAAATCATTTCAGTAGCTAGTTGTTGTAAATAAATCGGTAAGTTACCGATTTGTGTGACGTCACACCGACTAGATTGAATGTTACCGATTCCATGATAACTGCTGTTTCTGTTTGTTGAAATCGGTAAAAATTCGAATTTTGGTGGAAAGAAACACAAATCGGAAAGAAAAGAAAGAACAGATGACAAGCAGCTTTTTATTTGCATTTGTTTTCATTTACAAATATTTTGTATTAAAAACACTGCTATTTTAATATAAGTTATATTTAAACGACAAAATTATTATTTACCTTTCACTCATTTTGTTAAAAATATCAAAGTACAACACATGATTTCGGGACTCAATTCTGATAACTGTTTGTGACAGTAGCCCCAAAAAGAAGAACTTCTCCATCATTCCTTTGGTCAAGGTATATCAAATAATAATTTAATAATTAATTTGAAGCTAGTAAGCATCATATAGGGGAATTTGTGACGGTTTAGGCTCTTCTGTTTGTCATAACTTGAGAACCACTAGTCCCAATAAGCTGAAACAAATCTAAAAAAATTAAAAGTTACAATTTAATCTGTTCTTACAATGTTTATCTTCATAAGCAGCAGTTTCGCAGTTTTAAATAACTGTATGAAGAAAAAAAAATTGGGAGAGACATGTATTCGAAGTGTCGAAAAAAGCACTCAAGTGCATAGGCTTTTTAAAGCGGTGCAAGAAATATTTCACTCCTTCTGATCTTTTCAATATCTATACAACTTATATCAGGCCGAAGATGGAATGTAAGTACCATATATGGGCAGGTGCTCCAAAATCATCCTTGGAGCTACTTCATCGTGTTCAAAGGAGAGCGATGGTACTGAGAGGTGACAGTAGGGTATCCAACTCTATTGTTTCCCTTGAGCATCGTCGGAATGTGGGCTGCGTGACGCTGTTCTATCGTTACTTTCATGGTGTGTGTTCATCAGACATCCGTCGCCTTATTCCTGACGTGAGGATGTTCGGCTGGGATACGCGACTTTCTAGGAATTCACATCCGTTTGTTATCGATTGGCCAGTTGACCGCACTATACACTACAGATCAAATTCGTTTTTCGCTCGTACAGTCCGTATGTGAAATCGACTTCCGGCAAATGTATTCCCATTAATTGCGACATCCAGAAGTTCAAAGCAAGTGTCATTAAACATTACTCCCTCTTTCCCCCCTCCGATCCATTTTTTTCCACTCGCCAACGCAATGCACCGCATGTATAGGGGTCATCCCCTGAGTGTTGGTTATTTAAAAAAATAAAAAAAAGTGAAGGCATGAATTTCAAATATTAAATTTGTTTCAGCTTATTTGGACTAGTGGTTCTCGAGTTATGACAAACAAAAGAGCCTAAAACGTGACAAATTCCCCTATACGATACTTACTAGCTTCAAATTAATTATTAAATTATTATTTGATGCAAACGAATGATGCAGAAGTTCTTCTTTTTGGGGCTACTTTCACAAATAATTATTAGAATTGAGTCCCGAATCAATCACCTGAAACATGTTGAACTGTGTATGAAAACAAAAAAAAAAGGAGGAATTAAATAAGCTGACAGTTAGTAATGTACATTGTAAGTGAACAAACATTTTCACTCGGTTATTTTGCATTACCATAACGATTTCGTTGAAAACGGTTAATAAATTGTCATAAATTTTAGCGCATTTTTTTGCTACCTATTTTCACCGCGGTGACATAATTAAAACATATTTTTTTAATAAAATATTTATTTGTCTAAAATAACATCAATAAAATTGTATTTGGTTTAAAAAGTTCTATTTGTTTTCTTGCTTTCTCATAATTGCAACAACACTATAGCCATCGGCAGAGTTCTCACTTGGCTTAAAGTCAGTGAGAAAGTTACCGATTTCAAGTTGAGTCACTTTGTTAAGCGATTCCTACTGAAGATGTATCGGAACAAATGTCATATTACCGATTTGAAAGAAGTGAATGAAATAGGAATCGGCAATTTTTTTTACAGAAACAGTGAAGGTGAGAATGACGTCATCGTGACGTTAAATCGGTAATTTCAGTCGATTACTGCGATCGGTATGAGTTACAGAAACGAGTTACAGGTAAAGATATAGCACCAATAGGCATGTTTAACCGATCTTACCAAAACAAGGAAATTTTCTTACATATTCAAATACAACATCAGTTTTAAAATGTATGTACATTTAGAGAACGTCTTCCGGGATGCAAAAACAGTATGCTTTTCTAAATATCAAGAAAAGCAGGGTGCAATATAGTTGGCCATGCTCGACTTTAGCTCTTTTGCAACATTTTTATATTGTGGGCGAGCAGTGACACATTGTTCCTAGTAACCAAAAAATCGGCTAAAATGCCGTCTCGTAAACGATTATTTCCATAATATTGGCTAACATAATTTGTTCTTCTGACATCAGATTCCTGTTCTACCAATTATGGTGTATAATTACACACAATTTTGGCAAAGAAAATCCTGAAAAGAAAACAAAAACATTATTTTACCACCATATTAAGGCTAAGTAAACTCTACCCCACTACTACTGCATCATAAGTATGATATAACGTAGTGGTTAAACGTTTTCAAAACCAACCGAGAAAATCCACAAACTGTCTAATAACATGAAAAACATGGAAATTCATATCTAGATAAAAAAACACAAAAGCAACAAAAACTAAGTTGTGCTAACAAAAAAATACAAAAAGTGTACTTGTACTCTTTGGTCATTTCTTCTCATCTTTGGCAATACAAAGAAACGGAATGGACCCCATTGTCCTCCTCCACCCGCCGCTTTGCGCTGACCACTGCCTTAATAAAATGGCTCATAAGATACGTTTTTTTCTGTTGAAAAAGTTCTTAGTGAAGTTTTGTTATTGTTCATAATTCCATTATGGCAAAAGTAACACCATCGTCATCGCTGGGAAGAGATGACAACTCTTAAATGCGAAGCATTGGAAAGCAGAAAGGCTAACAGAATAGCAACAATATACGAAATTATGCCAATTTATGCATTTAAACATGAAATGAACACAAGAAAAAAAAACTTCGCAAACGTTTAACTTAGTCACGAGGGTGGTATAAAAAAGTCAGCGAAAATCTACCAAAAACGTTGATAAATTTAATGAAACATTTACGTCTTGCAGTCTTTTCAGATTGACAAAACTAGAAGTTTTTGTGCTCGTGTTCTTCTTATATAACACCAGTAAACAAATGCTAAAGTCGGACGTGGCTGACTATATTATACCCCGGACTCTTGGACGGTCAGAAAGGCCAACTGAAAATTGCTTCTAAACAATTTACCCAAATTCTAAAACTTGCTTGTGCCAAACTGTATCAAGATTATTTGTTATATTAGGGAGTTTATATATTTCTGGCCTAATAACGAAAATGCGAATATTTATCATTAAAAATAGTTTAATTGTTTTTCAAAGTATTCTCCAGCATGATTTATACACTTTTGCATACGCTCAAACCAATTGTCGAAGCACTTTTGCCACTCCGATTGAGACACCTCCAAAACACGGTTTTTGAACGATTCAATAGCATCTTCTGGCTACGAAAATCGTTGAGCACGCATTTTTTCTTGATTTGCGGGAAAAAAAATAAGACATTGGGTGCCAAGTCAGGGCTGTACTGCGGATGACCCATCAATTCGACGTTTTGGCCGTTCAAAAAGGCGCTGGTTTGAGTCGATCTGTGAGAGCTCACATTGTCATGGTGCACAATGATTCGTCTTCTCTTGTTCGTTTTTCGAATTTCTCTGAAGACTTCAGTCAAACAAATTGTGGCGTACCACTCAGAATTGACCTCCTACGTTGCTCAAGTGAAACAGTCGCCATTTGCTTCAAAATGCTTCTTCCACGAACAACTTTCGTTGGATTTGGCTCGTCTTTGAAGACCCACTCGGTCGATTGCTGTTTCTTTTGAAGCACCGTGATCGTATTTTTTCAAAAAAAATTTCGCACCAATCGACACGAGCCTTTTTTTGAGCGATTGTCAAATTGTGCCGGATCCAACGAGAACAAACCTTTTTTTCGGCCAGGTGTTCATGGAATATCGAATGTGTGCTGGTGGAAGAAATGCCCAAGGATGCCTCTATCTCACGGTATGACACATGACGATCTTGCATTATCAGTTCACGCACGGCATCAATGTTCTCTGGCACAACGGCCGTTTTTGGACGACCTTCACAACCTTCGTCTTTGAGCTAGCGTCGGCCACGATTAAATTCAATAAACCAGTTTTTCACAGTGCTTTAGGATGGTGCTAATCACCATACAAAGATTTAAGTTCATCGATGCACTCTTGTCGTGACAGTCCACGTCGAATGTTGTGAAAAATGATCGCACGAAAAAGTTCACGAGTTAATTCCATTTTTTTGCCAAATTCATTTTTTCAAGTCACTGTAAACTACACAAATGGTCGTACCTCAAAACGTTCTGAATTTATGCTAAAAAATGTCAAACTTTCCAATGGAAATGTTAGATGGCGCCAGAAATATTTGTAGCGACCCTCGTATGTGGTTTCTAGAGCTTAAAACACAAAATCGTATAAACATATGTGTGAAAGATACATCCAAATTTCAACAGTTCTTCTACAATTTTAATTGCGTTTTCCATCAAGATTGGATTGGTATGATGTGGCTTCTAAAGTTAAAAACAAAAATATTAAAACTATCAACTGACCTTTCAAATAAAATAAAGAATACGGGGGTTGCTATGTATATTTTTGGCCTAGACAACACTAAGTGTTGCCTAGCGTCATCTGACATTTCCATTGCAAAGTTCGACATTTTTTTTTACGTACGACCATTATTTGTGTTGTCTACAGTGACTTGAAAAAAATTAATTTGGAAAAAAAATGGAATTAACTCGTGAACTTTGTCGTGCAATCATTTTTCACAATTTTCGACGTGGACTATCACGACTAGAGTGCACCGATGAACTTAAGTCTACCATCATTAAACTGGTTTAATGAATTCAATCGTGGCCTACGGTCGCTTAAAGATGGAGGTCGTGAAGGTCCTCCAAAAACGGCGTGAACTGATAATGCAAGATCGTCATGTGAAATACCGTGCGATAGAGCATCCTTGGGCATTTCTGCCACCAGCATACATTCGATATTAAATGAACACCTGGCCGTAATAAAGGTTTGTTCTCGCGGGATCCCGCACAATTTGACAATCGCACAAAAAAGGCTCGTGTCGATTGGTGCAAAAAAATTGTTTGAAAAAATACGATCGCGGTGCTTCAAAAGACGTTTATAAGATCGTCACAGGACGAATCATGGATCTATGCGTATGAACCCGAAAAAAACGGAAATCGACCGTGTGGGTCTTCGAAGACGAGCCAAATCCAACGAAAGTTGTTCGTGGAAGAAGCACTTCCAAGCAAATGGCGACTGTTCCGTTTGACCAACGTAGGACGGTCAATTCTGAGTGGTGCATCACAATTGGTTTGCCTGAATTCTACGGAGAAATTCAAAAAACGAACAAGAGAAGATGAATCATTGTGCACCATGACAATGCAAGTTCTCGCACATCGGCTCAAACCAGCGCTTTTTTGACCGGCCAAAACGTCGAATTGATGGGTCATCCGCCGTACAGCCCTGACTTGGCACCCAATGACTTTTATTTTATTTCCGCACATCAGAAAAAAATGCGTGGTCAACGATTTTCGTCGCCAGAGAATGCTGTTGAAGCGTTCAAAAACCATGTTGTGGAGGTGTCTCAATCGAAGTGGAAAATGTGCTTCGACAATTCGTTTGAGAGCATGAGATAGAAAATACTTTGAAAAACAATAAAACTATTTTTGATGATAAATATTCGCATTTTCATTACTAGGCCAGAAATATATATAGCAGACCTCGTATGCCATACACAGGGAACAGATTTTGTTTGCCAATGATTGAAGTTACATGAATCTCGAGTATTCAATCAGAACAACCGAATGTAAGTTGGTGCTCTGTAATTTTCAGTTATTTGAACTGTAATATCGGTGCAACATACCAAGTATCCGAACCTTCGCAATTGAATTACTTGAAGTACTCATAGGATGGGTCATGGCGAGAAAAAGTGAAAGAGATGATAGATGATTTTTACTGGAAAAATACAGGATGTCCGCCGGGAAACCTTGTTTATAATTTTTGATTAATTGAAAGAGAATGGATCTTATATTGATAAATGTTTTGTTTAATGTTGGCAATTATGTATGGAATAGGATATCAGATAAATGTCCGCCTCTGTTAGCATTGTACAAAATTGTGGCCAAAGTTTTTCTTTGAAGACCAAGCTCCTGAGTGCAGCGTCGAATTGAGGTTGATGGATTGTTTTGAACACTTTCTTGAGCAGCAGTAAAATTTTCAGCCAATCTTGCAGTAAGTTGTGGTCCATGCTTGGGCCTATCACTTACAGACCCACTTACTTCGAAATCATTCACTACACGATAAATAGTGCGTTTTGTTGGCACGTTGTTTCTCCCAAAAATTTCACGTAACTTTCTCATCGATGATTGATTTTGATAAAAAAAAAACATTAAAGATAAAAACACGTTGGTTTATCAAATATATTTTTATAATAAATTTGTCTAGTCTCAACTTCACGACTGCCAAATATGAACTGTCAAGACTTATGTTTACCTAAATGGAGACAAAACGAAGTAGTATACCTTCCCGGCGGACACCCTGTATTTGTTTAATCGATTGGCTTATAGCCAGTAATAATTCATTTTTTTCTTTAAAAAAAAATCCATAAAACATTTCGTTTTTGGTTATGGTCATCCCTTACATTTGATTACAACAACAAAATGTTTTAAAAACTAAAGGTATCCGCAGCCACTAGTTGCGGCAACTAAAATAAATTTTCGCCTTTTATTGGTATGACCTATAAATAAGATACAAAAATCATATTTTTCGTTATATGATATTTCGAACCGAATTACAATTATAAAAACTTGATTGTTGCAAACGAAATTCTGCATTTGCCTCTAAATCATTGTAGTTCAAACCGATTTTTAACTTATTTCTCTGTGTGTATGTAAGCCGAATAAGGCTACAGATAAGGGTCTAAGCTATTGGGAAATCGCTGACATCGTAAAAAAAAAGTTCGTTATCATCTCACGATAGCGAACACTATTCACAGTAACTGCCTGACCGGCCCCATTTTGGAAAAATTACGGCCCGATGATGCTGCCAGCCCATAAACCGCACCAACAGTCACTCTTTGTGGGTGCATTGATTTTTCGACAATCACTTTTGGATTATCATTTGCCCAAATGCGGCAATTCTGCTTATTGACGTATCCACTGAGGTGAAAATGTGCCTCATCAATGAAGATGATTTTCTTCGAAAATTGATCATCTACAGTTGCCATTTCTTGCCACCATTAATGATGAACGTGTTTCAAATTGAATAAGTCTGAAATTGAGAAATTTTAAATGAAACGCAGAAAAAGCTTGGCGTTTAGGTGTGGTTCACATTCAACATCGGCCCTTAAAATATAACTACCCTTTAGAAAGCAAAAGTTATCTTATTCAATCTAAATCATTGCGGGCGGACCATGACCATGATGCTGAATGGGTCAGTAAACCATTTAAAATCTCGCTAAGCGGTAACTGAATAAATAAAAGCAAGCGGAAATCTGCGAAATGGCTTTGCAACACTATTGCATACAGGCAGAGAAAAGATATGGTTACTATATGGTCACGGCAACAATAGTATGTTCTCTGTAATAAAAGCATGGTCGTCGCAACCATAGTATTGTTTTTTGAATTACATTTTGATGATAGTATGATTGCGGCAATATTAATATTGTTGAAATGAAACAATAGTACTGTTGCCAAATTATAAATGAAAATATGGTTGTAGCAACAATATAAATAGTATTCTTTTAATGGGTTTTATGTTAACAATAATATAATTACGACAATCATACCGGCAAAATCGTAATTTCTTTTAAATTTGACAGTGTTATGTTTACTTATCTTACGTAATAATAGTAATAATAATTAAATTTTTTCAAAACAAACTACGGATTAGTATAACTCAAATATTTTTAATAAATGATTTTTTTACTGTTAAATAAATCACTCCTATTATTAAGAGTTCAATGTATTTTTACATAACTTACTTAATTAAATTCTCTATTGTTGAATAACAACTTAACCCAATCTTAACGAAAAATTTTAGTGATCTTAGTATGGTTGTGTGTACTATTGTTGTGAGGATAATACTATGATTGTACGTTAAACATACTATGGTTATGAGGATCATAATATAGTTGTGGGGATCATAGTATGGTTGAATGTGAATAATTTTATGGTTGTGGGGATCATAGTATGGTTGTGTGAATAATTCTATTGTTTTAAGGACCTTAATATTGTTATAGGGATCATAGTATGGTTGTGTGTGAACCATACTATTGTTGTGCCACAACCATATAACCAAGAATAGTATGATGCTCTTCGAATATTGTTACCCCAACCATACTTTTTTTCTGCGTGTAGTAAAGTTAAACGAAGTAACCTCTACAGCTATTAGTGCTCTACCTCTTAGTCCTCTGATGCAAGAACGAGATTACCCCCCTTCATAGCAGGCGACATCAATGCTTGGGCTACCAGAGGGAGAAAGTATTCTAGAAAATTACGTCAAAGGTGTTCAATTATTTCCTCTGTCATAATTTGGAGCTTCCAAATAGAATATTTGAGTGAGAAGACTTCTGGAAATCTTTGTAATACTCGATGTAGGGTAACAAATGATGTCAATGATCAATGATGTGAGGAGGCGGGCCCTGGTTCAATAATTGACATTACCTCTGTCAGCTCGTCATATTTTGGAGTCACCAAATGGTGGGTAAGCAACACATTCAAATTTTCACTTGTAAGCATTTTCCTGTGTTTAGACGACACCCTCGTATCTGTTGTGCCCAAATATCACCCAGAACTTAACGAATGGAAAAAAATTGTGTTGTTGCCTGTTGCTGTTACTGACTTAGCCATTATCTTAACATGTAATCTTGTCAGGATTGTTTCTCTCTTCCAGTGCCACCACTAGTGGCACTTCGCCATTTCGACCATTTCCACCGCCATGATTTTTGTTGGTTTTATTTAAATCTGAAATATTTCGGAGACAACCGGAGAAAACAAAAAGAACATTTTTATTTGGCCTACCAAGGAAAAACGGCAAAGTCCACCCTCCCGCTGAAGGAAAGCAAACGGTGTTTGTTTTAAATACTTTGCTTAGCGTAGCTTGCTGGGCTTTGCTGGCCATTTCTGCTCCGTCTTAAAAAGTTTCAATGTTGAACATAAATTTGTGACAGTTAAGTTAAATGTGTGTGCGGTGGTGGCGGGGTGGTGATGCTAGTGATGATGAAGGAAAATGGAAAACTATGCCTCGGCAATATTGGTGTGTTGGTCGTTGCGGATTTGAATTTGAATTTCGGGTATTGAATATTCGGTATTCGTAAATAGGGCATTGGTGTTGTTGTCGTTACTGCGGCCGTGGCATTGGTAGTGACAGTGGCAAACAGAAATGTTAAATAGATTGTGATAGCCCTGTTTTACGGTTAAACAAAAGACCATGAAATGTGTTTTTAAATGGCCAAATATCACATCTCTACAACAATTGCTGTTGTTGTTAATGTTGCTGCTGCCACTTCTGTTGCTGGTGTTGTCTTGATTTGAAAAGCATTCAATGACTTTTCGTTATTGTCGTTACAGTCTAACACAGTCGTACACGAGATGGTAATTAAGGGGCTAAGGGGGTGGTAAGCGTTATTCAATAGCTCCTTCGCTGAGGCAAAGCGAGAGGCGAGTGACTGCACGCAGAGAAAAGATATGGTTACACTATGGTCACCGCAACAATAATATGTTCTCTACAATAAAAGCATGTTCGTCGCAATCATAGTATTGTTTTTTGAATTTCATTTTGACAATAGTATGATTGCGACAATATTGCTATTGTTGAAATATAACAATAGTATTATTGTCAAATTTAGAAATGAAAATATGGTTGTAGTAACCATATAAACATGGTTGGTGCAACAAAAGTATTGTTGTTTAAAATTTACGTTAACAATAATATGATTACGGCAATCATACAGTATGGTTGCGACTATGAACAAAGAAACAAAACAGGTTTGTTTAGAGCATTCATGGATGTGTGAGCGTATGTTTTTTTGATATACAAAAAAAAACACATGCACACGATACAGTGAATGGTTGCTGTCTTTAAAAAACAACAACAATCGGAAGGTAGTTCGAGGGATTTTTAATGTGTTTACTTTGTTCGGTGAAATACACTACTACCGACTGGTTCTCGTTTATTAAAAATCTGCCTGCACTTAAGTATATAACCATTGATCATTGTTTAATCACATTCGTTACTTGGTGTCTACGGATGGTGAAGTAGCATTCACCCCTGCTGGCAACTAAAAGTATTTTTGACCGTTGGAATATATATTTTTGTTTCTTGAATGAAATGTTCAATAAAAACATGGCCTCAAATCTGGCTATGAACTTATAGTAATGCAATTTAAAATAACATACTTAATAAAAATCTCTATTTTTGAATAACAACAATAACCAATCCTAATAAATAATTTGGGGATCATAGTATGGTTGAGTGTGAATCATACTATGGTTGTGGGGATCAAAGTATGGTTGCATGTGAATCATACTATGGTTGTGAGGATCATACTATGATTGTATGAGAAACATACTATGGTTGTGAGGATCATTTTATGGTTGTGGAGATCATATTATGGTTGAGTGTGAAACATACTATGGTTGTGGGGATTATAGTATGGTTATGTGTGAATCATACTATTGTTGTGGGTATCATAGTATGGTTATGTGTGAATCATACTATTGTTGTGAGGATCATAATATTGTTGTGTCACAACCATATACCCAACAATAGTATGATCCTCTTCGAATATTGTCACCCCAACCATACTTTTTTTCTGCGTGTGGCAACCAGAATTTGTGTCAGATTTGTATGATTTTTATCAGCTTCCAGTATTAGGCGATGTTTTGCATTCGTATAAGGCATTCAATTGTATGATATCCTTTGACCCTGAAACGAATTCGGTTAGTGTGCGTTTTAAATACAAGAGTTTTTAAAATTATTTGCGAATGGCGTTGTTTACTCAACTTCGCAGATAAAAGTCAAGTGCACGCAGAGAAAAAACATGGTTACTACATGGTCACGGCAATAATAATATGTTCTATGCAATAAAAGTATGTTCGTCGCAACCATAGCATTGTTAACTGAATTTATTTTTGACAATAGTATAATTGCTGCAATATTAACATTGTTGAAATGTAACAATAGTATTATTGCCAAAGTTAAAAATGAAAATATGTTTATAGCAACAATATAAATATGGTTAGTGCGACAGCAGTATTGAGTTTTGCGTTTTATGTTAACAATAGTATGATTACGGCAATCATACTGTATGATTGTAATTTTTCTTCATTTAAATATGCTTTTAAGTACAAATGTTATTGGTACGGATCTAATGCAATAATAGTACTTTTTTAGCGAAATTTAAATTTTTTAAACAAGCTGCTTTGGCTTTATTTAACTGAAATATTTTAATAAAAACGCTTACGTTTATTTGTGTGATCTTAGTATGGTTGTGTGTACTATTGTTGTGAGGATAATACTATGATTGTACGTTAAACATACTATGGTTATGAGGATCATAATATAGTTGTGGGGATCATAGTATGGTTGAATGTGAATAATTTTATGGTTGTGGGGATCATAGTATGGTTGTGTGAATAATTCTATTGTTTTAAGGACCTTAATATTGTTATAGGGATCATAGTATGGTTGTGTGTGAACCATACTATTGTTGTGCCACAACCATATAACCAAGAATAGTATGATGCTCTTCGAATATTGTTACCCCAACCATACTTTTTTTCTGCGTGTAGTAAAGTTAAACGAAGTAACCTCTACAGCTATTAGTGCTCTACCTCTTAGTCCTCTGATGCAAGAACGAGATTACCCCCCTTCATAGCAGGCGACATCAATGCTTGGGCTACCAGAGGGAGAAAGTATTCTAGAAAATTACGTCAAAGGTGTTCAATTATTTCCTCTGTCATAATTTGGAGCTTCCAAATAGAATATTTGAGTGAGAAGACTTCTGGAAATCTTTGTAATACTCGATGTAGGGTAACAAATGATGTCAATGATCAATGATGTGAGGAGGCGGGCCCTGGTTCAATAATTGACATTACCTCTGTCAGCTCGTCATATTTTGGAGTCACCAAATGGTGGGTAAGCAACACATTCAAATTTTCACTTGTAAGCATTTTCCTGTGTTTAGACGACACCCTCGTATCTGTTGTGCCCAAATATCACCCAGAACTTAACGAATGGAAAAAAATTGTGTTGTTGCCTGTTGCTGTTACTGACTTAGCCATTATCTTAACATGTAATCTTGTCAGGATTGTTTCTCTCTTCCAGTGCCACCACTAGTGGCACTTCGCCATTTCGACCATTTCCACCGCCATGATTTTTGTTGGTTTTATTTAAATCTGAAATATTTCGGAGACAACCGGAGAAAACAAAAAGAACATTTTTATTTGGCCTACCAAGGAAAAACGGCAAAGTCCACCCTCCCGCTGAAGGAAAGCAAACGGTGTTTGTTTTAAATACTTTGCTTAGCGTAGCTTGCTGGGCTTTGCTGGCCATTTTGGCTGCTCCGTCTTAAAAAGTTTCAATGTTGAACATAAATTTGTGACAGTTAAGTTAAATGTGTGTGCGGTGGTGGCGGGGTGGTGATGCTAGTGATGATGAAGGAAAATGGAAAACTATGCCTCGGCAATATTGGTGTGTTGGTCGTTGCGGATTTGAATTTGAATTTCGGGTATTGAATATTCGGTATTCGTAAATAGGGCATTGGTGTTGTTGTCGTTACTGCGGCCGTGGCATTGGTAGTGACAGTGGCAAACAGAAATGTTAAATAGATTGTGATAGCCCTGTTTTACGGTTAAACAAAAGACCATGAAATGTGTTTTTAAATGGCCAAATATCACATCTCTACAACAATTGCTGTTGTTGTTAATGTTGCTGCTGCCACTTCTGTTGCTGGTGTTGTCTTGATTTGAAAAGCATTCAATGACTTTTCGTTATTGTCGTTACAGTCTAACACAGTCGTACACGAGATGGTAATTAAGGGGCTAAGGGGGTGGTAAGCGTTATTCAATAGCTCCTTCGCTGAGGCAAAGCGAGAGGCGAGTGACTGCACGCAGAGAAAAGATATGGTTACACTATGGTCACCGCAACAATAATATGTTCTCTACAATAAAAGCATGTTCGTCGCAATCATAGTATTGTTTTTTGAATTTCATTTTGACAATAGTATGATTGCGACAATATTGCTATTGTTGAAATATAACAATAGTATTATTGTCAAATTTAGAAATGAAAATATGGTTGTAGTAACCATATAAACATGGTTGGTGCAACAAAAGTATTGTTGTTTAAAATTTACGTTAACAATAATATGATTACGGCAATCATACAGTATGGTTGCGACTATGAACAAAGAAACAAAACAGGTTTGTTTAGAGCATTCATGGATGTGTGAGCGTATGTTTTTTTGATATACAAAAAAAAACACATGCACACGATACAGTGAATGGTTGCTGTCTATAAAAAACAACAACAATCGGAAGGTAGTTCGAGGGATTTTTAATGTGTTTACTTTGTTCGGTGAAATACACTACTACCGACTGGTTCTCGTTTATTAAAAATCTGCCTGCACTTAAGTATATAACCATTGATCATTGTTTAATCACATTCGTTACTTGGTGTCTACGGATGGTGAAGTAGCATTCACCCCTGCTGGCAACTAAAAGTATTTTTGACCGTTGGAATATATATTTTTGTTTCTTGAATGAAATGTTCAATAAAAACATGGCCTCAAATCTGGCTATGAACTTATAGTAATGCAATTTAAAATAACATACTTAATAAAAATCTCTATTTTTGAATAACAACAATAACCAATCCTAATAAATAATTTGGGGATCATAGTATGGTTGAGTGTGAATCATACTATGGTTGTGGGGATCAAAGTATGGTTGCATGTGAATCATACTATGGTTGTGAGGATCATACTATGATTGTATGAGAAACATACTATGGTTGTGAGGATCATTTTATGGTTGTGGAGATCATATTATGGTTGAGTGTGAAACATACTATGGTTGTGGGGATTATAGTATGGTTATGTGTGAATCATACTATTGTTGTGGGTATCATAGTATGGTTATGTGTGAATCATACTATTGTTGTGAGGATCATAATATTGTTGTGTCACAACCATATACCCAACAATAGTATGATCCTCTTCGAATATTGTCACCCCAACCATACTTTTTTTCTGCGTGTGGCAACCAGAATTTGTGTCAGATTTGTATGATTTTTATCAGCTTCCAGTATTAGGCGATGTTTTGCATTCGTATAAGGCATTCAATTGTATGATATCCTTTGACCCTGAAACGAATTCGGTTAGTGTGCGTTTTAAATACAAGAGTTTTTAAAATTATTTGCGAATGGCGTTGTTTACTCAACTTCGCAGATAAAAGTCAAGTGCACGCAGAGAAAAAACATGGTTACTACATGGTCACGGCAATAATAATATGTTCTATGCAATAAAAGTATGTTCGTATGTACCATAGCATTGTTAACTGAATTTATTTTTGACAATAGTATAATTGCTGCAATATTAACATTGTTGAAATGTAACAATAGTATTATTGCCAAAGTTAAAAATGAAAATATGTTTATAGCAACAATATAAATATGGTTAGTGCGACAGCAGTATTGAGTTTTGCGTTTTATGTTAACAATAGTATGATTACGGCAATCATACTGTATGATTGTAATTTTTCTTCATTTAAATATGCTTTTAAGTACAAATGTTATTGGTACGGATCTAATGCAATAATAGTACTTTTTTAGCGAAATTTAAATTTTTTAAACAAGCTGCTTTGGCTTTATTTAACTGAAATATTTTAATAAAAACGCTTACGTTTATTTTAACTTATTTTTTCTACTGGAAAATAAATTACTCGTATTATTTTGAATTTAATGTATTTTTGAATAATTTTTATATTTCAAATCTATTGTTGACAACTTAAACCAATTCTAATAAATAATATTGGGGATCAAATCTATTGTAGACAACTTAAACAAATTCATATAAACTATATTGGGGATCATATTATAATTGTGTGTGATCATAACATGGTTGCGTGTGAAACATACTATGGTTGTGAGGATCATACTATTGTTGTGAGGATCATACTTTGGTTGAGTGTGAATCATACTATGGTTGTGGGTATCATAGTATGGTTATGTGTGAATCATACTATTGTTGTAAGGATCATAGTATGGTTGTATTTGAATCATACTATTGTTGTGAGGAACACAACAATAGTATTGTCCTCTTCGAACATTGTCACCACAACCATACGTTTTTCTGCGTGTGGGGAGGTGTTTGTTACTGGCATGTAAGCCTGTAACAAACACCTCCAAACACTATTTAACAAATAGGCGCCTTTTATAAATGTCTTTTGGGTCTTAGTTCCATGAAACATTAAATTAGATTATAATTGTATAATTTCCAAAGGAAAAAATATGGTTACTATATGGTTACTATATGATCTATCATTATGCTAATATGTTTTCTGCAATAAAAGTATCTTCGTTGCAACCATAGTATTATGTATTGAATTTAATTTAGACAATAGTATGATTGCCGCAATTTGAATATTGTTGAAAAGTAACAATAGTATTATTGCCAAATTTAAAAATGGTTGTAGTATTTTAAAAGGTTGTAAATATTGTTGTAGCAACAATATAAATATGGTTGGTGCGACAAAAGTATTATTTTTTCTGTTTAATGTTAACAATAATATGATTACAGCAATAATACTGTATGATTTTCATTTTTCTTCATTTGAATTCAAGAATGTTATTGTTACGGATCTAGTAATAATAGTACTTCTGTATGGAAATAAAAAATTTTGAAACAAACTGTCTTGGCTTTGGTTAACTGAAATATTTTTAATAAAAAATTGTTATAATTCTAATAAATAATTTTGGGGATTATAGTACAATTGTGTGTGATCATACTATGGTTGTAGGGATCATAGCACGGTTGTGTGTGGATCATATTATTGCTGTGAGGATCATAATATTGCACCACAACCATATACCCAACAATAGTACCCAATCTATGAATATACCCAATCTATGAATATTGTTATCCCCATCTGAACCGATTTCTCCCCTTCGAAATGGCATATGACGATAATCTATCATTATGCTAAATGTCAGAATTCTAGATGCTTTCAACAGACTAATGGAACATCTAATGGACAAATGGAAAGACGCCAGTGTGAGAAATCGAGTTGTATGGCAACAATAACAAACATGCATAGCTCCGTGTGGAGATGCAAATGGGAATCCAGCTGATACGTCGAGTGTGCTGTAAAGAGCATTTTTCCTTTGAATATGGGTTTGGAGACTTTGCGGATTATAATCATGCTTTTGCAATAAAGGGGTAGAATGCCAACCCGACCTAGGAGGTATTCAAAACAGCAAAAGCCCGGCTAAGGAAAACAATGTCATAGGAGCCGACGAAATTCAAGCGGAGCTTTTAAAAACCGAGCTAAGACGAGCTGATAAGGTTTGCACGATCTGAAAGCCAAAGGATGCCCGATGATTGTAACCTCAGCGTTTTACACAAAAAGGCAGACAAGACCGTTTTCACCATTTATCGCGCAATAAGTCGCCTATTTATCGTGCAGAAAGAACGATTAAACTGTGTGAGAGATGGATGACGAAACTTGCCGAACTTATCCAACCGTATATGTGTGACTTCATGCCGAATAAGTCAGCAATCGACCAAATATTTACACTGCGCCAAAACCTGGAAAATATCCAAGAGCAGAAAATCGACTATAAGGCTACAGTCGATCCTCCAACTAGATAAAGATTATTTGATCCATGTCTTCGTACAGGACACTGTGTGACACCAAATCCTTCGTTAAAATTTTAAGTGACCACTCCGAACCATTCTCTACGACAGGAAGTGTCAGACAAGGTTACAGCTTATCGTGTAACTTATTCATCTTACATCAGAATGGAGAAAATCTTATAAAATGCAAAAGTTAAGAAAACAGGCACAATACACAAAGGGCTACATTCTTCTCGAGTCAGCAGATGACATTGACATTGTCGGGAGGGCAGGAGGAGGCGAAACTGAAGCTATTTAAAAGATTGATTTGGAGACTTTTTAGTGAGGCAGAGAGACAAAAAGGGCAAAATCGGCAGTTATGGGCTGTGGCAACGATTTAAAAATAAAGCACTTAAGACGGTTTATAACCTGCCGTTGACATATTCCAGAATCTAACTGGACAAAAACATTTCACGAAATATTCTACCAATTTATGGTTTATACAAACTTTAATTGCTTTTGTAAGGCTTCAAATCTGTAAATACGTAATATACTCGTAGGAAATCACGCAGTGGCGTTTGAAACAAATCAGACCAGATTTAATACCAGGAACAACACAAATCTTAGAACAGTAAGATGTCGATTGGAAACGACAATACAACGAGTGGAATAAATAAGTATTGGTAGTTTGGAATTTAACTGTCTTCCTCGTGATATTAAAAATGTCAATCGAATTTCCGTTTTTCAAAACACTTCTCATTTAATTCATCGTATAATTTTAAGAGCTTTCAAACGTCTAAAATTATTCTTTTGTCATACATAATGTAAACAATTTAATAATTGTTTACTTTATGTATGACAAAAATGGCGCTGAGGCAATAATATGTAGGGTGATCCATCTACGGGTATTTTTTTAAATAGGGGCTTTTCAGAGTTTACGCGTAAGTTGCGTTAAACTAAATTGTTTTCCTTTTCAGTATTGTTTTCCATTATATCATAGAAAGACTAACATCGCAAGAAAGACTAACATCGTCTCTAAATTGTGCAATTGTGTTTTCGAACAACGGTTTATTCAGTAGAAGGCCGTTACTGGATCAACGGCAACGTTGATCCAGAAACGGCCCTATTGGCTGAATAGCAACCAGAAGAGGTTCAAGAGCTGTCATTATACCCAGAGAAAACCATGGTTTTGGTCCAGATGGAATCACGGTCCATATTTTTCCAAAAATGATGAAATGTAATCGAAGCCAGTAATCTTGACGGTATTTGGTTTCAATAGGACAGTGTCACTTGCCTTACTGCTCAAACAATGGATCTATTGAAAGGTCAATTTGAAAAGCAGCTAATTTCACGTTTTGGACAGGTGTAACATCACAGCTATAGACGTTTTTCTTTGGGGCTACGCAAAGTCCAAATTCTGTGCTGACAAACCAGCTACGAAAACCATACCGGTCGAAGAGCTCAAACAAGTCATCCGAAATTGGACCCCCAGAAGACACTCTGAAGCGTAGTTGCGGCTAACGTTTGAAGAAAATTACTTAGTAGGGACATAAATACTGTTACACACGTTTTATGCTGTAAAATAAAAGTACTGAATGTTTTGGACCAAATATTTTTTAATATATTTATTGATGTATATTGTATCCAAAAAGAATCTACTTATTAGAAATGTCCGCCTTTTGCCTTTACACACGCCTTAAGTCGCACTGGCCAATCGTCCATAGCTTCACCTCTTCCATTGGAAAATTGGCCACAGCTCAAACCAAATCAGTCTTAAGAGATCCAATGTTGGGGTATCTTTTGTGACAAACCTTGTCCTCTAAAACCGTCCACAATTTGTAATCCAATGGGTTCAAATCTGGACTGCCTGAGGGCCATTCTTCATGAAATGAACGCTGGCAAATTGTTTCGAAGCCAGGCCTGGGACGTTTTAGCCTTATGGGCCGGCGCAGAATCCTGCTGGAAAATCCATGGCTGGTTTTGGAACAGGGAATTGTTAAGAGGCTTCACAACAGCTTCAAAAACGGTTTCTTGCCAACTTCGGCCGATGTTTTGACTCCTTGTTCGCAGAAATGCAGGTCAGTGACCCCATCGTAAGAGACATCCCACCAAACCATGACTGAAGCTGGGTGATGAGCCTTTTCCACCCTTGGGATCAGATCGGATGCTTCCTTAGATGACCGCGCATACACTCTATCATTTTGCTTGTTAAATTTTTCCTGAACGGTAAAAATTTTTCATCGGTGAACAAAATTGTTTTGTGCAAGTTATCAGCGTGCTTCACCAAAAGACGCTTGCATTTATCAATCCTAATGCAGCTATTTTTTAAAGCTGCATTCAATACATGTCCGGTACGTCGTTTAAAATCTCCAAGTCCCAAGTCTTTTTTAATGATTCGACTCATGGACTTTTGCGTGATATTCATCTCTCGGGCCACGATTTTCTGTTTTCGGAGCGGATTTCTGTGAATTCTTGATTTTACGGCTTGGATGACATGCGTTGTTCGAACCGAGCGTGGGCGGCCCGACTGGTGGCGGTCTTTTACATCTCCAGTCTCCTCAAGCAGTTTTATGCATCGGTAGACGAACATACGGCTAATCCCTATTGGCCGAAGCGTTTTGAAAATATCGCTTTTTTTCGTTTCACACTTGTAAAGCGCTATTACAGCGATACGGTTCTCATTATCTGACTACTCCATGATGAAAGTTGAAACAATTTTAAAATCCCGTTACAGACTAACGCTATTGAAGTTAGCTTTTAAAACCTATATGACCTTAACGGAGTATGTTCAGTTGTACTATTGAAATGGGTGTGTTCAATGTTGTAACAGTATTTATGTCCATACTAAGTATATTCAAAAAATAAATGCCATAAAATCTCCTTTCGAAAGAACCACAAATATTCCACATTTTATTTGATTTTTTTTTATTTTGAAAAAATACCTTTTGTTAGATTGATGACCCGATATATGGGTGATCTATCGGTACAGGAAAAAAAAGTTTTCCTTTAAGGAATTAAAGGTTCGTCGGTGAAAAGTACACTTTTTTGAGTAACACAACATATTTTTTGTGGACGGACAATGGTCAAAATGGTTGATTTTAGTTGGGACGCACTTAATACACCGAAAAAAATTTACATTTTGGATACATTGGCTTATGCGGTCCCAAAAACGTCCCGCATGGTCAAAATGGGCGATCAATAGTCAATACTCGTATGGGTACTAAAATAAATGCAAATTTTGCTCCTAATCTAATTATGGAGAAATTTTTATGTTTTGAAACGACCCAATAAACGGACCATATTTATACACTCCTATTTCTTACAGTCGGTGTTCACACTAGCGCTGCTTAGTTTCGACCTATGGATGTATAAGAGGTAAACAATGTTTTTTCATCCGTGACCCATGTGCTGTCGGCGAGAAGCTTGGGTTCTTCTTTCAACTTCTCAGCTTATCACAGTTAGAAGTGTACGCAAATAAAGAATATCTCAGTAAGAATGCATTTTGTCATTTTAAAATAATTTGGTTTTTGTTAACATTTATTCGGTCTTTTATCATAATTATGACTTGAACAGTTCTTATTTTGGTTCGAGACCTTTTTGTTGTTTCTTTTTTAAAATCAACTTAACAATTAGTGAAATGTATTGGCTACAGTTGCCAGGCAGACTGTACTGCTGTTTCTGAACCCGCCAAGATTTTTCTTCAGCAGTCTTTGGTTACGATTACTTAATTATAATGAGAAAAGACCGAATAAATCAAAACAAAAACTTATCATTGTATGAAAGAATGAAAATGGATAAATTATTTAACAAAAAAAAAGAATTATAACAGCAACTTGTGTACCTCGGATCCTTTATCAACCAAAAGAGGAATGTCAGCAATGAAATTAAATTAGGATCATGTTGACAAATATAGGTGTTTTTTAACACTGGCTCAAAAGGGTTTATGTTACTTTGTTCGCACCAACCCCCACCACATCTCACAACGTGGTGTCACAGTTTTAATAAAATAACACCGATTTACTGTACATTGATTGCAACTTTCCCTTAAAGAAATCAGCAGAAAAACCGCACAAATTGAAAAGAAAACAACGCCTTGCAACAATCATAAATCTAACTCGGTGATATGGACAAAGTGCAACAAATTTGCGAAAATAAAAATTAAACCTTACCGAAAACACACTCAAGATATGCTATAGATTTGCAAAAAAAACCTCCGAAATTCGAAAGAAAAATATTGGCACACCACATCACCCGTTAACATGGAAATGGAGAAATGGAATCAAATCATATTCAAAAGACCAGCCAGAGAGATACGAATGCAAAAGCTGCTAATAAAATCTACGCGTGTCGAATATTTACCACCGTTGGACGATAGCTAACAACAACAAGAAATTGTTTCACATGTTGTTTGTTGCTGGAAATGTGTTGCGCATACATATGTTTGTGCAACATATCGAAATGTTGCACACGTCTGAGCACAATATAAAAATGGGAATTTTGTTTATCTTTAAAAAGTAATCAAAGACTGTATGGGCAAACATACATTTGTCTGTCTGTCCGTCAGTCTGTCTGTAATGGAAACAGCCGCATTCAAAAGTAGAGCAAAAGTTTAGTTTTTCCTCCCAAGAAATGATAAACGAAAAAAAAGTACAATCTTTGCTTCGTCTCTTTTTAAAGGATAGTCACAACGTATCGCTGGTATCGACCAAGACTTTTGGTTACAATTACACAAAACATGGAAAACAATTTTACCGCCGCAACAACAACAGATAGAGGGAAAACGGTAGACGACATTTAACCACACCTACACTGGCTGTTTTCAATTCAATCGCAATGAAATGCGCCAATAAAAAGACTCCCTGGTTTGTTCGGGATCAATAGTAAGACAAACATTTGCTGAAATGTATAACAAATCGTTGTAGTTTCCGAGCAGATAACAAAAAGACAGAAATTTATTTCTTATTGCTTGAATTTTCATTCATCTTGTCACAGAAATGTGTGCAACGACATTTTATATCGCGGGCGGTAGCAGGAGTAGGCCGAGGAAGCGTTGAAGTTATTGAGGGATATCAGTGACCGTTTATGCCCTACTTATGCTTTATTGAGATAAAATTAAGCTGTCAAAAACAGCTCCAGCATATTAGGACTATTCAATTCAGGCTGGATTCTAGCACCACTCTGTAGTTCACAAGATTCCGAGTCTCTGTCTGGGCAACTATTCCAAGTCATCGACTGATTTATCCAACTTTCACCAGAGATGTGTCATATATCGTCCAGTCTCTCAAGAGGTAATTATTGGTCTCCTTTAACGTACCACGCCAAATTTTAGCACATCGGGTTGATCTTTGGTTACTAGAATCGGGAGGTAGCTTTTGTCAGGGGTTCATATAGGGAGGGACTTTAGTTTCGGAGCTGTTCGAAAACATCGACCTATATGTGTTGGTTGTTGGTAATGCTTTATGTACAATTTGGTCAATATCGGATGTAATATGTGGTTTTTAGACAAGGTGTTGCAACCGAGAAAACCTTTGTGTAATATCGAAATTCAAGGGTTGCTATTTATTTTTCGGGTCCTGACAATACTAGTGTTTCCAAATGCAAACTGGAACTTCCATTGGAAACTTTGATATTTTTTAGCATAACTTCACTCAGAACGTTCTGTCATTTGAGGGCGAATGGTTTTTTAAAGTGTGGTGTTAAATTCATATCTGTCAAAAAATGAAATTATCCCGTGAACATTTTACGATTTTCGGCGTGGGTTATCGAGACAAGAGTTGTTTCAATTTTTGGTGATGAAGAACCATCAAAAACCACTATAAATCGCTGGCACCAAGAGTTCAGTCTCGGACTCCGTTCACTCCAGGATGAATTTCGTGAAGAACGTCCGAAACCAGAAACCAGAAATGCTGTGCGAGAACTGATTAAGCAGGACTGACATACCGTCAGTATGACAATCATCAATAAGATTTTGCATGCTCATGTGGCCGTGAAAAAAATTTGTTCTCGTTGGATCCCACATAATCAAAAAAGGCTTGTAAGGATTGGTGCAAAGAGATGTCGAAAAAGTATAACTGCGGTAGCTCAAAGGCAGTGTATAACATTGTCACAGGTGACGAACCATGGATCTATTCATATGAACCCGAAACAAAACAGCAATCGACCATATGGGTCTTTCAAGACGAGCCAAATCCAACAAAAGTTGTTTGTGGAAGAAGTACATTGAAGCAAATGACTGCGTTTTTTTTGTATAACAGGTCATATTGCCACAGTGCCTTTAGTGGAACGTAGGGCGCTTAATTCTGAGTGGTATATAACCATCCGTTTGCCAACAGTGTTTGAAGAAATGAAGAAAGATAATAAGAGAAGACGGATCATTTTGCATCACGACAATGCGAGCTCTCACACATCAGCTGAAACGATGAGCTATTTCACCACTCAAGATGTCGAATTGATGGGCCATCCACCGTACAGCCCTGATTTGGCACCCAGTGACTTCTTCTTATTCCCTAGCATCAAGAAAAAAATGCTTGGTCAACGTTCTCATCGCCCAAGGAAGCTGTTGAAGTGTTCAAAAATCCTGATTTGGAGGTTTCTCAATCGGAGTGAAAAAAGGGCTTCAAAAATTGGTTTGCGCGCATGCAAAAGTGTATTGATCTAAAAGGAGAATATTTTGAAAAACAATAAAACCATCTTCAATGATAAATTACTGTATTTCTATTGCCCGACCTGAAATATAAGTAGCAACCCTCGTATGGACTGAAGTTGGTTCATAGCTGCTACATGTACTTTGATCACATTACACAGCCGCAGAATACATAAGATAATGAGTGATCTAGAGGTATTTTTTTCAAGACGGTTTTTTCACAGATTACGCGTGAGTTGTGTTAGACTTTATGTTTTTTTCTTTCCTTATTGTTTGCCATTTCATCATGGAAAGATCTACACAGCGAGAAACATGGTTTGGTGTGGTTTATGGGCTGGTCCATTTTTTTTCAAATTTGTAACAGGTGATCATTCTAGAGCTATTTTGTCAATTGCGTTTTTTCACAGATTAGATTGTAAGACTTTATTTTTTTCTTTTTAGTATTGCCGTTTCATCATGCAAAGATTTGCGTCTCGTAAGCCACGGTTTGGTGCTGTTTATGGGCTGGTGGATTCATCGGTCCATATTTTTTCAAAAGTGATGATGGCCGGAACATAACATTGAATGGTGCTCGCTATCGTGCCATGATATCGGACCTTTTGCTACCTAAAATTGAAGACCGTAATCTTGACGACATTTGGTTTCAACAGGATGGTGCCACTTGCCATGCAGCTGCTCATACAATGAATCTATTGAGAGGTCATTTCGAAGAGTAGTTAATATCACATTTTGAATCGCTGTGTTGGCCGTCTAGATCGTGTGATATCCCAACTTTAGACTTTTTTGGGGGGGGCTACGTAAAGTTCAAAGGTTGTGCTGACAAACCAGCTACGATTCAGGTTTAAGAAGCCAACATTAGGCGCGTCGTTAATGCCAGACAGGTCAAAAGCTCGAACGAGTCATCCAAAATGGATACCCTGAGGCGTAGTTGCGGTCAACATGTAAAATAAATTATATTCAAAAATTAATGGCATAAAATTTCCTTTCGAATGAATACTAAAGATTCCACACCTGATTTGAATTTTATTTTTTTTTATTTTCAAAAATCACCTCTAGATTTATAACCCGTTATTTATTTAGTCCTTCTCTCTCGATATTCTTAAGTTTCCTTATGGCAAACGAATTGTTTTCTCATTTTATGCTTGTGTATTTTTTCATATTTTTTCGATATTTTTTAACTACAGAATAAAGAGCTCACAAAGAGTTTCCCTGACAAAATCCCTTCTAGATTGCCAATGCAAAACCAATAAATAACATAGAGTGGTTGATTACTCAAAAAGGCCAAAGTACATAAGATGTTGCAACCATTACCATAAACTTAAAATACCCGATACATTTCTAAAGCATCGTCATTCACAAGCCATAAATATACATATCGATTTGTGTGTGTACGTTTGCTCTTTTTTTTAGTACTCCAAAGTAAGCAATTTCTTATTGAAATTGATTGCCGATGTAAAACTTAGAAAAGAAAGAACTAAAACAAAAAAAACATCCACACTCTAGCACTTTGCTACTGTTTAATGTCACGGAAGTGTTACACAAATAAAATGTGTTGTGATCCCAAGAGCCGCATTCACAAAGAAGTTAACTGCTTCAGCATAGTTCTTAACTGTCGTGAACGCACTCTATATGTCGCGCCAAATAAATGTAACTTTTGGCATTCGTTTTTTGTTTCTCTTTTTTTATTTTTTTTTGTTACTGTCGGCTTCCAACTGCGTCTGCCAGCTCTGGTCTTGTTGTCTAAACACTTTGGCACGCACGTCGGAATCAAGTTCACGCATTTGAATTTACTGTGCCTTTTTTGTTCTTTCTTCTTTTGGCTACATTTACATTAGGATTTGTAACTTGCTGTTTGTTTTTTTTTCTGGGGAATTTTGCCTTTTCTGCGTGAGTGTCGTGTTCAATTTATATACATGGTCCCCCCACGAAATGCAAATGGCATGGAGTATAAAAATAAAAATTCGATTTGTATCATGTGAAGTAAAGCTGCAGCGACATAAACATTTCCAGGCGATCGTTGGCTAAAGAAGGAAATTGTAACAATTTGTTAGAATTTCGTTAGAAAAAGTAGTGTGAATGTTAGTTAGTGTCTGTACTGTGCTGAAGAGCGTAAATTGATGATAAGTTGGCACAGCAGAGGTGAAGAAGTTAAGACATTGACGTTTTCAGTTGATTGCTTTATTGGTGCGCTGAAATTATTGATGGAGGAAACAAAAGACTTAAGACACATGCGCCGAGTGAGATGCATTAGCATTTCCTTACGCGAATGCCCAAGAGGATATAAATTTCGTGGTGTGAACAAATAGTGTTACGCATCAAAAAATGCGTTTTTGAACCTACATATCTTTTGATCACTTGCGTTTCATGACGTTGTCATTTCAAATTTGGCTGTTTGTACAACTAATTCTCTCGATGCATTTAAATGGCACTATTAACTGTTATTAAGTAAAGCACTTCGCATTATTATTCCAAAATTTTCTATGGGACAAAAAACGGCTATATTACTATATACCCTTCTGGGGATCCCACACGAATGTATTATTAAGCTCTCTTTATTTTTGTAATAACTTCAAAGCTATTTATGCCATTATGATAAATAAAAACAATACTTAAGAATAGATACTCAAAGTAAACTATGCGCAACAAATTGGAAACCTATCCACGCTCATTCTTATACTATGAAGAAAAATTAAAAAAGGACTCCTTAATGGAAGTTTCATTAATTGTTAAGTGCTACAAAAATGTTGCCCAGTTAGATTCAGTAGGGGTCACCGAAGACAAAAAATGGATATCTTTTGTCCATTTAGTCCTTTCCGTACCCTCAGCCGAAGAGTGGATGGTATACTAAATTTGTCATTCTGTTTGCAACACCACGAAATATTGACCGAAGACTGTTTAAAGTATATTTATTATTGATCATCGTTAAATTCTTCCACAATTTAGTCATTTCCGCCCAACTTCTAAAGACGCGTTTACGAGGTGGAAAACCGCCGCTGCAAATTGTTAGATACAAGGGCTGCTATATATATATTTCTGGCCTAATAATCAAAATGCCGATATTTATCATCAAAAATGGTTTTATTGTTTTTCAAAGTATTCTCCAGCATGATTTATGCACTTTTGCATGCGCTCAAACCAATTGTCGAAGCACTTTATCCAATCCGATTGAGACACCTCCAAAACATGTCTTTTGAACGCTTCGACAGCATCTTCTGGCCACTAAAATCACTGACCACGCATGTTTTCTTGATGTTCGGGAATAAAAAGAAGTCATTGGGAGCCAAGTCAGGGCTGTACGGCGGATGACCCATAAATTCGACGTTTTGGCCTGTCAAAAAGAAGCTGGCCTGTCAAAAGGAGCTCTTGATGCTAGGGAGTAAAAATAAGTCATTGAGTGCCAAGTCAGGGCTGTACGGCGGATGACCCATCAATTTGACGTTTTGACCTGTCAAAAAGGAGCTGTTTTAAACAGATCTGTGAGAGCTTGCATTGTCATGGCGCACAATGATTTGTCTTCTCTTGTTCGTTTTTCGAATTTCTCTGAAGACTTAAAGCAAACAAATTGTGGTATACCACTCAGGATTGATCGTCCTACGTTGCGCAAGCGGAGCTGTCGCTACATGACCAGTTTTGCGTAAGAAACAGGCGATCATTTGCTTCGAAGTGCCTCTTCTACGAACATCTTTCGTTGGATTTGGCTCGTCTTCGAAGACCCACACGGTCGATTGCTGTTTTGTTTCGGGCTCATACGCATAGATCCATGATTCTCACCTGTGAAGATCTTATAAATGTCTTTTGAAGCACAGCGATCGTATTTTTTTTTCAAAATTTCTTTGTATCTATCGACACGAGCCTTTTTTGGGCGATTGTCAAACTGTGCGGGATCTAACGAGAACAAATCTTTTTTACGGCCAGGTGTTCATGCAATTTCGAATATATGCTGGTGAAAGAAATGCCCGAGGATGCCTCTATCTCATAGTATGTCATATGAAGATCTTGCATTATCATTTCACGCACGGCATCATTGTTCACTGGTACACGGCCGTTTATGGACGACCTTCATCTTTGTGCTACAGCATGGTGCTTCATCGCCATACAAAGATTTAAGTTCATCGATGCACTCTTGTCGTGCTAATCCAAGTCAAAAGTTGTGAAAAATTATTGCAAGAAAATGTCCAATTTTATCTAATTCCAATTTTTGCCAAATTGATTTTTTCAAGTCACTGTACTTATAAACAACAGAAATGATGGTCGTGCGTCAAAACGTTTTGAGTACGTTTATGCCAAAAAAAATGTCAAACTTTCCAATAGAAATGTCAGATGGCGCCAAACAACACTTAGTGTTTCCTAGGCCAGAAATATAAATAGCAACCCTCTTATTCAGACCTTAGCTTGAACAATCCTTTACTGGCATGATAGTCGTGCACACTTCCATCACATATACTCTACACTAGAATTAAAGTAATCTTTTCTAATGTTTAATAAAGACTTTTCCAATAGGGGCATAACAATTTCGTATTGTTATCAAAGTTACATATAAAATATTTTTAATGATCTTTCAGTGTCAAAATGTTCACTTACGAGCAACGTTTGGAAATCATTAAAAATTACTTCCGAAATTCGAAGTCGGTGACTCTGACAAAGTTTCACGAAAATCCAGATTTCCATAGAAAAATCATCTTCAGCAATGAAGCTCATTTCTGTCTGAGTGGTTTTGTCAATAAACATAAAGTGTGTTATTGGACAGCAACGAACCCACATGTGCTTCGCTGAGACGCAATTGTATTCGCCAAAAATTGCTGTGTGGGGTGGTTTTCATTCAGGAGGTGTGATTGGCCGTATTTTTTCGTCGATGAAACAATCGTCATGTTACCGTCAATGGAGAGCGCTATCGTGCCATGTTAGAAAAGTATTTTTGGCCAGAATTGGATGAGCTGGACAACGAAAATATGCGGTTTCAACAATATGGGGCCACAAGCCACATAGCACGCGTTACAATCAATTTACTGAAAGGGAAATTCGTTAAACGTGTTATCTCGAGATAGGGTCCGGTCGAATGGCCACCTCGTTCATGTGATTTAACGCCATTAGATTTATTTTTATGGGACCTCATCAAGTCATTGGTCTAGGCCTACAAGCTAACAACTTAGACAAGCTCAGAGACAACATCCAACGCGAAATTGCCATCGGGTCCAAAGAATATAACGCTCTACACGAGCTTGTAGTGTTCATATGAATTGAATTTCATTCGTAAAAAGTAACATATGCACAACGTCTAGAATAAATTTTTACTCTTTATTTTAAATAATCTGTGTTTTATTGCCATATAAAATTGTTATGTCCGTAATGGAAAACCCTGTATAACCAACACACAAAGTTCCCTCTCGATAAATGATTTAACCGCTTTAAAGTAATAAACTAAATTTTATTGTGCTCTTGTTTAAGTAAACCGTAATCAAAGTGACTAAAATTCGATTATTTTATGTAAATGGAACATGTACTAGCCCGTAGTCGACAACTTTTGATCAAATTTATGTCGTCTGCTTAAGTAAATCTCTCTAAAGATTGATCTCTCTAAAAAATTGTGAGCGGCAGCAGGATAACCCAACACAATCAACAATGAAACATTTTAAATCTACAAGTACATATTTTGAGAAGTTTAAAAATGCTATAAGAATACATTATTTTAAATATATATTTTAAATAATTATTATTTACATTGAACAGGGATTAACCGGCTCAAGACCTCTTGCTTCTATATTTAAATAGAAGACAAGTTTTTAACAAAATGGCAAAGTGACACTCTTGCCACCTCTAAAGAGACTTCACTCGAGAGCCATCAATAGATTTTTTGAAAAATAGTTTTATTTTTTTTTTATAAATTTGCTTAATTTGGTACATCCCTTCCAGTTTAAATAAGTACTTACTTGGAAAATATTGACTGTGGTGCATGCATACAGATTTACGATATTTAATAAGTCAGTACTTGAATTTTCCCTTCAAATAGTAGATGAGATAGTTTCAAAAATAAACCTTAAAACATGTAACTTATGTTCTGTTTTTATTACACGACATTTTTTGAAAAATATTAAAATAAATTACAAACTTTTACTTTATTTTCTTCTATTAAACTAATAGTATACTTTAATTAAATCGAAGTTTAATGTAGCTTAATTTAAAAAAAAAAGTACAACTAGATATTAGTTTTTGTATTATACCTTTTTTAAATTTCACTTAATAATTGAAAAATCGTATATTTGTTAAATTTTTGTTTTTTTCAGTATTTTGTTTCTCGCAGAAGAACATCATCAAGAACTAGAAATTAAATCAAAATAATTCCGTAGCGAAGACTTAAGCCGAACAAATTGTGGTTTATCACTCAGAATCAACGTAGCGAGTACCTCTCGAAGTATTAAATAAAAAAATGTAACAAAAATAAGAGCTCTGCCTTGAACTCGATTTTTAAATTGTTTAATAAAATTTAAAAATAAATGAGAAAACAAAAATAAGTACCTTGGCTTCGAGTCCGATTTTTCAAATGTTAAATAAAATTTAAAAAAAAGGCCAAAACAAAAATAAGAAACTTGTTCTCCAAACCTATTTAAAAATTTTTTATTTAAAAAAAACAATCACTTTAAAACTATAAAAGATTTAATCTATGGATTTCCGGGAACGTGCATTTTTTTATTCTCGATAAGAGGTTATCTGAGACTTAGTGCGGAAGTGTCTAAAACGTCTTTTAGCCGCCGATGGCCACATTTACCTCAGCCACCGCCTCCGATAATTTCAAGTCGACTACGAAATACGAATTTATGTATTTTTCCCATAATTTCGTTAGTGCAGTCCAACGTGATTAATTAACTATATTTTTCTAAAGTGCCGTTATCTAGGGAAACACACTACTTAAGATGTAAACCTACTAGTAGCCCGAAGATAAGCCTATTCGTAATTTATATTTAAAATTATGCATTCACATGATTTTACCGAAGACGAAAAATCGTCTTGCAACCACCACCACCCGTTTAACCAAAAAGACAACGGTCGATTAATGAATGTAATTCGTTGCCGTGAATCACCATCATTATCATTACGGCGGTTATGCCATTGATTAATTCATGAGTAATTAGTTAGAAAACCACGAAAAATCGTCGACCAGAAATATTACTAAACGAAGACAACTCCACCAGAAACAAAACGAAGACAACTACCAGAAATCCTTAACCTAACAGGTGCCACATGGACTTCTATTGGCAACCACTGGAAGTTCAAACAAAAACACCAGCCATCACCGAACTGCCAAAGCATGAACGAAAAAGAATGAAAACAAAAAAAAAAGAAAACGTGATGAATATAAATATAATGCAATTTTTTCGGGTAACTTTGCACACATATTTCTTCTTGTTTTTCGTTTGGAATTTCTTTGCAGCAAAGATGATTAGTGTAGATTTCACATGATGCTCGTTCCGAACTAACACTAAATCATGCTGAAGTTATGTACGTATATGTAGTATATTGTAAACAAAATTGTCTTTCTTTTTTGTGCGAGGGGGAGGAAATCTCATTTAGGATCTCATAAGTGTTTGGCATAGTGAATTGCATGTCACCCTTTAATTTAAACCAATTTATTCGTCAATGGAAGCCACATGGAGGTTAAAAATTGAGCATTGTCTACAAGTAGGCATTTTTACGTTGAGCGACTACTGCAAAAACATCTCATGTCATGGATTTTGATGAAAGCTGTTTCTATTAAGAACTGCATATAAAATTATCGTTAAGCTTGGTAATTATTCAATGTTGAAAATTTGTAATTTTGAACACACGATATATGTCTAAAATGTCTAAATTTATGCCCTACGCCACAATAAGGTACTGGTCATTATGAAAGTGTTTACGTTATGAGAAAGAAGCAAATACGAAGTGGGCCCCTTTCTGTTTTAATCGGGGATGCAAACCAACCTGAACTACAGGGTGGGCCAAAAGTTACCATGGGGTTTAAACATTTAATAACTTTTTCGTTTATATACCGCAAAAGTAACTGGCCTAACATAAAAAGAACCGTTTTTTTGGAATTATTATTATTTATTTTTCAACATAATCTCCTTCCAACTCAATACACTTCATCAAACGTTTTTCAAGTTTTTTAATTCCATCCGAAAAATAAGATTTTTCAAGACCTTCAAAATATGCCTCAGTTTCAGCAATAACCTCGCTATTGGACGACAATTTTTTGCCACCGAGAATTTTTTTGCATCCCAAAATACTGTGGCCACTACTTTTCCTGCTGACTTAACAGTTTTCGCCTTCTTGAGACCACTTTTACCAGCTTCTATCCATTGTTTTGACTGTTTTTTGCATTCTGGGATGTAGTGATGGATCCATGTTTCATCAACAGTTATGAATCGGCGCAAGAACTCTATTGGATGAATTCATCATGTAAAATACTTCAGACTTGTTTTTCGTGTATTTTAACAATATCAGCAAGTTCTCTGAGCTTTATTCGTCTATCTTTAGTCACTTCATTAAATATTTTTCTAATGTTTTCAATAGTAGTAGCAGTTTTCGGTCTTCCAGAGCGTTGTTCATCTTCCGTGCTTGAACGGCCCATTTTAAATTGTTGAACCTAGGATTTCACGGTGGAGTATGATGGTGCATTATCACCATGAACAGAATACAATTCATCTTTGATTAATTGTGGCGTATAACCTTTCATATAAATATGTTTAATTACCGCACGAAACTCTTTATTTTCCATTTTTCAAAAATTATAAAACTTGTTTAATTCAATCACCTGTAACAAAGAAAATAATCATTAAATATTTCGGAAATTTTGACAGATGGCTTATAAAGGATTACTTTTAAAAAACAAAAAAAAAGTTGCTAGTAAAACAGAAAATGTGCCAAGCCAGTTAGTTTAGCGGTCGCCCTCGTATGTATTTTTAGATTATATAAGTATAGGGTGATCCATCTAGAGGTACTTTTTTTCAAAATAAAAAATTCTAAAATTCAAATCAAGTCTGAAATCTTTTATATTCATTCGAAGGAAATTTTATGCCATTTATTTTTGGAATATAATTTCCTTCCAATGTTGGCTGCAACTACGCCTCAGGGTGTCCATTCAGATGGTGCAATTTTGGATGACTCATTCGAGCATTTCAGGTAGCATAAAAGATCGAAACCATGGCACGATAGCAAGCTCCATTTAGGGTTACGTTCGGCCATCATCATTTTATTGAAAAAATATGCACCGGTGATTCCACCAGCTTATAAACCGCACCAAACCGTGGTTTTCTCTGGGTATAATGACACCTCTTGAAGTTCTTCTTGTTGCTCTTCAGCCCAAATGAGGCAATTTTGTTTATTGACTATGCCGTTGAGTTTCCATTCTGATGGTGCAATTTTGAATGGCTCGTTCGATCATTTCGACCGGTAAAGCTTTAATGACACGCGTAATGCTGGCTTCCAAAACCTGAATCGTAGCTGGTTTGTCAGCATAGACTTTGGAGGTTACGTAACCCAAAGAAAAATGTCTAACGGTGTGATATCACTCGAACTAGGCGGCTAGCTCACGTGTCCAAAACGTGAAACTAGCTGCTTTTCGAAATGGCCTCTCAATAGATCCATTGTTTCAGCAGCTGTAGGGCAAGTGGCACCGACCTGTTGAAACCAAGTGTCGTCAAGATTACGGGCTTCAATTTCTGGTAGCATAAAGATCGATACCATGGCACGATAGCGAGCTCCATTCAGGATTACGTTCCGGCCATCATCATTTTTGAAAAAATATGCACCGATAATTCCACAGCTTATAAATCGCACCAAACCGTGGTTTTCTCTGGGTATAATGACACCTCTTGAAGTTCTTCTTGTTGCTCTCCAGTCCAAATGAGGCACTTTTGTTGATTGTCTATGCCGTTGAGCCAGAAATGGGCCTCATCACTGAACAAAATTTTGGTCGAAAACCCGTTTCTCATCGAACGCTCATTTCCATAATACAGTTGCCAACATTTGAAGGTTATTATTTTCAAAAAATAAATGCCATAAAATGTCCTTTCAAATTACCAATAAAGATTCCACACTTGATTTGAATTTTTTTATTTCTTTTTCTGTTCTGATAAAATACCTGTAGATGTATTACCCTATATATATAAATGATATGTGGTTTTTTACACCGCTAAAAACTCGAAACGACTGGAGCAAAATGGATACTTCCTGCTGTGGGTTAGTTAACAATTGCGACGCGAAGGTTAAGGGAATAAATAAAAGTCGAAGTTTTGGACAGTAGGGGGAGGAGGCGTAACGAAACGGTTTTTTGAGCTCGAAGCCTGACAATTGGTACAAACTTTTAGGGAACGTTGGGGATGACCTGTAGATGGTTAATGTTTAGTTTGCAAGAAATCGGACTAGTGGGCGTGGTACCTCTTATACAAATCACAAATTAAAAATATATTATTTCTGCCCCTGTAAACGATATTTGAACAATAATTGGTATGTCGGTGTACATATCATTCTTCTTCTAAATATCAATCTAGTACGAGTTTCCAACGTAACCAGACTTTCAATGAAAATAAAATTTTAAAGCAAGACCACGCTAGTTTTATATATAAAAAATACACAATGTTTAGGATATAGAGTTCAAATTTAAACCATATGAACACCAATCGCCCGTGTACAGCGATCTAGTCTTAAGACTCTTCTTTTTCACCACTCTTGTAAACATTTCGATCGGAACGTTGCGATTTCGCGTTGGATGTTGTCTCTGAGCTTGTCTATAGTTGTTGGCATAGACCAATGACTTGATGTGGTCCCACTAAAAGAATTCCAATGACTTTAAATCGCATGAAGGAGGTGGTCATTCGACCGAACCATTTCTCGAGATAACACTTTCGCCGAATTTGCCTTTGAGTAAATCGACAGTAACGCTCGCTGTGTGGCTAGTGGCACCGTCTTGTTGAAGCCACATATCGGCGATGTCAAGCTTATCCAAGGTTTGTTGCTGCCCACTAACGCATATTTTGTTATTGACAAAAGCACTCAACCAGAAATGAGCTTTATAGCTGTAGATGATGTACTCAGAATTTCGGTAGACATTTTTAATGATTTCCAAACGTTGCACGTAACTGAACTATACCATGATTAAAAATGTTGACTTCGGCTAACGTTTTGCCACTAAAAGGTCAATAAAAATATTTGATGGTGCGTTGACCTAGATACGAAATTGTTATGTTTCTTTTGGAAAACAGTACATTTATAACAATGTTATGATCGGTGAGCGAACGTCTAAAACCGCTCTACCGATTTACACCAAGTTTGAATAATATATTAGCTTTGTCCGTCGGAAGATTTCTCTTAAGTTTGGTTCCTTCACCTGGCCTTCTGTTTATTTAATTTGTTTGTATTTATGGTTCGATTGAAATCAAATCCACGAAATATGTTTTTTTTTTAAAATAAAATTGATTATGACAATTAAACCTGCTTAGATGCAGATGACTTAAGGTATTTATAAAACAACTATATGAAGTGGACTTCCATGCTTGAAGTCTTTGTTATACGAGGCAAATGAACTTTGTTACATATCACGGTAAAGGTACTTATAAATCGGTGTTTGATGACAATGGGTTTTTAGGCAAGGGTAACAAAATCCTTTTTTAGATAATCTCTTAAAACAATGTTAGCGAAATAAAAAATTTAGTTTTTATAAAAACCTTAGGAAAATTGGTACATAGGCTTGCATTGGACCATTTAGACCATTGCGCTTAAAAAGATACTTTATTAACCAATTAGTGCAGTATTGAGATACTATTTTGGCATCTCCGTTTTACATTTATTTTTAGTTAATAATAATATTAATATTAAAAAAGTAAAATGTTTTGAATGTTTAAAAAAAACTGTTTTTTCCCAAAAAACAATAAAGAAATAAAACAAAATTTTAATTTGTAATAATAGGGTGTTCCATTTCGAGGTTCCCTACTTGTTTAAAGAAAAAACACAGAAAAATCAAATTGAATGGGGAATGTTTTTTTTTATCATTTGAAAGAACTTTCTTTAGCATTTATTTTTTGAAGATTATGTCTATCTAATGATGGCCGTGGCTACGTCTTAGATGGTCCATCCGTTGAGTCCAATTTTCGATGACTCGTTCAAGCATTTTTACTGGTAACTGGCGAATGACACGCGTGATGTTTTGCTCCAAGGCCTGAATCGAAGCGGGTTTGTCCGGATAAACTTTAAACTTTACATATCCCCACAGGAAAAAGTCTACCGGTGTGATATCACTAGATCTTGGTGGCCAATCGACCGACCCAAAACGTGAAGTCCTCTGCCCTCCGAAGTTTTCTCTCAATAAATCCATTGATTGATGCGATGATTTTATGGGAAGATTATGTCTATCAAATGATGGCCGTGGCTACGTTTCAGATGGTCCATCCGTTGAGTCCAATTTTTGATGACTCGTTCGAGCATTTTTACTGGCAACTGGCGAATAACACGCGTGATGTTTTGCTCCAAGGCCAGAATCAAAGCGGGTTTGTCCGCATAAACTTTAGACATTACATATCCCCACAGAAAAAAGTCTAACGTTGTGATATCACACGATCTTTGTGGCCAATCGACCGGCCCAAAACGTGAAATTATCTGCTCGCCGAAGTATTCTCTCAATAAATCCATTGATTGATGCGATGTGTGGGAAGTGGCGCCGTATTGTTGAAACCAAATGTCACCGAGATCACGAGTTTCAATTTCAGGCATTTAATAGTCGGTTATCATGGCACGATAACGGTCGCCATTGACGATTACGTTCTCACCGCTTTCATTTTTAAAGAAATGTGGACCGATGATTCCACCGGCCCACAAACCACACCAAACCGTTGTTTTTTCTGGATAAAGCGGCAGCTCTTGAACCTCTTCTGGTTTCTCTTCGTCCCAAATGTGGCAATTTTGCTTGTTTACATACCCATTGAGCCAGAAATGTTGGCCGATTATGTTGACCATAAGTTGAACGAAGTGCACGAAACACATTCCTCACAGAACGTGCATTTTCGTAATAAAGTTGAACGATTTGTAAATATTGTTTGGCGTAAGTCTTTGCATGATGAAGTGGCAAACAATACTAAACAAAAATAACATGACAGCATGACATGACTCACACGTGATCTGTCAAAAAAGGCTATTGAAAAAAGTATCTTTACTTGGATCACCCATTATTTCATAGGCTCTTAAGTGTAATTCTAAGTTCAATGCAGGCATTTGTACCAAGTTTCTTCTGGTTATTATGAAAACTACAATATTTCATCCCGATAACTTATTTAAAAGTTTTTCTTAAAAAAGTGGTTAGCGCCACCGGGTGCCCAGCTTGTCAATTCTTTCAACTAGAACAGTGTAGCTATCAACTCATTTATACTTTTTAAACTACATTATATTTGAACATCTGGTTTTTCAGCTGCTGAGGTATTTAATTTCTTATTCAAATCCTCAGTTGATTGACATGCTCAACACATCTTCAAGTGACCACCGTAGATACTCGTACCAACCAAATTCACCATAGCTGCATGCCAATTCTACAAAGATTGATTCCGAGATACTGTCAGATGACTGAAAGAACCGAATTGTCTCATTACCATACAATGTGGCAAAACATTCGGCGATGCTTAACTCAAGAGACGCATTTATTCTTCTACACATACCGCAGGAGAATGATAGAAGTCAATCAATCTATCACAAATCACATTTTAAACAACGAAAAACAGGTGCATCGTTACACTGGACTTCCATGTTACAGACACTGTGACAAATTCAGCATGCCACCCACTACCACCCTAAATGATGGGTAGTAGCACCGACGAGACGAGAAGAAAAACACTAACACCTAATATGGTGTATATGAAGAGATTTCTCTTAAGGAATTTCCACCACATTTCGTTGAAGGTAATCAATACACGAAATTAAAGTATTAATTTCCTTAAAGCCGCAGCAAAGCAAAACGAGACAGCCAAAAAAGCCATCGACACACCAAACCTCAGCAGAGTGACTGACCCACATTCCTAAAAGATGTCGCAAAGCAGAGCCAGCATAAAAAACACACAGAGGAATTCCAAAAATAAAGATTTTTTCAAGAATTATTACGGATCACATGGCTTATATTCGGTTTAATGGCATACATTTTTGAAGATGAACCTTAATTTAGTTTGCATTAAGGAAAACAAAACGACAATTAAGTGAATTTGTCACAAGCATTTAAGCGACTCGCAGAACAAAGCGAGTTTAATTTTGTGCGTTTTCTAGAATAGAACGAATATTCTCGTACGCTTGCCCGGTCGGGGCGACGATATCTGGTGGATGTTGAAGTTGTAGGTTCACATGTGTGCAGTCAGGCATTTAAAATCTTTTTGGTGGCTGACCCAAATTTCTTGTAATTGTTATTTTCTAATTATATTTCACATCTTCATTTCTTTCTTTTATAATTCATCATTTGGCAAATGGTCCGCCGTACGATGTTGGTGTTGTGTTGCGTGATTGTTAGCTTGTCTTTTTATTTTGGTCATTGCCAGACCAAATGTATTTTGTCCCCAGGCTATACAACAGATGACGGCGCGGCGGTGGTTTCAGAGTGTGCTGTGTTGTTTATTACCCACATACAGACAAGACACAAGTATTGCGGCTTTGTACTATCGCATCGTATGCAGCATTTGTTGCAAGCAACAGGAGAGATGATGAATGGTGTGATGATCATTTGATGGCACAAAACTTCCTTTTCAATTGTTTGTTTTTGGGATTATCGCCTTAGGTGCGGGCTATAAGTTTGTTCGAGTTAAATATTCGAGAAAGACATGTATCCTGAATCGGAGACATCATTTGCGAATTCCGGTTTGAAAGCGTTTTCTGATAACACGTGAGAATTTCAGACACCAATGGGATTTGGATTTATTTTAAATTCTAACACATTGCAACATGTGGACAATTTTTAAGTTCAGCCGGGCCAAAGCTATTATAATATCAACCATGGATTGCGTTATTATGACATTAGCAGGATTGGTGGATTCGAGGGTTGTTATTTACATTTCGGGTCCTGAGATTACAAGTGTTCGCAGATACTAACTGGAACCTCCATTGGAAACTTTGACATTTTGTAGAATAACTTTACTTAGAAGGTTTGTCATTTGAGGGCGAATTGTATTGTTTACCGTGTGTTGAAAAAAGCATCTCAGTCAAAAAATGGAATTATCCCGTGAACATTTTCGTGCGATGATTTTTTTATGATTTTCGTTAAATCAACATATTTTGACTTTTGGCGATAAAGCACCAGCAAAAACCACTGTTAATCGAGTCTCAGTCTCTGACGCCGTTCGCACCAGGATGAATTTCTTAAAGAACGTCCAATTTCGGTCACTTTGCCAGAATCCATCGATGCTGTGCGTGAACTGATTAAGCAAGGCCGACATGGGACACACCGTGAGATTAAGGCATCCTTGCGCATTAGTATGACAGGCATCAATAAGATATTTCATGTTCATTTGGCTGTGAAAAAAATTTGTTCTTGTGAATCCCACATAATTTTGCGAATGCTTAAAAGAAGACTCGTATGGGTTGGTGTAATGAGATGTTGAAAAAGTATAGCTCTGGTAGCTCAAAGGCAGTGTATAACATTGTCACAGGTGACGAATCAAGGATCTATGCATATGAACCCGATACAAAACAGCAATCAAACGTATGGGTCTTTCAAGACGAGCCAAATCCAACAAAACTTTTTCGTGGAAGAAGTATATAGAAGCAAATGATTGCGTTTTTTCGGTATAACCGGCCATGTTGCCACAGTTCCTTAAGTGGAACGAAGGACGATAAATTCTGAGTGGTATACAACCATCTGTTTGCCAACAGTGTTCGAAGAAATGAGGATAGATAATAAGGGAGGACGGATTTTTTCATCACGACAATGCGAGCTCTCACACATCAGCTGAAACGATGAGCTATGTGACCACTAAGGATGTCGAATTGATGGACCATCCGCCGTACAGCCCTGATTTGGCACCCAATGACTTCTTCTTACTCGTTTTCCCTAGCATCAAGAAAAAATGCGTGGTCAACGTTTTTCATCGCCCGAAGTAGCTGTTGAAGCGTTCAAAAATTTTTTTTGGAGGTGTCTCAATCGCAGCGAAAAAAGTGCTTCAAAAATTGGGTTTTGCGCATGCTTAAGTGTATTGATCTTAAAGAAGAATATTTTAAAAACAATAAGATCATTTCCAATGATAAATTATTGTGTTTTTATTGCCGGACCCGACATAAAAATAGCAACCCTTCTATGGTTGTTGGCGGTGGGTCCATGTTTGACAGTACGCCATTTGTGGGGTCCTATACACCGTTGTCTTGTTTTCAACCTACGATAGTTTTAAGCTTGATAGCAGTAAAAGTTCTTTACAGTTTATATCCTTCTCGGGCTTTAAAGGTCATATGTTATACACATCAAAAAAGGTAAGTCATTTCATTGTTTGCATGCGACGTTTCAAGCATCTTCAGGAATTTATTGATTATTTAATAGTTTATTTGTTACATTTGCAATTAGTTATTATTTTATGATCAACGGCACTCGGACAGTTCCACGGGCCTTTGGGCGTTTACGCTAAATACTGCGTCTGTCTTACGACGACCAGTGTGGGAGTTGCAACAATAATGATTAGGATAAGACGACTAAACATCTACTCAGCCACTGTTTAGCATTTGTGAACTTAAGACGAAAACTCTTTGGTCTACAGAGACTAAAAGACAAAACCTATATCTCCGATGCAAATATGGGCTGGATCCACACATTTATTATGGCAAGGGGCCTGCTTATTAAGGCCAACATTTATTCGTATATGTACAAATAGAAAAGTTAAAATGTATTTCCGTGGGAAATTGTTTGAAGAAAACTTTAAAACTAAGATTTACAACGGTAGTTCTCATTCGTTCGGTGAGAATCTGTTCTTAAAGAGTTAATTTTTCCTTTCAACAATTGCTGCAAAGCTTTCTGATGAAGTTCGTCACGGACCTGAAATCGCAATAAAAGCAGTGTGCAGCCACGAAATTCATTGTCACTTTGCCATATTGTAAAATGTAGATGTAAGAGGTCTCGAGGCTGTTAATCCCTGTTCAATGTGTTAAAGCAAAAGACCAAAATAAACAGACGAGCTTAACATACTTTAATAAGTGCAGACATATTTTTCTGAATTCTTTTATCACAAGTCTTATTTTAAAACAAATGGTACAAAAAGTTATAACATTTGAAGAATATTGTGTTCATTATGTAGTATTGGAAAATACGGCAGCAATTTTCGGAAGCGTAGAATTGGATCATCCGTAATCAAACTTATAACTATCATCGTATAACGCTGGGAGGGTTTTTCAGAATTTAAATATATAGATTTATGAAGCATGTGGAAACAATGGAAAACACCACCAATTTATATAATACTCCTTAGGCAATAATGTCTCAGTGGAAAGCAGAAGAATATTTTCTGCAACTAAGCAGTTGGTAAATATAATTAGAAACAGACTTACTGGTGATATAATTAATGGTCTTTCTGTTCTAAAAACATTTTTTCAAAATTAATTAATTTATTTAAACTTAAAATATTGTTATATACAATGAAACGAATATGTGACGCGCAAAATAGAAAGGGGCCTAAGGTTAAAAACCAGTTTTGTTCAGGAGAGCCATTTTAAAAATTAGGTCCCTTTCTATTTGCGCTTAGAATCGTCGACTTCACTTTCATAAAACGTGCATATCTCTGGGAGGGAACACTTTTGGGGCATGGGATCAGTCTCATTAGATGCTTAGATGTTGTCCACATCAAAAAAAAAAGTGAAAAGGTGATGAAAAGTTTTGTTCAGAAGAGCCATTTTAAAGATTAGGTCCCTTTCTATTTGCGCTTAGAATCGTCGACTTCACTTTCATAAAACGCGCATATCTCTGGGAGGGAACACTTTTGGGGCATGGTTCGGTCTCATTCGATGTTGTCCACATCAAAAAAAGAAAAAAAATGAAAATTGATTTTTTTTACCCTTAGGTCCCTTTCTCTATACGCTGTCACATATGTTTTATTTAGTGACAACTGCAGATGGTTCTATATTTAAACTCAAGTATTAAAAAAATATTTACATACTGCAAAATTAACATGGATTGTTTTACTTCGGGGAATTCTGGTAAATAAAAAAAATCCCGAGAAATGAAAAAGTCTTAAAAAAGAGAAACTCTAATTACCACCGACAAATGAACGAATTTCTGTACAAAACAGACACAACTAAAAAAAAAATAAAAAGAACTCCTGCATAATTCTGATTAAAAATAATCATTGTAAACATTCACTGATTGTCATAAAAATACTATTATTACGTAATTATCATACTTTTGTCGTGACAGTAAAATTCGTAGCAATAACATTGTTTTAATAATCACATTACATGTTCATACCACATGAATGCCGTAATTATATTATTATTAACAACAAATCCGAATAACAATATTTTTGTAGCACCATATTTATATTGTTGCTACAATTTCTTAATTTGGCAATGATGCTGTTGCTACATTTCAACAATATTTATATTGCCGCAATCACACTTTTAGGTGAGAATATAAAATACATACCTAAACATTTTTTTGTTAGAAAAGTTTTTAAATCTCTTTTTTTAAAATCGTAAAAATGGCTGCTATAAAATTTTTTGTGACGTTAAAAATTTAAAATAACCAAAAATTGCATTATTAGGTTTTATTAAAAATAATGATGTTCTGGTACAAATTGACTGATTTGTATAAAATTTAAGCAATGTAAAAGAGAACACTACGATTTATAGTATGCAGGAAAATTTTAAATCAATTTTTTGTTTTTTTTTATATATTTAATTTTTTTTTTAAAAAAAATCGATTTTTTTTTATTTCGCTCATAGTTCTAACAAATTACAAACAGTATTTAAATTTATGGGACTCCCATAATTGCTAAAGTATTGAACATTTTTTTTATTTTGAAAAAATTGAAAATATTTTTTTTTTATTGTTAGGCCAAGTCTCATAAGCAAAAAAACAGATGTTTTGTTTTTAAATCATATTTTAATTTAATATCCCAATATTTCGAACTGATTTCGTCGTTTATCATCAGTTTAAATAATTGTTAGCTTCTGTCCTTCAGTACTTTAATAATCAACTGAAAAATAAACAACAAAAGGTCAATTATATCAACAACAAAAATAAATGTTCGTAGTCGTCGGTGGTCTTAAAATTTTACAAAATACTAAAAAGACATAAGTCTATCAAATCCAAAAAAATAATTCAATTTTTGTAATCACCATAAAAAAATAAAATTAAAAAGAAATATAAAATTTAAAAAATATATATAAATTAAAATATGTCGTAATGTTTTCTTTCACATGTATTCGTACAAATTGCTCATTCTGCTTCAGAACAGCAAGATTTGTTATTTAGTCAAAAATTTAACTGTTTTGCCATTTTAATTTGGTAAACAAAAACAATAAAAAAATAAAAACTAGAGCACAAATTAAGTTCGGACGTGCCGATGTTTATATACATTCCATCATGAATAATGGTCCAATATAAAAATTTTTTCATGGGGGCTTGGATCAGTCGTTTTTTTCTATTAGGGTGTGTATCTTTCCATAAAAACATCATATGTACCAACTGCTATCGTAATAGCGGTATTAGATCACGAAATATATCCTTTAAAAGTTCAGGTTGAGTAGGCGGGGCCACGCCATTTTTTCCAATTTTAACGCAATAAAGTCAAGAATAATATGCTAATCATGTATGCTTTTCTTCAAGGATCAGTCCAATATATTGGACAAAATGAGATTTTTTAAAGAGATATCAAGTTCATATCTTTCATAGTTCATGAGATACTGTGTTTTATAATTTAGGATTCTTAATTTTTGCAGAGGTTAACTCTGTGAGAGAAAAATGTTTATCTCCTGACCGACCTGTCCCTTTTCAGTACCAAACGTTTCAATCAACCAACACATGTTTTTGGAAAATGTTAACCCCATAGCTAGATCATCTTAGAATTTTATGACGATTCAGAATAAATACACTTTATGGGGACTCCAAACAATGTTCCTATGAGTATCAAACGGAATGACAAAGCTTATTTTCCCCCTGATCCTATGATGGAGGTTATAAAAATGAAAGAAGCCGTTCATACGATTATGTAAAAGCGTTTTATAAACTTTATGGGCAAACAATTTTTTTTTAAATACTTATATTAAATATTCAAAATAAAAGTCAAGCTTACTGTTGCCATGACCATATAACGGGTGATCAATCTGGAGGTATTTTTTTTGCAATAGGGCTTTTTCACAGATTACGCGTAAGTTGTTTTAAACTTTTTTTCAGTTTATTAGTTATTGTTTATTAACAGTTATTGTTTATTAACATGGAAAGACTTTGAACATGGAAAGACTTACATCGCAACAATGTCTCCAAATGGAAATGAGCTTTTGGCGAGAAACGTTTTTCATGCTCTTAGAACTTTTTATGGTCGACATAATCGGCCTAGCAAACGCACCATTCGGATAACCATCGCCAACGTTAAAACCTAATTTTCACTATTGGATAATCCTCGATCATATTGACCACTTCCAGCACGAAATATTGTAAACATAGCGACAGGAGCTGAGAGTGTACGTGAAAACCCCAAGAAATCGATTCGACACCGTTCTCTACAGCATGGCTTGTCATATGGAACAACTTGGAGCATTTTACGGCAAGATCTTAGTTTGAAAGCTTAAAAAATACAGCTCGTGCCTGAATTGAAGCCTAACGATCTTCCTGCGCAACGCCATTTCAGAGTTTGGGCTCTTCAAAAGCTCGAAAAATATTCGCTGTTTTCGATCAAAATTTTGTTCGGCAACGTCAATAAACAAAATTACCTCATTTGGGCTGAGGAGCCACCAGAAGAGGTTCAAGAGGTACCACTATACCCAGAGAAACCACGGTTTGGTGCAGTTTGTGGGCTGGTGGAATCATCAATCTATATTGTTTCAAATTATGGTGGCCGGAACGTTACCATGAATGGTGCTCGCTATCGCGTCATGATATCGAACTTTTTGCATTTTTTTAACTTTTTGGTTTCAACAGGAAGAGCAGCAGTCATTTCGAAGAGCAGCTAATTTCACGTTTTGGACCGGTAAGTTGGCCGCCAAGATCGTGTGATAACACATTTAGATCTTTTTCTTTAGGGCTACGTAAAGTCTAAAGTCCATGCTGTCAAACCAGCTACGATTAAGGTTTTGGAAGCCAAAATTACGCGTGTCATTAAAGCCATACCGGTTGAAATGCTCTAACGAGTCATCCAAAATTGGGCCAACATTTAATTGAAATTCTATTCAAAAAAAGAAATTACATAAAATGTCCTTTCGAAGGGACAATAAAGATTCCACACATGATTTGAATTTTTGTATTTTTTGAAGAAAAAAATACCTCTAGATTGATCAGCCGATAGTAATCATATATTTTCTCTGTGTGTAGGAAATTCTATAAAAAAGACACAGTATTTTGTTTAGCAAAATCGCAGCTGGGCAAAAACTTTCAATACGTTAGCTATCAGCTAAAAAATTATTTAAATGTTCACATTACACAATACGAGTACAATTACTTATAGAATCGAAAACAGTATGCGTTTCTTAAATAATGCATTATAGTAGCATTACTAGTTTTGTGCAGAACCCATTCGTACATTACATCGGAATGTCAAATGTATCATGTTTTCTTCGACTTATTCCGAAATTCCGCAGAAAGTTGATTTTCGGCAAATCTAATGATTCAACTAAAAGATAACCAACAGAATGCTCAATAATGCTTGATGAGTTTTTGTTAAAGACCAATGAATCCTATTTCTTAATTATCATAACAAGAAAAATCGCAACGAGCAAGAAATAAAAAAATACTCTCACTGCAGCAGCTAAGATGCGAGTAGAATTGAACACCTGAGCTCGGATGATGGCATTTGTTGTTAACCTGCGTTCGGTGTAGTTTTTTTATGTTTGATTTTGCCTAAACAAGGAGTGAATGTTGTTTTACCGGCATTCCGGCGAAATCATTGAAGCACGCACTGCCACATACCCCTCGCACGCCTGGCAATGGACGCTAACGCATTTGGCCAAGACGCTTAATTGCCAAGAAACACTTTTGTGAGCACTCAGCACTGAGTTAAGCTAAACTTCACTTGGCTGTTTTTGGCCAACGTAGCTGGTTGTCAGGAGTTTTAGACATCGGCCCGAGACCACCACCACCAGCATATGGATGAACGCAGCACGCAGTACAATGCAATAAATCAAAAATATTATGGACGCTTTAGTAAAAGTGAGCAACGTTTTAACACAAATGCGAGCTACGGACAAAAAACAAAAGATGCAGCTCAGGAAAGCACCAACATGAATATATTTTCTGAAAGTCGACGCATCGGAGGATGGCGGTGATGATTACGATGATGATGACGACTTTATAGCAGTGATGAGTGTGTGATAGTAAAACCATGAATGGTCTGGACTCAACTGCATGAATGAATGCTTCGCTAGATGGGAGTCTAAGGCGATCGTGGTGTTGGCGCTGAGTGCCATGCGTCTACGTCAACGTTTGTGGCATTGCGATTGTTTATGAGAGCTTCTCCTGGTGTTGATGTGTGTTCTTTTTCTTTGTAGGCTACGAATCGGGCCAAATTGGGTAGCAAGCTAAGCGAAATAGTGAGTGAATGAATGAATGAGTGCACGGAAGACGCATTTATTTCACTTTTTGAAAACAAATCAGACGATGATAATGTTGTTACCGCATTTTTTTTAGCTGTTTTGCGGAAAAAGACAACGGATACGAGTGGCTTTCGCACCGATATTTATTCGGGGCGGTACGTAGATTGTCTACACATGTCAGTCAGCAACATTGTTAAGCAGCACAGTCGAAGGCGAGTGAATGGAGTGGAGGCTTTAAGTAAAAGTAATTGTATGGATTACACTGAATGACAAGTGATTGGTCAACATATTTGTTTCATTAGCCAATTAGAGCTGCAATTGGTTTTAGTCATCACCTCAAACTTCAATCGAGACGTTAAATAAAAATAAGTGGAAAATTCATAATGTCGGCCGGTCCCATGTTTCTAAACTAAGAGGGAATATTAATAATTCCGCGACATTTTGAATAAAATACAGTTTTTTTTTTAGCAAAAAAGAATATTTATCACTCTAATCTCCTTTTAGCTCAATACACTTAGTCCAAAATTTCTACAATTTTTATATCCCTTCCAAAAAATAGGATTTTTCGGAGCCGGTTCACCCGAAGAACCCCATTGCTTAGACTGCTGCATGGTCTCAAGAGTGTTGTAATGGATCCATGATTCATCCACATTACAAAACGCTGCAATTCGAATTGCGGTTAAACAACTCCAAACAATTTTTTGAAGTTGTCACACGATTACGGTAATGGTCAATTGAGAGCAAACGCGGCAGGCATCTTGAATGCAGCTTTCTAAAACCCAAGCGATCTTGTTTAATCAAAACCTCACTGCCATGTGAAATGCGTATGGCATCAACCATCTCACGCACTTTTAATGTGCACTCGAAATTCACTTTTTTCCATTTTTTTACAAAATTCACGACAGCTGTTGAACACAAACTAAATGACGGAACTCTCTCAAAATTTGACAGTAGTCTACTTAAAAATGGTACTTGATTGAACAAGTGTTGCATTTCATATAGCTGCAAGGAACGTTGGAAAAGTCACGGAATTATTAATCTGCTCTCGTATAACAATGAAAATTTGCAGTCACAGCAGAAACACAAGAAGTAAATGAAATAATTGCATTTCTTATTCCCAACATTGGTATTGACATTGGCAATAAATTGGAATCATTTTGCAGTTTAATTTACACTACTTATATGCATCTGGGAATGCTAAGCATTTTTTCATCCCATCTTTGAATTTGGAAAAATTAGGTCTAACTTTTTGATGTTACATAAATAATGCGGAATTTTAGATGGCAAGAGCACCAACAACAAAACAAATTTGAACTTTTTTTCGAATGCCTTCTCGAGGAACCTTCCTTTAAAATGAAAATTCAGGGTGCAATGCAGTAATTTGCTTATTTGGAAATCAAATAAAAAAATTATGAACCTTAGAAAAATGTATTTTATATTTTACTTATATCGAACAGTAAGGACGTTTTTAAATTACATGGTTTTAAGTAGTTTATCTGGCAAATGTCGAGCTTCTCTATCCACATACTGCTGTATACGTTTTCTGATGTTATCTTGAACTCTAACAAGCATGTCGACTAGTATTCTGCCAAATTCAGCCTAAATATTGTTAACTACGTCTTCCAAGCTGTTGGGACGGTTGAGATACAGCTTCGACTTCAACTATCCGTAAAGGAAAAATCGCATGGTGCTAAGTCTGGTAAGCGTGCCGGCCAGTTCATATCACACCTCAAAGAGATAAACCGTCCAGGAAACATTTGCCCTAAACAATTCATGGTAACCTTCGCTGTGTGCGCAGTGGCAACCAAGCTGTTGGAACCATGTATCCTCTTATTGCATTCCCTCAAGAGCCGGCTGAAGAAATAGTCTGGAAATTCCAAGAGCAAGTAATTGCAGAGCGTTTCGGAGATTGCAGTACTGCTATGCTAACTCTCTCTATGTTTTGTGGCGTGGTAATCCTTCTCTCACTTACCCAATTTACAATTGATTGCCGTCCAGGAACACGTCCGCGTGGGGGAACAGCGAATCATAAGTGAAAAGCATGCTGCACTGCAATGGTAGAGTCCGCATGTAAAAAATACTCTTCTACACAAGATGACCTCTCCTCACTGGCCAATGTATGATGGGAACTGAAACTCAGACGAAAAAAAATCTCTCGTCAGCCACTATAAGCCACGCATACTCTCCGCTATTTTCGACCAACAGTGCTGCCACAGCCTGCAGTGCAAAAAAGCAAATTTGAGCGCTCCGTCCTGTATATAATTTATAAGTTTTCCTTACAACTTTATGGAATGACTCCAAAATAAGGCAAGTACGACATTTTTTAATATTTTTAACTCCTTCTTACTTTTTACTCTCAAGGTATACTCGTATAGTAGCAACTTTTAATTTCCTTTATATAAAAATTTATATGAAATTAAAATGAAATGATTCGGTTGGTATTTGGCTCAGTTATTAACAAAATACTACACCATGGTAGGGAAAAAACTCGTATATCTCAGACATTACACAAGATAATGCCTAGGTATAACACACTTTTTGTAGGCCTCGACTAGCAGACTCTATAGGAAATCAATTCACAAAAACAAAATTACATGCGTTTTAAAATTGTAAAACTCGAGATGTACAACTTGGGGTCCATGTAGCTCCGCCCCTGCACATCGTTGGGGCCCAAACTCGTACCTTAAACTCGAAACACTTTTTTTATAAGTGTGTAAAATTTAGAAACGGCTGAATTATTTCCATTCTTTTAATTTCATTCCACTGTGATTATACGTCGATCGGTATACTTTACGCTAGGTCGCGCTCAAATAATTTCGCCATGAAACTAACTTATAATTCTTAATACTCTGTTTCACAGAGTACTGTAGGGATTAGCGCAACAAAATCACCATTAAAGATTAAATTATTTTGAGGGCCAAAAATGGTCATTATTGTCAAATGGACCATAAACAGGATATTTACAATTTCATTATCGAATTCATCTTGAGATTAAGTCTGGCCAAACTTAATTTTGTTTTTACTTGTGATTTAAAACCCTTCTTACTTAGTGATTATTTCTATAAATACAAATTGTTCGTAGCTGCGGTATTATTTACTGCAAATACAATTATATCTCAATAAATTTGTGCCAATATTATCCAAAAACATAAATCAAACATATCTTAAGCATTTTATTTTTGATAAATTTCTTGAATTTCGCAAAATGAAAAAGAAACGATCACTAAATTACCGCAAAACCACTGATTTATGGTTAACACACATACGGGTAGATTAAAGGCAACGGCAAAAAGACGCTTTCGCAGACGTTTATGTTCGTTTGTACCATCAGCATCACACCAACTTGGACATCCAACTGCTGACTGAGTTGACAACGCGAGGGTGAGAGATGAAGAAAGATACAGATGAATACAATCGTAATCAGGTTCAAACTAATGAAACCAATAATAATTTCCTGTCAATCACAACGGCACCAACAAACAACTGCTAAAATAGAAAAACAACAGCATGATGTCTGCCCATAGAATATTTCTAGCACATTTTTGTTTCGAATTAACCCTTGGTAGACCGCTCATAAGTAGGTCTAGTGGAAGTCCGAAAATCATTCGTTGTTGATGAAATAATGTTTTATTTCAATCGAACAAGTAGCGAAAGCAATAAATAAGGTTAAGTATTACAAGCACATTTCTGTTTCGATTTAACCCTTGGTAGACCGAATATCAATGTAAAGTAACTCGTGAGTAGGTATAGTGGAATTCCGAAAATCGTTTGTGTTCCTTTTCACTTATGCCAAAAAATTAATAGTGCAATGTTAAACTCAATTTTAAATTAGGTTTGTCTACAACAAGTGAAAAATTCCTTATATTCGGGCGCACTGAAGCTTTAATACTCTCCACCATGGAATGCTTCCCTAGTATTAGTGGGTATGGTTATAAGTGGACAGTTTTATATGTATTACTTGCATCTGGTACCCATTCCAGACAAGTTTGACATTGGTTGTACGATATATATATTTCTAGCCTACTAATAAAAATGCGAATATTTATCATCAAAAATGATTTTATTGTTTTTCAAATTATTCTCCAGCATGATTTTTACACTTTTGCATGCGCTCAAACCTATTGTCGAAGCACTTTTTCCACTTCGATTGAGACACCTCCAAAACATGGTTTTTGAACGCCATGCGTTGACTACGCATTTTTTCTTAACCTGCGGGAATTAAAAGAAGGGGGTGCCAAGTCAGGGCTGTACGGCAGATGACCCATCAATTCGACATTTGGCTGTCAAAAAGGCGCTGGTTTGAGTCCATGTGTGAGAGGTCGCATTGTCATGGTGCACAATGATTCGCTTTCTCTTGTTAGTTTTTCGAATATCTCCGAAGACTTTAGGCAAAAAAATTGTGGTCTACCACTCAGATATGACCTCCTACGGTGCTCAAGTGGAACAGTAGCCACATGACCAGTTTTGCCGAAGAAACAGGCTACATTTGCTTCGAAGTGCTTCTTTCACGAACAACTTTCGTTGGATTTGGCTCGCCTTCGAAGACCCACACTGTCCATTGTTGTTTTGTTTCGGGCTCATACGCATAGATCCATGATTCGTCACCTGTGACGATCTTATAAATGGCTTTTGCAGCACCGCGATCGCATTTCTTTCAAAATTTCTTGGCACCAATCGACACAAGCCTTTTTTTTTTTGAGCGATTGTCAAATTGTGCGAGATCCAACGAGAACAAAACATTTTTTCGGTTAGGTGTTTAGGCAATATCGAATGTATGCTGGTGGAAGAAATGCGCAAGGATACCTTTATCTCACGGTATGTTCCATGACGATGTTGCATTATCATATCACGCACGGCATCAATGTTCTCTGGCACAACGGACGTTTTGAAAGACCTATACGACCTTCGTCTTTGTGCGAGCGTCGGCCACGATTGAATTCATAAAACCGTTTTTTCACAGTGTTATAGGATGGTGCTTCATCGCCATACAACGATTTAAGTTCATCAATGCACTCTTGTAGTGATAATCTACGTCAAAAATTGTGAAAAATGATCGCATGAAAATGTTCACAAGTTAATTCCATTTCTTGCCAAATTGATTTTTTCAAGTCACTGTAAACAACACAAATGAAGATCGAACGTCACAACGTTCTGAGTACGTTTATGCTAAAAAATGTCAAACTTTCTAATGGAAATGTCAGTTGGCGCCAGGAACACTTTGTGTTTCCCAGGCCAGAAATATATATGTGACCTGGGCTAAGAAAAGGTGGCTTATGACTCAAAAAAAATGTGTCCACTTTTGTTCTGGTTTCGATAGTTTTTGATGCTCTTTCATGTGGTGAAAACTAGAAAGTCCTAACTTGCTTAGAATTGTGTGACAGCGCATAGAGAAAGGGACCTAGGGGTAAAAAAAATCAATTTTCATTTTTTTTCTTGTTTTGATGTGTACAACATTTGAGCATCGAATGAGACCGATCCTATGCCCCAAAAGTGTTCCCTCCCAGAGATATGCGCGTTTTGTAAAAGTGAAGTCGGCGATTCTAGGCGCAAATAGAAAGGGACCTTATCTTTAAAATGGCTCTCCTGAACAAAACTTTTCATCAACTTTTCACTTTTTTTGATGTGGACAACATCTGAGTATCGAATGAGACCGATCCCATGCCCCAAAATTGTTCCCTCCCAGAGATATGCGCGTTTTATGAAAGTGAAGTCGACAATTCTAAGCGCATATAGAAAGGGACCTAATCTTTAAAATGGCTCTCCTGAACAAAACTGGTTTTTAACCTTAGGTCCCTTTCTATTTTGCGCGTCACATGTAGAGAAAGATGAAAGTAAAACAGAATTTTATTGAAAATCCAGAATCAAGATAATAAAAGAAATTGAAAAATTTAAAAACAGGATTGAACGCTGCCACCTTTTCATAGGCCGGGTCACATATAGCAACAAAAAAAAAATATTCTTTGTAGCTGTTGGTTATGATACTCGTAATTCCCCTAAACATTTGCTATAGTTCCGAGCATCATACTTTATATTGTCTATGGGAACTTAAGGGGTTAAAAGAGGAAAAAACTGATTTAAAATTGCCACAAAAACATACTGATCTGAAAACCAATGAAATTGTACTAAATTTCACTAACAAAAATAAGTTCAACAGTACAAACAAAAACTTCAATGAGTAACGTTCAGTCTTATTAATTACTTCGCTTTTTATTATCTTACAGAACAAAAAAACAACCATGAGCCTCGACGAAGAAACAGTGGCAAATAGATGTTTTCTAACATATGCAGCTCTAGTCACCTACAGTCGAAGTGTCGGGCTTGGTCGACTACGAACTACACTACACCACTCTGCTATTTAGAGGATTAAGTATCGCCGTCTGGAGCTTAAGCAAGATCCGGATCAATATGTAAAAGTTATTTTTTTTCGCTCATATTATACAAAATTCGAGTGTGATCGGGTAATTTTCGGCTTCTTGAGCTGCACGACCTCAAATCGGGTAGGACCTATGTAAGGTGCTATTCGAAAACAAGAAATATAGACTTATGTGGTATAGTTCTACTACAGTTAATAAATGGTCACCCATAATGTGGCATCCAAAGTTTGGATATGATCGGGTGTAATTTTTGGTTTTTAGCTCTGCTTTGGGAGAAACCATTGTGTGGGACCTATTTAAAAACATAGACCTACATGGTCCAATTTCACCAGTAGTATGTGTTGGGGACTGGCAAATGGTTGGCCGAAATTTGGTGGGAATCGGATGTAAAATGTGACATCTGTAGCTGCAGATTCTTAAATCAGGAAAGACCTCTGTGTGGGGCTATACAAAAATAGGAATTTTTGTTTTTCACTACAATCAATGGTCACCCACAACGTAGAATGTCATATTTGGGGTTGATCAAGGGTAATTTGTGTCTTTTAGTGTAGTAGGATCTGAAATCGGGATAAACTTATTCACTGTACTTTATAAAAATATGTACTGATAAAGACCAAATTCAATAGGGTTTGTTCTTAGCCCAAGCTTTAAGAATTTACGAGGGTTGCTATGTATTTTTCTGACCTAGGCAACACTCAGTGCTGCCTGGCGTCTTCTGACATTTTCATTGAAAAGTTTGACAACTTTTAGCACAAAACGTGCTCAGAACGTTTTGACGTACGACCATCATTTGTGTTGTTTACAGTGAGTTGAAAAAAACAATTTGGCAACAAAATGGATTTTCGTGCGATCATTTTTTATAACTTTCGATGTGGATTATCACGACAAGAGTGCATCGATGAACTAAAATCTTTGTATGGCGATGAAGCACCATCCTATAGCACTGTGAAAAACTGGTTTAATGAATTCAATCGTGGCCGACGCTTGCTTAAAGACGAAGGTCGTCCAAAAACGGTCGTTGTGCCAGAGTACATTGATGCCGTAATTGAACTGATAATGCAAGATCTTCATGTGACATACCGTGAAATAGAGGCATACTTGGGCATTTCTTCCTCCAGCATACATTCGATATTGCAGGAACACCTGGCCGTAAAAAAGTTGAGTTCTCGTTGGTTCCCGCACAATTTGAAAATCGCTCAAAAAAGGCTTGTGTCGATTGGTGCAAAGAAATTCGGAAAAAATAAAATCGCTTTGCTTTAAAAGACGTTTATAAGATCGTCACAGGTGACGAATCATGGATCTATCCGTATGAGACCGAAACAAAGCAGCAATCGAACGTGTGTGTCTTCGAAGATGAGCCAAATCCAACGAAAGTTGTTCGTGCAAAAAGCACTTCGAAGCAAATGGTCTGTTTTTTCGGTAAAACTGGTCATGTGGCAACTGTAACGCTTGATCAACGTAGAACGGTCAGTTCTGAGTCGTACACCACAATTTTTTTACCTGAAGACTACGGAGAAATTCGAAAATCGAACAAGAGAAGACGAATCATTGTGCACCATGACAATGCAAGCTCCTTATGGTCCTGACTTGGCACCCAATGACTTCTTTTTATTCCCTTGCATCAAGAAAAAATTGCGTGGTCAACGATTTTCGTCGCCAGAAGATGCTGTTGAAGTATTCAAAAACCATGTTTTGGAGGTGTCTCAATCAGAGTGGAAAAAGAGCTTCGTCAATTGGTTTGAGCGAATGCAAAAGTGTATAAATCATGCTGGCGAATACTTTGAAAAACAATAAAACCATTTGTGATGATAAAAATATTCGAATTTTCATTATTAGGCCAGAATATATATTGCAGTCGTCGTACCAAGTTTCATCGAAAAAGGTTCAAAATTGCGACCTGTACTTTGATTACAATAACAGATGAACGGACACACGGAGTACAGACTCACTGAGGACGAACATCGCTCTATGGAATCAGGTAGAGATTTTAAATCGATCGTTATACTTATCATAGAGTCCGTCTCCATTCTTTAAGGGTGTTGCAAACATCAATACTTAAGGTACGGTCACATTGGGCAAAGATTTCATATATATATTTCAAAGTAATTTCATCCCATTTGCTCAAAATTCTGTCAAAATAACACAGGGTTGATTTTGTGTTCACAATACCGACAAATATTTGACAGTTTTTGTTTGTTCAAACAGATGTCAAGTAATGTCAAATATAAGATTGGGAAAACATGTTTGACGAGTGTTCACATTTGTAGATATATTGGACTAAAAAAAATATTTGATTGAACTGTGAAAAAAAATTATTTTCTGTCAACATTTTGAAACCAATAATGCAGGAAGAAGAAAACTTTCTGATTTTGTGCTGTAAAGCAGCATCTTTGATAGTCTTGGAAGAGGAAGATATGACAAAAAAGAGCAAAAAAGGCAATTGGTTCGGGAGTCGGTACGTAGTCGGAATAGCGAAGGATGCTGCGCAAAGAAGTTAATAAAAAATTGCGTACAGGAACTCCAGCCTTCTATAAAAACTTTTTGCGTATGAACGGAGCAGAGTTTGACTATTTGGTAAGCACTAAAATGAGATGTAGACTATTAAATTTTGTGATAAATATTTTTCTGTAGCTGAAATAATTTTCCCCGCTAATTACAAAGAAGACCACACCACTTTGTGAGTAAATTTCAGCCTCCGAATGTTTAGCTGTTACACTTACCAGCTGCTATTTCTTATTGTTTGCTTTGTACATAAATTTTGTGAGATCAAATAGATATTTTCCGAAAATACAGGAAAATATTTGTTCTCGGGTGGTCACACTGTGTTCACATTGGGCAATTTTTTGTTTGTGGGCTAATATTTTTGTTTCCCCGAAATCAGCAGTTTTGTTGTTTGGCACTCAGAAATATTTTCTGGTCAGATTGTGGCAAAGAAATATTCGACGTTATTCTTCAAATATTAGCCCAGTGTGACCGTACCTTTAGTCATAATACCCTGTGCCAACAGCTTAGTGTAGGGTATAACAAATGGAAATGGATGCGAGAACAAACGGAAAAAGAATAATAATGGAAATGACCATATGCTGTAGCTGACACAGCTCTAAGTCCGTCGGGTGTTCCATCGTTCGCTGGTCCGTCTGACGACTGACCGGACTGTGTAGTCCACACTGTGTCACAAATAATAAAATTAATTGTCATTAACCGCTATTTGGAAATGGAGGAGAAAACTCACACACTGGCTGACACACGGGCTACATACGAGTACAACTTGGAGCTAACATCCAGCAAGAGGCAACCTTCACACAGTCATCCCAATCCCACTGGCAGACGAGTTAAAGTAACAACGATTGATCACTTGTTAGTAGCTCTTGGTAGTTCCACGGCTTTTGTTCTATTTTAGTCTTAGCCATGTTAGGCAAACGTCGACGACACCTTCAACTTGTTTTGTCGTGGCTGGTTGGTAATGATGAATTCGCGCGGTCGCATTGTTGGCCTGGCTGTCCGTATGTCCGGCCGCCGACTCTGAGTGTGTGTTTGTGTCAGACTGAGTGTGTTGTAAAAATTTTAATTGTCAATTTAAGCGAAGAAAAATGCATTGGTTGTCATTGCGGTTGAAATGAGATACGAGTATAACTAATAAAGTACGAGTATATACCCGGGTAGTTATGAATTTATACTTATATAGAACATATTTATTTTCTTTTAGACAATTTAATTGGGAGTTTCTCATGGCTGAAAAGGACAAATTGGGTTGACATGGAAATATCTGCAACTGTCTCAAGTACTAATATGTCGTTTTGCACAGAAAACAGGCTGATGAATAATGACACTTAAGAGGCAAAAAACGAATAGCAACATTTCGCTTCTTTGTGTAAAATCCTGCTGCACTCGACTCTTCTTAAAAATAGTCAGGCAAATTATTTGTTGTAGCCATTTTAGTATTAAGCTTCGATACCATTCAAGTGTTAGACTCTATCCAGGGTTGTGTTTTTGGTTTCAAAAGTAAAGTTATAGAACACTCATAAAACTATGATAACAAAAAAAAAACATTAATGTCATTATAATGATTTGACCTTCTATTACGACGTAATACGATGTTTTTTAACTGGCCTCTGCATTGGTCTCAGCAGTAGATCCTTTTTAGACAATGTGTGACCAATTTTTCGCATATTTCGGGCAATACCTTGAACCATCTCGCTTATTACTTGACAAATGTTGGTTTCAAAAATTGCTCCAACGTCAAGAGATTATCCGTGTACACAAGATTTTTGGTGTAGCCCCATAAAATGTCTAAAGGCTCACAGTGGGATAGGATTACAAAAGAAAATGGATATAATTCAGCCGTTTCTAAACTAAAAGTCAGATTTTGATCTGACTTAAGTTGGGCACCTCGAGTTTTAACAATTTTAAAACACATCTAACTTTTGTATTTGTGAACCGATTAGAATATTTTTTCATAATCTATAAGACGAGATGTACAAAAAAAGTGTTTTACACCTATGCAGTATCTTGTGTAGTTTCTGAGATATACTACACTATATGTGACGTGCAAAATAGAAAGAACCTAACGTTTAAAACCAGTTTTGTTCAGGAGAGCCATTTTAAAGATTAGTTCCCTTTCTATTTGTGCTTAGAATCGTCGACTTCACTTTCATAAAACGCGCCTATCTCTGGGAGGGAACACTTTTGGGCATGGGATCGGTCTCATTCGAAGCTCAGATGTTGTCCACATCAAAAAAAAGTCAAAAGTTGATGACAAGTTTTGTTCAGGATAGCCACTTTAAAGATTAGGTCCCTTTCTAATTGCGCTTAGAATCGTCGACTTCACTTTCATAAAACGCGCATATCTCTGGGAGGGAACACTTTTGGGGCATGGGATCGGTCTCATTCGATTCTCAGATGTTGTCCACATCAAAAAAAGAAAATTGGTTGAAAATTGATTTTTTTTACCCTGAGGCCCCTTTCTCTATGCGCAGTCACATATAAAGGAAATTGCTAAAATACCTTTCGAGTAAAAACCTGTAAGCATTAAAAGTTAAAATTTTGAAAATTTTTGATTTATTGCCATTTTTTGCGTAAAAATTTCTTGTCTTCTTAAGTTATTGACAAAAGTTGTAAAGAAAACGTATAAATTATATTTGTTCATCTTAAAGGAAAGTTCTTGGAGAAGATATTTTTTTAAAAAAAAAATACATTTCGCACTTGTTTTTGTTGTTGGTGCTATTGCCATCTGAAATACCGCATTTTGTTCATCTTAAAGGAAAGTTCTTGGAGAAGATATTTTTTGAAAAAAAAAACATTTCGCACTTGTTTTTGTTGTTGGTGCTATTGTCATCTGAAATACCGCATTTTTAATGTAAAATCCCTAAATTCTCCGAAGCTAGGATCAAAAAATGTATAGCATTTCTCGATGGACATAAGTGTGGTAAATTAAACTGCAAAGGGATTCATTTTTTCGCCAATAATGTGGCAAATATAGCACGAAAACTGATAAATTCCAATTTAGGGGTTTTTTAAATATTTTTTTTGGGTATTGTGGGATTGTCTTTAAAAAATATAAATTTTTTATTTAAAATTTCATTGTTCTATGTTCATTATTTAACATTTTATTAAGTAATGACTTTTTTCTTTTATGGAAAATCCATTTTTTTCAGGTATTTATGCAATAAGTAAATGTGCATTGCTTTGGACATCCCTTCTTTTGCTTTAAGAAGATAATTCTTACCTATCCCACCATTTATACGAGTACTAAATATTTCCATTCAACGGCTCCGTTTGGATTCCAGGTAGCAGGGATATATCAAAATTAAAGTTACCTCTATACTATTGTGTTCATATAACTAAAGATGCGATTTGTTACTGGAATGTTTAAAAAAAAATTAAGGTAAAAAAACATTTTATTTTTTATTTTAATAGAATGATCATATTTCTACAAAGTTGTCGGAAACACAGTTATCCATATCCAGATGGTTAAGCAAATCCTATAATTCTTTTGTATTTTCAAATGTCAAAGTTCTTTAACATATCCATCTTTTCCTCATTGTCGACGATACAGGATCGGATGAAAGGTGTAGATTATTAAAAATATCTTTATTTTTAGACTTTTTGCACTTCCATGAGTAAAACTATTGGACATGACGGAAATCACGATTTCTACCTTCCTGGCGTTCTTCAGTAAGTTCTTCTAATGAAATAATGTTGTTTTCAATGATTATTTGCCCATGCCGCAATACTTAATGTAAAAGTATGGTGTAAGCTGTTTTAAGGGATATACTCGTAATTCAGAAAGCTGTTCAAAATTTTTAGCACAGTATTTCCCAAAATTTTCAGCGTATACTTTATGTTTACTATTTATTGGCAATAAAATAATGTTGATCTTTCTCAGTAATTCCATTTTTTTTGAAGTTGCTGCTTAAGCTCAATACTTTTTCTGAAATTTCATCACAATGCGACAATAAGTTTAAAAACGGAATTATTTCAATTTTTTTTTAATCTCATCCCACTGTGTGGAGTCATATTTCATGATATTTGCGGCCAATTGACGCAGTTAAAACGTGAAATCACGCGTTTTGGAAACTTCTCAAACAACATAGCAAAATCGCTCGCTAAGTTGTAAAACGGTACCCATTCATATATGGCAAACCTTTCACTAAATTAATTACACTTCAAATGACAGGTATTGAATAGCAGACAGCTTTTAAACTAATAGGTAAAAAAAATAATTTTATCACAGATACGAGTACTGCAGAACGTTTTCCATGTACATGAAAAACATTATATAGCTTAATTTAAAATATTGCGGTTTAGCTATCTCGTCAGGGGTTAGCCTAACGCTCCACTTTAATAGGTTTTTGGACGGGCTCTACATTTATCCTATTATGTATCTTATCAATGTTTTTGGTACTTATATTTCCATGTTTGCACTGTATGCTTTTGGGCTCTATGGGTTCCAGCGATATTGCCAAATCGAACAAATAATTTAATTTTTTAAAACAAATCTGCTAGTGAGATAGTGTCGAAATTTTTTGGGTACAAAATATTTCGACCGATATAGCGTTAATGACACGCGTAATGTTGGCTTCCAAAACCTGAATAGTAGGTGGTTTGTTAGCATAGACTTGGAAAAAGTCTAAAGGTGTGATATCACACGATCTCAGCGACCAGCTTACTGGTCCAAAACGTTAAATTAGCTGCTCTTCGAAATGATCTCTCAATAGATTCATTGCATGAGCATCTGAATGGCAAGTGACACCGTCCTGTTGAAACCAAATGTCGTCAAGGTAGCAAAAACTTGAAGTTGGTGCTATTCACGGTAACGTTGCGGCTATCATCATTTTTGAAAAAATATCGACCGATGATTCCACCAGTCCATAAACCGCACCAAACCGTGGTTTTCGCGGTATAAGTCTTTCAATGATGATATGGCAAAAATTACTAAAAAAAATAATGTTTATCATGACTCACACTCAATCTGTGAAAAAGCCCATTTTGAAAAAAATACCTCTATATTCATTACCCAATATTTTATGTATTTTAATACTTAACATTTTATCAATATGTAATGAATGGGAACCACAACAAAATTCACGAACTGTATCGTGTATGCGTGAGTGTCTGTGGGCCAGTATGTATGCAGTGCGAGGGATTTTTATTGTGTTCGGTTAAAACACTACTGCCGGCAGTTCTCGTTAAATGCAAAACTGCCTGCACTTAAGTGTTTAGCTGCTAAACAAAGTTACACATACAATATATTACATACTATTGTTTAGCCGCTAAACAAAGTTACATAATATTTATTGCTTGGGGTCGTATGATGGCGAAGTGGCGCTTACCAAAAATGCAGTGACCCCTGATTGTAGTAAAAATATTTGAGAAATGTTTATAACTTTTTTCGTAAGTAGAAATTTTTTTTATTGTCTCAAAAGGATTTTATCTAATACTTGGCTTAAAAATCTGGTATATGTATGTGTAGTGTTTCAAATCCTCAAATAAAATAAGTTTTGCAAAACGGCTTGCAACTTTTTTTGTCAATATATGAATTTAATCATCACCTCATAACGAAAATATTTTCGATAAAAGGCATAAACATGTTTTTGGAAATATATAAACTTGTCATTGCCTAAAATCGGAAATATTTTTCATAAACAACGTACGAATATTTTAGTTGATATGTGTAATATTTAATAGCAGGATTTCTAATTAATTTTTTGTTTGAATTTTTAATTGATTCGAACATTTTTTTTCTGTGTACTCGTATGTACTCGTTACTTTGTGTTTTACTAAAGCAACCTACTGATTAACATTATTTTTCACCGCCGTCGTAGATACGCATGTGTATCTTTCCATAAGAAAATGTAAAGGCTGGAATCTCTGATGGTACCACATCTGACTGAATTTCAAATTGAGATGGGTCTTTGATGTGTGGGTATAGATCTATGTATATTAACAATGTTAGCAACAAGTATATAAGAATATATTGTCTCATGTACGTTCGTGCTTGCCCTTATACTGTATCTGAAGCCACAGGGCATGGAATGTCGTGCGAGATTTTTTAAACCAAAAACTAAAGTGGACAAATTACAATGGAATACGTTCATGTTGTGATTTTGTTGTTTTGTTGTACTTAATTTGTTGTGACGTTTGTAACACCAGGAAATATTGATATAGAACCCTTTAATATACACCAATACCCCGGTTTGCGTCGTTTCGGTTTGCGTCGATTTTTTTCGGACACTGTTTTTTTTTGGGATTTCCCATTTATATTTAATTTTGCGTTCATATTTCATTTCAAAGTTGCGTCGTTTGTGTTTTGATGTGCGTCGTTAATATCAAAATATTTGTACAAAGCTAAAACAAAAAAAGGGGGGATTTCCCGTTTATTTCTAATGCAAATATGTATGTGAAGATTGTCTGCTGGTTGAAAAAGAGGGTAGTTATTACATTTGCAAATTACATTTGCTGAAGTGAAGTTTAATCTAAACATTTTGCAACAATGAGTCAAAAAAGAAAGCAAATAAGCTTAGAACAAAAACTGGGCATGTTAAAACGTTTTAAATCTGGGGAAAAAAGAAGTACAAGAATCGTGCATGAACGGAACTTGGCGTCAATTGTGGCCAGAATGCATTCTCAAAGATACGGAAGATATTAATAAAGTTCGACACATATGTGAAGAACTTCATCCATTTTGTTGGAATGGATGAACAAGATATTAATGATCTCATACTATACGACGAAGAGCTAAAAAACGAAAGTTTGATTGCAACTCAGAGTAACAATGCGCTGGACGACGAAACACTTCCGCTTGAGGTCGAATCATATGAAAAAAGACTCACTGCAGCTAAAATTTCTGAAGCGATGCAGTTGATATCGCTAGCAAAGGATATTTTTGAAAACAATGACCGGGTTGAAGATCGCAGTTTAAAACTTTCTAGAGTTGTGACCGATGCTATCAATTGTTATAAGGAAATCTATTTGGAAAAAAAGTGTATATATATGTCGTAAAATTCTAAGACGATATATCCATGTCCATTTATCCGTCCGTATATCTCTTAAAAGCACGATAGCTGTCAAACGAATTAACCTAGGATCCGGAAACTTTATATAATTTGTTTAGGATTATTTTTAATCACAAACAACTTATGAACATTATTAGCGGTTTGGGATTGTAAGTGGGCGATATCGGCATAGGAAGGAAAAAGTGTTTAAAGGTACCTCAAAAAAAGGAAATTTTTCTGAGTAGTTGTTTAATGGTTTAAATTATTTTCTTTGTTAGGCCATATTTAATATCTTAGCAAAGTAGCTTGACGTTTAAGCTCATGTGGTCCAAAAAACTTCCAGCATGCTTGGAACGGCCGATCAACAGTCATTATGGTCTTATGTGTACTCAAATACAGGCAAACTTTGGCATATTTTCTGTTTTACTAGAAATTTTTTTTTGTTTTTTAAAAGCAATTTTTTATAAGCCATCTGTCAAAATTTCCGAAATATTTAATGATTATTTTCTTTGTTACAGGTGATTGAAGTAAACAAGTTTTTTAATTTTTGAAAAATGGAAAATAAAGAGTTTCGTGCGGTAATTAAACACTTTTATATGAAAGGTTATACGCCACAATTAATCAAACATGAATTGGATTCTGTTCATGGTGATAATGCACCATTATACTCCAAGGTGAAATCCTGGGTTCAACAAGTTAAAATGGGTCGTTCAAGTACGGCAGATGAACAACGCTCTGGAAGACCGAAAACTGCTACTACTATTGAAAACATTAGAAAAATATTTAATGAAGTGACTAAAGATAGACGAATAAAGCTCAGAGAACTTGCTGATATTGTTCAAATACACGAAAAACAAGTTTGTAGTATTTTACATGATGAACTCCACATGAAAACGCTATCCGCAAGAACGCTGCCGCGTTTGTTGACTGTGCCTCAAAAAATCGTCCGTTGGACCAATTCCGAGGAGCTTTTAGCGATTTATCAGCGTAATCCAATAGAGTTCTTGCGCCGATTCATAACTGTTGATGAAACATGGATCCATCACTACATCCCAGAATGCAAAGAACAGTCAAAACAATGGATAGAAGCTGGTAAAAGTGGTCCCAAGAAGGCGAAAACTGTTAAGTCAGCAGGAAAAGTAATGGCCACAGTATTTTGGGATGCAAGGGGTATAATATTTATTGATTATCTTGAGAAAGGAAAAACTATAAATAGTGAATATTATTGAGCATTATTGGATCGGTTGAATGAAGAAATCAAGATAAAACGACCGCATTTAGAAAAAAAAAGTTATTTTTCATCAAGATAATGCTCCTTCACACACTGCATTTTAAACTCAACAAAAACTGGCCGAATTACGATTTGAAATTGCTCCGCATCCACCATATAGTCCAGATTTAGCTCCTTCTGATTATTTCTTGTTTCCAAATTTAAAAAAAATTCAAAAAATGTTCGTCCAATAGCGAGGTTATTGCTGAAACTGAGGCATATTTTGAAGGTCTTGAAAAATCTTATTTTTCGGATGGAATTAAAAAACTTGAAAAACGTTTGATGAAGTGTATTGAGTTCGAAGGAGATTATGTTGAAAAATAAATAATAATAATTCCGCTTGTTTTTTGGGGCTTTGGTAACATAGTTGTGGTAGAGGCTAAAAAAAGGTCCAGCCTAGCCGAACTTAGCGACCTTTGTAATTATTAGTTTTGATTTGACTAAATGATTTGAATAAGTTTTTAAACACAAATTACCAAACTTTCATTTTAGTTCAGTACTTATTGTAAAATCCTGGTGCAACGTAAACATAAGACAAGAAATCTTTCCACCAATTATTTTTTGGAAAATCGAGCGATTACAGTTATCAGTTTAAAATGGAAATTATTGATTAAAATAAGTATAATCGGGTACGTACCTAAAATGTTTCGCGCACAAGCTTAAAAATATACAAAAATTACATAAACTTCACCAGGGCTAATAATACTGGCGGATATAATCGTCATGCATTGGCTATGTATAGCAGTCATAACTCAAAAATTGTTATCCGGATAGTTCCTCAAATCCTTTCAGATATTGGTTGAGTTTATATTTTCTTCGATTTTTATAAAATTCAAAAGAGGAGTGTACTGTTAAAATGAATCGGGTGTCAATCCGATCTTTAGTTTAATTACAAGCTTTACTTAAACAGCCCTCGACAGGGGTCCTGAATTGTTGTGGCTACAGCTAGGTACATTTTTTCTCGTAGCCAGACTACTTTCAGTTTGAGCCCCACAAATTTACTTAAGTCACAATCTACTTATAGATCCCTTGAGCTACCAACTGACCTCTTTTACTACTTGCTCCAAACTATGGAATGGAGCAATTAAACAATAAGATTAATTATACGCAAAGACTTTCTTCGGGAAGACACTTAGTAATGAGTATGAAGTAACCGTGCAGAAAGAAGTTATGCTTGTACGAGGGCTCTATTTCTGGCCTAATAATGGTAATGCGAATATATATCGTCAAAAATGGTTTTAATTCTTTGCAAAGTATTCTCCAGCATGATTTATACACTTTTGCATGCGCTCAAACCAATTGTCGAAGCACTTTTTCTACTTCGATTGAGACACCTACAAAACAAGGTTTTTAAACGTTTTAACAGTAACTTTTGGCGACGAAAATCGCATTTTGTTCTTGATGTGCGGGAATAAAAAGAAGTCATTGGGTGCCAAATCAGGGCTGTACGGCGGATTACCCATCAAATCGACGTTTTGTCCGGTCAAAAAGGCGCTGGCTTGAGCCGATGTGTGAGAGCTCACATTGTCATGGTGCACAATGATTCGTCTTTTTTGTTCGTTTTTCGAATTTCTCCGAAGACTTCAGGCAAATAAATTGTGGTCAGAATTGACCATCCTTTGTTGGTCAAGCAGAACAGTCGCCACATGACCAGTTTTGCGAAGAAACAGGCGAACATTTGCTTCGAAGTGCTTCTTCCACGAACAACTTTGGTTGGATTTGGCTTGTCTTCGAAAAACCACATGGTCGATTGCTGTTTTGTTTTGGGCAGATACGCATAGATCCATGACTTTTCCCCTGTGACGATCTTATAAATGTCTTTTGAAGCAACGCGATCGTATTTTTTCAACATTTTTTTGCACCAATCGACACGAGCCTTTTTATATGCGATTGTCAAATTATGCGGGAACCAACAAAACAAATTTTTTTTACGGCCAGGTTTTCATGCAATATTATCTATGCTGGTGGAAAAAATTCCCAAGGATGCCTCTATCTCGCAGTATGTCATGAGACGATCTTGCGTTATCAGTTGCGTTATCAATGTTCTCTGGCACAACGGCCGTTTTTGACGTCCTTCGTCTTTGAGCGAGCGTCGGCCACGATTGAATTCATTAAACCAGTTTTTCATAGTGCTACAGGATGGTGCTTCATCGCCATATAAATATTTAAGTTCATCGATGCACTCTTGTCGTGATAATTCACGTTTTAATTTGTGAAAAATGATCGCACGAAAATGTTCAGAAGTTAATTCCATTTTTTTGCCTAATTGATTTTTTTAAGTCACTGTAAACAACACAAATGATGGTCGTACGTCGAAACGTTCTGAGTACGTTTATGCCAAAAATTGTCAAACTTTCCACTGGAAATGTCAGATGGCGCCAGGCAACACTTAGGCCAGAAATATATATAGATTGCCAAAGTTTAAATCATTTTGTTTTGCACGACCACAATTCACAAGATGTTTCCTATACATGCAGATGATTGTGTTGATGAGTGGAAATGGAATACATTTGTCGAAATTCGACTCCACATCCGAACTGAACGAACGAAAAACGATTTCAATTCGTAGAGTATTATGTAGTCAACCGCACAGTCGATAATAAATGGTTGTGAATTTATGGAATGCCGCGTATCCCTGCCGAACATACTCACGCTAGGAATAGATCGTCGGAATGTGCGAACACACATTCGAATATGAAGTATTATTGCAAGGTAGTTTTGAAAAAAAAATTTGGTTTTTGTCGAGCGTAGGAGTCACGCTTTTACATCTTTCTTTATATCTTCTGCATTTGCAGCCGGATCTTAAAGTGGAATACTTTTTGTTTAGATGAGACCATGTTTTTTGTTTATGAGGGCACTGACTTCAAGTACCCCTTGCTTGTACTTACCCATCATATTTCAGTTGCTTCTACCCTAATGAACCACCCTAATCCCAGAAAAGTAAAGCTCGTACTAAATCATTAACCTCTTGCTCAGGAAGTACGTCGATAATCCCAGCAGAAATTTTTTTTAACATATTTTTGTCTACTTTGCCAATTGTAGGGGTTGTATTTTTAAGTTGTTCTTTGTACCTTCGGTATTTACAGTCAGATGTTAAAGTGTGATACGTGGATGTTTTTTTCTGTTTTTAAAATCATTGACCTCAAATAGCACTCTTTTTATACTTACCAATCACATCTTAACTTATACAACAACAATTAACAAAATTAAGGTAAAATAAAATAAAGAAAATTTTATTCAACCCTATTTCGACGTGATTCAAGTTGGCTGCATTTTTGATGGTTCTAAAGTTAAGCAAAAATGTGGCCCATGCGTTGCTCATCGGTGACTGCCATGACAGATTCATGTAAAACATCGATGTATCACACTTTAAGATCCGGCTGTAAATGCAGAAGATATAAAGAAAAATGTAAAAGCAAGACCTATACGTTCGGCAAAAAAAAAACAAAAAAAACGAAACTACCTTGCAATAATACTTTTTATTTATTGGTGCACGGTGAACTTTTTGTTTAGGTATGACCTTGTGCGCAACAGACACTCCAACGATGCTCGAGGAAGACAATATAATAATATAGTCTATTGTCATCTGTCACCAACATCTCTTTATTTTAAACACGTTCAAGCTGCATCAAGAATAATATAGGAGTTGTGTTCCATCTTCGGTTTAATGTAGGTAATAAAGATGTTGGAGAGATCAAAAGTAGAGAAATATTTCTGGAACTAATCATGAAGGCTAAATACTTGAGTTCTTCTCGCTCCGGGAACACCGCATTGTATTTTCATATCCATAACATTAAAGAGCAAGCGACTGTTTAATTCCATACTATCGTTATATACGAGGGCGACCGCGAAACTTCCAAGGCACATTTTCTGTTTTACTAGCAACTTTTTTGTTTTTGTATTTTAAAAGCAATCTTTTATAAGCCATCTGTCAAAATTTCCGAAATATTTAATGATTATTTTCTTTGTTACAGGTGATTGAAGTAAACAAGTTTTATAATTTTTGAAAAAATGGAAAATAAAGAGTTTCGTGTGGTAATTAAACACTTTTATATGAAAGGTTATACGCCACAATTAATCAAAGATGAATTGGATTCTGTTCATGGTGATAATGCACCATCATACTCCACCGTAAAATCCTGGGTTCAACAAGTTAAAATGGGTCGTTCAAGTACGGCAGATGAACAACGCTCTGGAAGACCGAAAACTGCTACTACTATTGAAAACATTAGAAAAATATTTAATGAAGTGACTAAAGATAGACGAATAAAGCTCAGAGAACTTGCTGATATTGTTAAAATACACGAAAAACAAGTTTGGAGTATTTTACATGATGAACTCCACATGAAAAAGCTATCCGCAAAATATGTGCAGCGTTTGTTGACTTTGCCCCAAAAAATCGTCCGTTGGACCAATTACGAGGAGCTTTTAGCGATTTATCAGCGTAATCCAATAGAGTTCTTGCGCCGATTCATAACTGTTGATGAAACATGGATCCATCACTACATCCCAGAATGCAAAGAACAGTCAAAACAATGGATAGAAGCTGGTAAAAGTGGTCCCAAGAAGGCGAAAACTGTTAAGTCAGCAGGAAAAGTAATGGCCACAATATTTTGGGATGCAAGGGGTATAATATTTATTGATTATCTTGAGAAAGGAAAAACTATAAATAGTGAATATTATTGTGCATTATTGGATCGGTTGAGTGAAGAAATCAAGATAAAACGACCGCATTTAGAAAAAAAAAGTTCTTTTTAATTAAGATAACGCTCCTTCACACACTGCATTTTTAATTCAACAAAAACTGGCCGAATTACGACTTGAAATTGCTCCGCATCCACCATATAGTCCAGATTTAGCTCCTACTGATTATTTCTTGTTTCCAAATTTAAAAAAAATTCTCGGTGGCAAAAAATGTTCGTCCAATAGCGAGGTTATTGCTGAAACTGAGGCATATTTTGAAGGTCTTGAAAAATCTTATTTTTCGGATGGAATTAAAAAACTTGAAAAACGTTTGATGAAGTGTATTGAGTTGGAAGGAGATTATGTTGAAAAATAAATAATAATAATTCCAAAAAAACGGTTCTTTTTATGTTAGGCCAGTTACTTTTGCGGTCGCCCTCGTAATGACGTCATTTTTGCATCAGTGAATCGCAGCACTCTGTCGTAAACGCCTTAAAATCTACACTTTTTACTCGACCCCATTTGGATATGGCTATTAAATCGCAGGCAAGTGCCCTATCCATAGTTTGCCTTATATCTTAAATATATTGAAGACATGACCTACGGTCGACTAAATGTGAATAACAGAGGTTGCTTTAAACCTCGAAAATTTTCAACATGAATTAATTGTGTCCCGAGCTACTCTTTCGCTCTCAGTAAGATCATTTTCTTTCTCATTAACAATTCGTCAATTTAAACTTATTTCAAAGAATTCGTAATTAGAATAAAATAAAGTTTCTTTCTCTCCAAGATTCCCAGAAAAGTCTGTAACCGTGCTAGGCGTAACGCAAACACTTAAGCATAAATCGAAACGATAGACTTAAGACACAAACCTGAAACAAATTCAACACCAAAATGCTGCCAATCACAGCAAACAAATCGTATACAAAAATGGTAGTTGTTGAAGGTCAGCGTAATAAATACTCAGTTACATTATAAAAATAATAATCATATTTTTCAAACATGTTGCAGTCTACTAACCCCCATTAATCACAGAAACAACTTCAGGTAGTTTAGCAGACGTTGTTTGTTCCGCAGCTTTTCACAGAGTTTTCTCACATTTATGGCAAAAAAAGAAGAAATAAATCTAAGCTTTTCTTCCACTAACCTACAAACGTACACATATTAGTGCTTTTGTCTGCATTTCTTGTTGGGCAAATGAAAAATTGCCCAAATATTATTTGAAATTTCGCATTGCTTTTATAAACATTTGGGGAGTTGTTGAATTAATTTAATGCCTCTAATGTGGCACTATTATTGTGAGCCAATTTTCCACATCTCCGCCATCGCAACTCGTACACTATGGCAAACATGCAACGAGAGCCGGTGTGGCAGCAGCCACTGCAACAGCCGCAATAATTTCGGCCTGGGAATTGGGGTAATTGATGTTTAGTTGCACTTTTACCCAAATAAACGTGGACAAAAGTACTGAACGATCAGCTGAAACCCAAAAACTTCCAACAAAACGAAATCAAGCATTACAAACAAAAAACGTAGACCGGGAAACAAAACAAAAAAAATGCCGAAAAAGAAGCAACCCAAGCTTCTGATTTGGCTTCTGTACACAAAGAGGTAAAATCAAAGTGAAGGAGTTGTTGCCAAAACTAACAGCAGCACTATAAAGTACGGGCAGCAAAAAAACGAACAAAACATAATCATTTGGAAAAATAATTTTCTTCAATACAAATCAGTGGCAAATCTGGCAGCTTAAATTCAATGAACGGATGAACGGAAAACAACACCAACATCTACGATGACGACGACGACGAAGACGTCTACAAAGACGAGGCTGATTACATGCGTTCAATTGAATTCAATTTAGCCGTGGAAAACGGCATAAGGCCGCCGCTACTGCTGCAAAGAAGAAAATCTACTGGTAGAGAGGGAAATTGTTGGGGAAAAGATGCTCATTCATTGATTATGCTGAAGTCATAGTGGCAACATCATCACGTCATGGTTTAACATCAAGATTTTCTAATTCCATCTTCATTTTCTCTGTGCCTTCGCCAGTGATGTTAGTCCACCAGGAGTAGAGTATTTGCGGCGGCCTAGCATGTAGCACTACTCGTACTGAAACGTTTTTCTATCGTTCCTCTTCTTTTTTTCTGCTGGCTGTGTGCATAACTTTCTTCTGCTTAAACTATTTGACCCTTATGATACCAATTGTTGCCAAAAAAAGAGGTTTATATAAATTTCTTATAACCAAGAAGATCTCACATAACTAACCACGATCATGATTAGCTAAAAATGAGGGGAATTTTTTGCTAAGACGAAACTTAACGTAAGTACTTGTATGTACGAGTATGTTTACAGAAGCCAGGGATGACTTAAGGGCTTTAATCCCAAATACTTAAGACTCAGTTTGTCTTCTCTGCGGAATATTGTTAAGAACAGTTTACTCTTGGCATTGAGTGTGATCGTTAAAAGAACGTACACTTTAAGACGTTAACAAACCAATTGATTGCCTATAAACAAGTGCTTAAAATGTCAAATGACTTGCTTGATAACAATATAAGTAACTTAATATTTTTTGATTGTATGAAAGATGATTCGACCATTTTTTTTATTAGCAGCGTTTGGAAAATTATCGGAATAAAACACATCGCAAAGTGGTAAAAGGACAAAAGCCGGATATATTAATTAATTACTTTAAATAATTGGTGCTAAAAAAGTATTTCTTAATATGTGACAGCGCATAGAGAAAGGGACCTAAGGGTAAAAAAAAATCAATTTTCACTTTTTTTGAACCCTCCACCATACAATAGAGGGTATATTAGTTTTGTCATTCTGTCTGTAACACCTTGAAATAATCATCGGAGACCCAACAAAGTAAATATATATACTTGATCCTCGTAAAATTCTAAGACGATCTAGCCATAGTGTCCGGCTGTATGTCTGTCCGTCTGTTGAAAAGAAGATAGAGCCTGCATGAAAACAGGGAGCTGAAATTTGGCATAAACATGTGTAGTTCACCTAGCATGGTTGGTATTGAAAATGGGCTATATAGCTCTACGGGAAGTTGGTGTTGGAGACCCTCAACCGACACTACCTCATAAAAATTAGTTCTTTACTTGGAAATATCCGTCTAGTTTCTTGAGCAAAATCACTGACATTTTGCAAATAATAATCTCTATATAGGCGCAATCATCTATGTAAAAATGGTTTAGATTGGGCCACCATTTCTTGTACCTCCCATACAAACGGCCTTATGGGCCTTGAGAAATAATATGACTATAACTCACCACAAACTAAACCTATTGAAATGAAATTTTACACATCAAGATTTCTATATACAACACACTTCTACGCTGAATTCGGTTGATATCGGAAGGGCCCTACTGGTACCTCCCACATAAACGGTCTCATGGGCCTTGAAAACTAATATGACAATAACTCACTACAAAATTGAGATATCGAGATGAAATTCTACATAAAGATTTTTATGTATAACACACCTCTGCGCCAAATTCTGTTGACATCGGAATAGTCCTACTGGTACCTCCCACACAAACGGTCTCATGGCTTGAGAAATAATATGACGATAATTCACTACAAGCTTGACCTATCGAAAAGAAATTTTGCACATATAGATTTCTATATAGAACACACTTCCGCACCAAATGGTTGAGATTAGGTACCTTCTGGTACCTCCCATACAAACGGTCTTATGGGCCTTGAGAAATAATATGACAATAACTCACCACAAACTTGACCTATCGATATGAAATTTTCCACATAAAGATTTATATATAGAACACAATTCTGCACCAAATTGAGTTGATATTGGGTAGCCTCTTTTGATACCTCCCATACAAATGGTCTTAAGGGCCTTGCGAAATAATATGGCGATAACTCATCACTATTTGTACTTGCCCTTTATCGAAATGCGTCATACCCTGAAGGTCTCTTCAGAATGTTTTTGTCTCAAGCTCTAGATGAATTAATCGAGATGTCTAGTAATTCGCAAATGGTTTTTGTTGTAGGAGACTTCAATATATGCCGCGCACCTTTGCAAAAAAATTCAACAGAAACTTCTCTCGAACAAAAAGGATTTTTATCATTGTTAGAAAAATCTGTACCAACAACTAAACACGGAACACATATCGATTGGGCGTTCACCAACTCCGAACATAATTCGGTAAAATTTCAAACGTATTATGCAGCTCACAGTCATAATGATGCTATAGTAATAGGATTAGTTTTTATTTATAATAATTTTTAGGCTTCTTAATAAGAAATATTGTATGTTAATAATAAAAAAAGACAAAAAAAGAAAATATGTTAATTTTAAGTTATAATAACTTATATTTGTAATATTGCTTTAAATAAATTACAAAAATTAAAAAAATAGTTTTTTAGTTGGGAATCTGGTGGAGGGTATCCAAAGTTCGGCACAGCCAAACTTAACATTTTTTACTTATTTTTTTTTGATGCGGACAACATCTGAGCATCGAATAAAACCGGTACCATGCCCCAAAAGTGTTGCCTCCCAGAGATATGTGCATATGATGAAAGTGATGGTACACCAAAGACACAAGTATTTAAATCTTAAAAATGGCTCTCCTGAACAAAACTGGTTTTTACCCTTAGGCCCCTTTCTATTTTGCGCGTTACATATGTTATTATAACTTTACTTCTGCATTGATGCAAAACCGGATTTATTTAGAAACCAAGAAGACTTAACTGAAGAATAAGGTGCAACAGTTTCATAAGAGCTAAAAGCGATGATTCCAACCGCACCAAACCGTGGTTTTCGCTGTTTAAGACTTTCCAAGATGAAATGGCAAGCAACGATATAGTCCAATTTTACCAGAGCTGGTTAAAGGTCACCCATAAAACAGAATGTTAAGGAATAATATTATAGAATAATAACATTATGATTATACGATTATTGTATACATTAGTTGATGCACTTATAATACTTATATGTTTGAGCTGGATCGGATGTTAAACGGACTTCAAATCGACAAGGCTCTGTGTATGGAGGTTTTATGAAACCATGGACTGTTATTAGCCAATGTTAAAACGATATATTGTAAAAATCCTATAGTGCTCTATTCTAGATTTCAGAAATTTTGAAAGTAAACTATGGCATGTGGAATAACAGCTCACTAGAGATACTTGGGCGTACTAACAAAATGTGTCCTAGATATATCTACCTATAGGTATAATAGACACTGGCCTCCCCTACGACCTATGTGTGTAGGCCCTTAACCTTACAAAAAATAACATTTGTGACGCGCAAAATAGAAAGGGACCTAAGGCTTAAAACCAGTTTTGTTCAGGAGAGCCATTTTAAAGATTAGGTCCCTTTCTACTTGCGATTAGAATCGTCGACTTCACTCTCATAAAACGCGCATATCTCTGGGAGGGAACACTTTTGGGGCATGGGATCGGTCTCATTCGATGCTCAGATATTGTCTACATCAAAAAAAGTGAAAAGTTGATGAAAAGTTTTGTTCAGGGTAGCCATTTTAAAGATGAGGTTCCTTTCTATTTGCGCTTAAAATCGTCGAATTCACTTTCATAAAATATGCATATCTCTGGGAGAGAACACTTTTGGGGCATGGGATCGGTCTCATTCGATGCTCAGATTGAAAAGACCGCCACCGGTCGGGCCTCCCACGCTCTGTTCGAACACCGCATGTCATCAAAGCCGTCAAATGAAGAATTCACAGAAATCCGCTCTGAAAACAGGAAATCATGGCCCGTGAGATGAATGTCAAGCAAGAGTCCAAGAATCGAATCATTAAAAAAGACTTGGGACTTGGGGCTTTCAAACGACGTACCGGACATTTATTGACTGCAGCTTAAAAAAAATAGGATTAAATAATGCAAACGTCTTTTGGCACGCCGATAACTTTCACAGAAAAATTTTACCGTTTGGGAAAAGAAAAATGATAGAGTGTATGTGCGTTCATCTAAGGAAGCATCTGATGTCAAGGGTGGAAAAGGGTCATTACCCAGCCTCAGTCATGGTTTGGTGGGGTGTTTCTTACGTTGGGGTGACCTGCATTTTTGCGAACACGGAGTCAAAACATCGACCAAAGTTTACCAAGAAACCGTTTTGGAAGCTGCTGTGAAGCCTCTTAACAATTGCCTGTTCCAAAAACAGCCACGGACTTTCCAGCAAGATTTTGCGCCGGCCGATAAGGCTAAAACATCCCGTTGAACCCATTGGATTACGAATTGTGGAAGGTTTTAGAGGACAAGGTTTGTCACAAAAGATACCCCAACGTTGGATCTCTTAAGACTGCTTTGGTTCGAGCTGTGGCCAATTTTCCAATGGACGAGGTTGGTGCAGCAATTAACGATTGGCCAGTGCGACTTAAGGTGTGTGTAAAGGCAAAAAATATATTAAAAAATATTTGGTCTAAAAACATTCAGTACTTTTTTTACAGCATAAAACGTGTGTAACAGTATTTATGTCCCTACTAAGTACATTCTGGAGGGGATTTTTTCGGTTCCTTGGAATCAGCAATTTAAAGCAAAAACGCAGGCAATAATGCTCCTTTAAATAAATCACTTAAAAGAACTCCCAGCTCAGTCTATATTGGATCAAATGCCTATCCAAACTTCCATCAATTGCTACCTTAGATTTATACTGGACAAACATTTATTGTGTAGAGATAATGTACTACATGTTTGCAACAAATCAACAAAATGTGGAACAGCTCTTTTCCCTCTACCGTATCGGAAGTCTAAGTTGAATTCAAAAAAAGCTTTTGATATACAAATTGTGCACTCGACCAATTTTAACTTACGGATGTCAAGTATGGTCAACAAATTGTGCCAAAACTCATCTTAAAAAACTTCAGTTCATTCGGAATAAAACCTTTCAAATAATCTAGGGCCTCAATAGATAATACTCAACTTTGGATCTCCACAGGCGATTCAATGAATATATGTTTAACACCGTAACCTGGAAACTTCCACATAGATTCGATGATCAAAACAGAACCTCATGTTTCGAATTAATAAGAAATTTAAACAATTAAATCCTTCTATATAACTTTAGAAGTGAAGTTAATAGAAGTTTTTAATATAACTTTTTTTTGAAGAACATAAATGTGTTTTTTTCTTATCTTAATCCCCTAATATGTGGTAAATTCTCTAAATATGGCTATCATATTGTGCAACATAAGTTCTTATTTGCTGTAATACTAATTTATGTTGAATCTGAAGCTACGTAAATACTAAATCTATACCTTTTGTAATGATGATAGAAATAATAAAAAAATATTCCGCTAATTTAGTCAAAATGTTAATTTAATGAAATATTTGTATCCGTAAGGTAGTGTTAATCAGGACAAATGGATAAAGAGCATAATAAACCATGAAGTTAATTTCATATTTGGCTTAGTGATTATATAAGTAGTGTTCAAAGGGGCCGTTTTTCAGTCCACTACTCTTACGATCCGGGTCTTAACTTACACAAATCTTAAAAGTAAGAGAATATTTTGATTTTTTATCCTTTGCATAAAAAAATATAATTGTGTCGTGCAGATCGATCGCCCAGATCCTCAAGAAACTCTTATCCTAGCACCTTGTGTCTTTGTCGCCGTAGACTTTGTAAGTGACAAAGAAAGCGTCATACCCTACTCCTGTTTATTTGCATCAGTACACTTGTTCTTTCAGTATATAGGAACAGATAGATCTTTATACAATGCTACGTATTCGATATTCTATTTTTGGCTTTCGTTCCATTCATTTACTGCAAAAATAGCTAATGTACAATTTGTCTGAGCTGTCTGCCTCCTCTTCGTTCTTTACTGATCTAAGTCTTGCTCGTTCATCGTCTACATTATTCCCTTTAACTTAGCTGTAGCCTGGGATCCAACATTGGCCCTCATACAGTCTCTACCCAGTGTGCAATTGTTTCCGACATGTCTGATTTCCGAAATCGTCTATTAAATGTCTGTTATTTTATCAGACATTTAGCCGAATAACTCTTAAATGTCTATCGACATTTCTACGACTTAGTCTGCACATAGTCGGATCTTTTTTACTAACATAGTCTGCACAATCTCTGAATTTCCTTCCGAAAACTAGCCGACATAGTCTGCACATTCTCGGTAGGAAATTTTACCGTTCGTTTTTGCACATTATCAGATAATGTGCAAAAACAGAACCAAAACAGAAACAGCTGTTTCTGTTTTGTGCTACATGCTTATTAGTGTTCATTGTCTTCAAGTGTCAACAGGTTATTATTGTAATAATATTGTGCGCGCAAAAAAACAACCAATAATAAAAGTTAAAGTGAAGTTGTACAGTAGCGAAAAAATAAAAGCTGAACAAACAAAAAGGTCAGGTAAGTGCGTATTACTAAAAGTGTTTCAAAAGCAAAGACGATGTCGCGCCAGGGCATTAGAAGGGTCACATTTTAGTGAAGAAAATATGCAGGCGACAGCAACCGAGAACAGTTATGAAATATGTAGTTGATAGTAATATTGTGACAAAATTGCGTCCAAATTTTCGTGGTCTATTACGAAGAATAAAATTTCGGTGAAGGATTTCTACTTGATAAAATTACTTAAAGTTACCCTCTTACATTTTTTCTATATTGCTTGAAACTATAATACATTTGTATATATTTTTTTTATTTATTCAATAGAAGTTGCGGCGGAAAAAATTCCACAAACAACCAACTCAACAATAGAAGGGCACATTAAGACATATTTTAATTCGTCTAAAGACAGACTCAACAAAAAACTTAAAAGGCAACACGAAGATTGAAGAATTTCTTCACTATTTTTAACTTTTTAATTACAAAACTGAATTTTCCACATGTTTATTTAATTTTTAACTTTTTAATTACACAACTGAATTCTCCACATGTTAATTTAATTTTTAACTTTATAATTACAAAACTGAATTTTGCACATATTAATTTAATTTTTAATGAATTTGCTTTAACACTAAGTTACACACATTATGTCCTATGAACCCAATATACCTTTTCGGAAAGGGGAGAAAAATAAAAATACACGTGTAACATCGATTTTCATGTACACTTCTCTGGCGCCAGAACTTTAAACATAAAAAATCGTACGTGTACATTAAAATCGATGTTACACGTGTATTTTTATTTTTTCTCCCCTTTCCGGAAAGGTATATTGGGTTCATAGGACAAAACAAAATCAATTTTTGTAATATGATCTCAATTTTATTTTATAAATAAGAAATACAAAAACCATCAAATGACTCTTATTGCTTTGTTTACAAGGTATCATATTGGACAAATTGTCAGAATTGTCTGGACATTCTCGGACAAAATGTCCGACAAAGGTCAGAATTGTCTGGACATTCTCGGACAAAATGTCCGACAAAGGTCAGAATTGTCTGGACATTCTCGGACAAAATGTCCGACAAAGGTCAGAATTGTCTGGACATTCTCGGACAAAATGTCCGACAAAGGTCAGAATTGTCTGGGCATTCTCGAACAAAATGTCCGACAAAATTCAGAATTGTCTGCACATTCTCGGATAAATCATCCGACAAAGCTTAGAATTGTCTGATATTTTGTCCGACAAAGGTCAGAATTGTCTGATGTTTGTCTGACAAAATGTCAGATTTCCCTCCGAATTTCCCATCTGAATTCGGACAGACTTTTGTCAGAATAGTCGCCAAAAACTTTCGAATTTTTCCAGACAAGTCGGTCCGAGTTCTTGTCAACCACTCATACGAATGTTGGTAAGAATTCTGACGAAAGTCGGCATCAGACTCGGAAACTTTTGCCGACTTTCTGTCAGAATTCTGACCGAATTCGGAAGAATTGGTACACTGGGTAGTTAGTAAGCGTATAGACTGACTGTACCTACCTTATGAGAAATTAAGAGTCAATTACCGTGAATATACTAAATCGAGGACATGGAGAAAAAACAGAACCTGTCACAGAACTGTTTCGGTATGGATATACTTAATGGTGTCAATTACTTGAAATTTTAAAGTCATCGAATTAGCTGTATAATTTCGCATATAAAACCAAACAAAAAAAATTGACATATGTGACAACGCATAGAGAAAGGGACCCAAGGGTAAAAAATCAATTTTTACTTTTATTTTTTTTTGATGTGGACAACATCTGAGCATCGAATGAGACTGATCCCATGCGCCAAAAGTGTTCCCTTCCAGAGATATGTTTTATAAAAGTGATGGTACACCAAAGATACAAGTATTTAAATCTTTAAAATGGCTCTCCTGAACAAAACTGGTTTTTACCCTTAGGCCCCTTTCTATTTTGCGCTTCACATATATACATATTTCAGCAATCTTTTAAACAAAGTCCGCTTTGAGCGGTTTTAGTTTTAAAGGCTATTTTGTTTAAAAAAACTGTATGAAAGTTTACATTAAGATCAAATTTTTCAAGCAATCAGACTAATTGTTAAAATGAACTGAGTGATAGTCTCCATCCTGGCTACTGTGATGTTTGGGTACTGTGATGTTTATTCTATGTTGAATACATTGAAAATTTCGGTACCTGTCCTCATTGGTCAGTCACGTGGTATATCACATGGTATTAGAGTAGTGATAATTGATTCCATCCAATGACAAAGCCATGTAAAAGGTACCGGTTCTTTTCATATAGTGGAGTCGGTACGGGGACCGGTCAGAATCCATGAGGGACCTATTACTTGACCAGTCCAGTTTCGCGTAGGATATCTACAAAGATAGTATGTATGCACTGCCCGCTAATTACGGCCTTCAAAGCCGTATGATTGTCATCATAAAAAAGTTAATTATTTCCCTTTTTGGTAAAGAGCTATATGATATTGCATTAAAAGCCCAGCTACACTCATCTGAGAGGTTAGCAAAGGGGTGAATCGATGTTTTCATTAACTTTGAAGTTAAAAATAAGTGTCACCCTAGAGTGAACATAAAAATCACATATGAAATTATAATCGTTTGAGTGTTCTGCGGCCTTCTCTTACAAAATAATAGCACTTATGAAGTTTACAACTTAATTATCTTTGATTTTTTTGGAGAGGTTTGTATTTCTATTTTATAGCAGAAGACAAAATAAAGGGTGTTTTTTTCAGGCGTGTGATTTTCAAAAAAAAAATCAAATGCATGTAGTTTAATGTTACGGCGAAAAATGTAGCTTTCTTTTAAAGATAGGAGTTTATTATTTAATAAGGATTGGTACGCCCTAATGTACATGTATAACTCTGTGCTTTTGCATCTGTGGTATTCAACGCAAGCTTATGCGACACGGAATTGGTGGAAATGATATTACGCTATTAAGATTGCTCTTTGCACAGTTCGAAGACTATACGCAAAGGGTAATTCTAATTAATCATAATGAGACTCCCGTATACATCATTTGACTTGTAGCGGAAATAATAGTTGCCATAGACTGCTGAAGAAAAACCTTGGCGGGCTTAGAAACAGCTGTACAGTCTGCCTGGAAATCGTAGCCAATACATTTCACCAATTTTTTAGTTGATTCTGAAAAGAAGCAACAAAAAGGATACACAAAATAAAAACGGTTCAAGTCAATAATAATGATAAAAGACCGAGTAAAAGTTAACAAAACAAAAACAGGTATGCTATTATGTTTAAAAATGATTTTCGGCATGTGGCCGCCGCGGTTGGCTCGAATAAATTCCAGTTGAGAGGCCCAATTTGCGACCATGTTTTGCATCATTAGGGGCCAGTCAGCAATTACACTCCGAATAATCTTTTCCAAAGCGTTAATCGAGCCGAGCTTATCTGCGTAGACAAGCGACTTCACATAACATAAAAAAGTCCTGCAGTGTTGAATCGCACAAACTTGGAGGCCACACCACAGCCCCACGACGCGAGATAATGAGCTCACCAAAAGATTCCTTCAATAAATAGATTGTTTCGTTGGCTGTATGGCATGTAGCGCCGTCTGGTTGGAACTATTCAGGAACGAAAAAGTCATTAATTATCGCCCATTGACTGTAACATTATAGCCTGCTTCATTTTTAAAGAAATATGGAAATATGATTCCCTCTGCCCATAGAGCACACCAAACAGTGACTTGTTGAGGATGTAACGACGTCTTAACAATGGCATGTGGATTTTTGTTACTCTAAATGTGACAATTTTGGTTGTTAACGTACCCATTCAACCAAAAGTGAGCTTCATAGCTTAACAACATTTTCTTGTAAAAATCAGCACCGGTGGCCATCTCGTTTGGGCCTAATCACCACTAGTTGCTAACTTTGTTTCGGAGTAAGTCTATTCATTATGAAATGGCAAACCAAACTAAGCTTAAATCAAGTGGCAACTGTCAAAAGACCAACTTTGAAAAAGTGAGGACAGATTGAAAACCACACGCTTTAAACAATACCCTTTAGTGTTATTGTAACATTCCGTTGTAATGCTCTTTCAATCATATCATTTAACGGCACAAACCTCATGATTTTCCTTGGGCAAAAATAAAAGAATGTACACTGGTTTTGCTGTTGTTATTTTTCTTAATTAAATTCAATTAATTATTGACACATTTCATTAAATTTTCATTAACTGCCATTTGGTCGGTAGAAATGTACAACTCTGTTAACTCCAACTACCGAACTTTGTACGAAAACTACGCTGCCAGTCGCCCAGTCGTTTCCATGTTAGTTGCACGTTTAACTGGTGTGAATGGCGAGAGGGACGTCGAAGAACGTTGCCCAAACGGCAAAATCGAAATGAGTTTAGTCCCGAAAAAGCCATAAAAAACATTGATTTTGGTGTTAACTAAAACTTTGATTTTCGAACTGGTCGTCTCGGCTGGTCGCGAGGAGTGTTTTGCTAGCTGCCATTGACTTGCCACTGATTTTGGTTTCATTGCCATCGATGTAGCCTCTGCTGTCGTTTTTTTTTGCCTTTGCCATGTGTTTTTACGTGTTTGTCTTGCAGATTTTCTAACCAGACTTTGGTTTGCAGAAATGCAATTGCTATTGTTATTGTATTTTCTTTATTTTTTTTACCCCAAACAGTCATTAATGCTGTTGTCGCACAATCGTAAAAACGTGAGAAATTTATCTAGAAAACAAAAACGTAAAACTACGATTTCAGTTTTGAACGACGACAAAATAAATGCATTGATCCGTACGTCGGCTTAACTACACCGTACGGCGTGTTAGACGATATTGTCATTCTGCCAAAAAGCAAAGGAAAAACCTCCAAACCCTGTTGAATTGCTGCTGCTGCAGTTAGACCCGCCGAGGTAAGAGAACAATAACATTAAAAACATGTTAACATGTTCGAATTTCGGTAAAATGATGATGTTTTATGAATGAGAATAGACGAACGTTTCTGGTTTGTAGTAGTTGGTCATTTTATTGATGCCTCTTGCTCCGTTCACTGCTTACAAACATTGACGTGTGTGTCTCTTAAGTCTTTTGTTTTTAAGGAGAAAGATTGATGGCCACACCAAAAATCGACTTAGTTTAAAACTGAATAGGTGATACGAAGAACGTTAGTGGTTAAGAAAGACAAAATAACTGCTTTAGATTCCTTCACAAATTTGTCAGTATAATTAATAGCCTATTTCTATTGACCCGTTTCTAAATGCATTTGTCGTACAGGGTTTTTAGAGTAGAGTTGGCCTACCATGCCGTTTTTTTAATAGTTGGAATTGTTGATATATTTTACAAATTCTTTAACGGAGCGTACAAATGTGATTTACTATATGTGACAGCGCATAGAGAAAGGGACCTAAGGGTAAAAAAATCAATTTTCATTTTTTTTCTTCTTTTAATGTGGACAACATCTGAGCATCGAATGAGACCGATCCCAGCCCCAAAAGTGTTCCCTCCCAGAGATATGCGCGTTTTATGAAAGTGAAGTCGACGATTCTAAGCGCAAATAGAAAGGGACCTATTTTTAAAATGGCTCTCCTGAACAAAACTGGTGTTAAACCCCCTTTCTATTTTGCACGTCACATATGAAGGTCTACCAGCCAGCAGTTGCATAACTGTATCAAAAACTGAGACATTATCGTCGTTGTTGGAATCATAAGTATGTATATTCATTTATTTATGGAACTTCTGATAAAGCTCTAGTTTTGGGATTGTTCATTTAGCCTGTCAGATGGATATGCCAATAAAAAGTATAAGACCAGCCGAAATACGCGAAGAAATTAGCATACTAAATTTAGTAAAATCGCCTGTATATTACCAATTCAATTCTCTGATGTTGAAAACACTTCCCAAAAAAGGTATAGTGGTGCTCACACACAGTTTTAATGTCACTTCCCATCAATGGAAATGTGCAGCGATAATAATGATCCCAATGCCAAAAAAAACAGAATCTATTATTCCCTCATATAGACCGATTAACTTATTATTTAATTTTTCCAAAATATTTGAATGAATATTCCAGTGATCATTGACACCATTCATAGAAGAAATCAATATTATCCCTTGAATTCCGTCATAAACATGTAACTGCTGAACAATACCATCGTATTGTTAAATATATCTCTAAAACATTGGAAAATAAAAAAAATGCTCACCAGTTTTTCAGGACGTTTAACAAGCATCCGATCGTGTTTGGCAACGCAGTTTACGCACTGCTATATATATTTCTGGCCTTATAATGAAAATGAGAATATTTATCCTCAAAAATGGTTTTATTGTTTTTCAAAATATTCTCCAGCATGATTTATACACTTTTGCATGCGCTCAAACCAATAGTCGAAGCACTTTTTCCACTCCGATTGAGACACCTCTAAAACAGGGCTTTTGAACGCTTCAACAGCATCTTCTGGTAACGAAAATCGCTGACCACGCATTTTTTCTTGATGTGAGGGAATAAAAAGAAGACATTGGATGACAAGTCAGGGGTGTTCGGCGGATGGCCCGTCAATTCAACGCTTTGGCCGGGCAAAAAGGCGCTGGTTTAAGTCGATGTGTGGGAGCTCTCATTGTCATGGTGCACAATGATTCGTCTTCTCTTGTTCGTTTTTCGAATTTCTTCGAAGACTTCAGGCAAACAAGTTGTGGTGTACCACTCAGAATTGACCGTCCTACGTTGCTCAAGCGGAACAGTCGCCATATGACCAGTTTTGCCAAAGAAGCAGGTGACCATTTGCTCCGAAGTGCTTTATCCACTAACAACTTTCATTGGAACTGGGTCGTCCTCCAAGACCCACACGGTCGATTGCTGTTTTGTTTCGGGCTCATACGCATAGATCCATGGTTTGTCAGCTGTGACGATCTTATAAACGTCTTTTGAAGCACGGCGATTTTTTTAAATTTCTTTTCAACAATCGAAACGAGCCCTTTTTTGATCGTTTTTCAAATTGTGCGGGATCCAGTAAGAACAAACCTTTTTTACGGCCAGGCGTTCATGCAATATCGAATGTATGCTGGTGGAAGAAATGCCCAAAGATCTCTATCTATCTCACGGTATGTCACATGATGAACTTTCATTATCAGTTCACGTACAGCATCTGTGGTCCCTGGCACAACGGCCGTTTATGGACGACCTTCACGTCCTTCGTCTTCGAGCGAGCGTCGGCCACGACCGTATTCATTAAACCAGTTTTTCAAAGTAACATAGGATGGTGCTTCATCGCCATACAAAGATTTAAGCTCATCGATGCACTCTTGTCTTGATAATCCACTTCGAAAATTGTGAAAAATGACCGCACGAAAATGTTCACAAGTCAATTCGATTTTTTTTTTGCCAAATTGATTTTATCAAGTCACTGTAAACAACACAAATGATGGTTGTACGTCAAAACGTTCTGAGTACGTTTATGCTAAAAAATGTCAAACTTTCCGATGGAAATACCAGATGGCGCCAGGCACCACTTAGTGTTGCCTAGGCCAGAAATATATATATAGCAACCCTCAAACGAAAGTAAAATTATAGGTCATAAAGAAATCAAATAATTATTTATTTTTTTGATTTGTCTGGGATTATGATTTATCGACTATTCATATGAATATCAATAGCGGCTTCATGGCAAAAATTTATATCATTCGGTCTGGCTAGGCTCAATGCCGCTTTTGCTTATTTTTTCTATGTTTCAAATATTCTTCATAATATTTACAATCTAAACGTTTGTGTCTTAAGTTTTTTGTTTTAATACGATAAACCTATCTCAAACTTTCCCAAGAATATCTCAGCCACCACAAACATTATTTTTTACATAGGTTACAAAGTTCCACAAGGAAGTCACTACTAGCTTATTTCCATAAAATTGAAATCTCATGCCTTTCCCTTAAGCCACTCCAAAAAGATTGGCTACACCAAAGAATCGCCTAAAGGAGTATCTACGAAACCTACCGGTGAACACGATACGGAGTCAGAAATCAATTTAAGAACTACAACAAAATACCTTCAATTCAAAGTAAATACAAACGTACACGTGTAAAGTCAAATAAACAGAGACATACAATGTTGCCAAGAATTCCGCCAATGAAATCGATGAACATTACAACAGAATTCCCAAAGATGTGGCTCGCAAGCATGAGTATACGGATGAAAAATTCGTTAAAATGTATAAAAACAAATTATTAAAATTAACCACAAATACTCGTCGTATTGTAAATTATATTTCTCAATTCTAGTGGTTTGGGGTTTTACCTTCCCAAATGGTGGTCGGTCAAACGCAATTGGTAATTGGTGCTGTTCGAGTCGATGGTGGTATTGGTGCAGTGCTTTTGCGCACCTTCTCCTCTAATTGACAGCTATCAATGCAGAAGCCAATTTTATTGCTTAAGGCCATGTGGACTCTGCTCAAAAGACGGGAAGATTTCAAAGAATTTCCATGAAATAAAAAAAGACTACCTTAAAATGTAAGCGATACAAATGTGTGGTAAATATGCCCATTGATCATCGGCAATATTTTGCCGGCATGAATTGCGCGGCCTGCCATTGACATGCCACTGTCATGTTGTTATGTGTCAATATTGGCAACAACTTCTGCATTTTATATTGTCATTTCATCTCCCCATCGTTGGTGACAGCGTGAAATGCAATCCTTTCAAACGACTGTGAAGCAACATTTTTGCGCATGCTCAGCGATGCGTATGAACACAAATACTTAGTAGCACACATACCCATACCTTAAGCTAGCAGTCGAAGAAATTCTAAATATTTTGTAGCGAATGTTTGGCGGAAATTGTGCAAAGACTAACACGTTAAAGGCGAATGTTGTATCGCATCAAACGCTGGCTTTTTTTAATAGCTGCATTTTGTGAGGTGACCATATCGCTTATTTCGCGGGAGAAATAAGCGATATGGTCACCTCAGAAAAGTGCCGCTCGCTTCTAGGGTTAAAAAAAGTTGTACGAGACACCCGCTAGTTTTGATGCCCATAGAAAGAGTATATGAGAAATAGGAAAAAAATGTTTATTGTTGTTGTTGTTGTAACAAAAATATATTTATTTTGAAGTCTTTTTCGTCTATGGGGGATCTGCTTCGATATCCAGGTGAAGGAAACGCGCCATTTGAACTGGATGCGTCCACAGAGACAATTGAAGAGGTGCAGTACATCTTGTGGTCCCTGATGGCAGGCGGGACAGATGTCCGGAACGTTAGCATCAATTCGTGCCCAGTAAGAATTGAGGCGGCTGCACCATCCGGATCTCAGCTGCGCCAGAACCACGCGCGTCTGCTGAGGTAGTACCTTCTCCTCAGGTGAAATCTCCGGGGGATGTTCCCCTAGCACTGCATTCACACGATAGCTGGATACTGCTGCTGCGACATCATCGGCATGAATGTTGTTCAAACCTGCCTTATAGTTTCGATGATCTAAAGGTTCTCTCTTATACCGCTGGACCTCTCTCTCTAGATCATGAAGATCGTTCCTGATCTGCCTGGGTGGAGGCATCCTGTTCAAGAGATGGTGGTTAGGATGACTGCTGCGAAAACACCCTAGCAGGTATTGCTTAGACAACAGGAAATTGTGTCTGCGCACGGTAAGGACCTCCGTCTCCTCATGTAGATGGTCCTCAGAGGACATAAGAAGACACCCTGTTGATGTTCTAAGGGCGGCATTCTGGCATGTCTGAATTTTCTTCCACTGCGTCGTACTCACGTTCGCCGACCATACAGGTGCTGCGTAGTTTGCTACAGACCTACCTATCGCTTTGTAAGAGGTCAACAAGGTTTCTTTGTCGGCTCCCCAAGTACTGCCGGCAAGTGACTTGAGGACCTTGTTCCTACTTTTGAGTTTATCGCAGATGGCTGTAGCATGTGCAGAGGATCTAAAAAGGCTGTCCAATGTGACCCCAAGGATTTTGGGGTAGTTGGTGTTCGGGATGTTGACGTCATCGACTTTCAAATTGAGTGACAACCGCACCTCTGCGGTCCAAGCAGTAAACAGTGTGGCTGATGATTTGGAGGCGGATATTTTCATATTCCTCGCAGTGAAGAAACGTGCTAAGTCAGTGAGGTAATAGTTGATTTTCTCGCAAATGTCATCCACTTTAGGTCCCCACTTTTATTGTACAGTTCCTTCGTTAAAAGTCGGATTGTAAATAAGTCGTTGATTTTTGTCTCCAATATCTATATATTTTCATTAGTCATTTTGGACTCCGAGTTCTATATGGACTAGTTATTTCGCGGAATGAAACAATGTTGCATTTCTGAAGTGCCAGGCATTTAAACTATTGAGAGACTTTCGTGTCTCGCCTTATAATATTTCATGAATCACAGGTTCATAGAATTTTAATACAATTTAGCAGTAAAAAAAATATCCTCGTGGTACTTTTTTGTTTGGGAATATTAGTATTTGTATAGTTGACCTGTTGTTGTTTATTTTTCAGTTATTGTTAGGCTTGCGGTCATAAGCAAAAAACAGATATGGGTGTTTTTATAATTTATTTAATTTTAAATAACCCAATATTTCGAACTGACTTCGTCGTTCATCATCAGGGGTAATCACTAAAAACAAAACCGAGAACATAAAATTACAACAATACGCAATTTTCTATCACGAATAACATAATTTTTGTTAATAATTACATTTAAATAATTGTTTTACTTCTGTCCTGTTGTACTTCTAATATTCAACTTATGTATGTCTTTCCGTCGGTAGTTATTAGCAATATGTCTGTATGTATGTGCACATCTATCCGTGTCAGTTTTAAAGTTCATTCTCTTAGATGTAGGAACGTCGTGATGTAAAGCATCTCAGTGCATCAAAGTGTATCTTCTCTTATAATTCCTCTCTTGTGCTAAAATTTCTACGTCGTTAAAGTTTGGCTTGTGTCCAGTCAAAGTACAGTGGTTTGCAAGGACAGTCTTCTGCTCGATTGTGAATTGTATTTGTCTATTGAATCAATTAAGTATTTGAAGAGTGTTGTCAATTTCACTTTTCTTTAAAATCACAAAAAGGTCGTCAACATATTTAGTCATAAGTCTGGGCTTTTGTAGTCATTCTTTGTATTGAAACGTTCAGTAACTCTTCCATGATAATGTCGGCTATAACCGGCGATGCCGGTGAACCCATTGGCATCCCTTTCTTCTGTTCGAAAATTCTATCTTCATATTTGAAATATCTAGAGTCCTTTATACAAAAAGTCAGTAATTCTTTTGGGATTCTGGTGAATTCTTCAATATTAGTCTATTTTTCCTCTATAGTCTTAATAGCTAGATTTACTGGTATGCTAGGGAATAAGGATACCACGTCAAATGAACTTAAAGTTTCGTCATCGTCAATATGTGTGTTATTAATCCTAGATTTAAACTCCACTGCGTCCTTTACATTACTTGGTGATTCTCTTGTCATGTTCTTTAAAAAATGTATTAGGTATTTACTAAGTCTATACGCCGGTGAGTTTATGGAGGAACAAATCGGTCGTAGTGGTGTACCCTCTTTATGGATTTTGGGAAGTCCGTAGATTCTGGGCGCTGTTGCTGTCCGATTGGTTAATTTATATTTGTCATTTTGGCTTATTAAATGTAAGCTGAAAAACTTGGCCACTAATTTGTAATTTTTGTTTTGCAGACTCGAAGTAGGGTCCATTTTTAAGCATCTGTATGTGCACGTGTCCATCAAAATTGTTCTCATTTTAAGGTCGTAGTCCTTTTTTTCTATTGCCACTGTTTTTCCCCCTTCAATACTAAGGGGTGACACGTACAACTTTTTTTGTGACCCGCCTTACTATGAGATATCAAAATCTTAAATTATTTTACTTTAAAAACAATGGAAATTTTGTTATATCTTGCGACCGTGGGTTTGAACTGAAAAAAATCAAAACAAAAAAATATTTTACGAGGGCTGCTATATATATTTCTGGCCTAATAATGAAAATTCGAATATTTATCATCAAAAAAGGTTTTTTTTTGTTTTTCAAAATATTCTTCAGCATGATTTATACACTTTTGCATGCGCTCAAACCAATTGTCGAATCATTTTTTCCACTCCGATTGAGACACCTCCAAAACATGGTTTTTAAACGCTTCAACAGCAACTTCTGGCGACGAAAATCGTTGACCACGCATTTTTTTCTTGATGTGCGGGAAAAAAAGAAGTCGTTGGGTGCCAAGTCAGGGCTGTAAGGCTGATGACCCATCAATTCGACGTTTTGGCCGGTCAAAAAGGCGTTGGTTTGAGCCGATGTGTGAGCTCGCATGGCGCACAATTATTCGTCTTCCCTTGTTCGTTTTTGGAACTTCTCCAAAGACTTTAGCAAACAAATTGTGGTGTACCACTCAGAATTGACCGTCCTACGTTGCTGCAGCGGAACAGTCGCCAGATGACTAGTTTTGCCACATGATCATTTGCTTCAAAGAACTTCTTCCACGAACAACTTTCGTTGGATTTGGCTCGTCTTCGAAGACCCACAACTTTCGTTGGATTTGGCTCGTCTTCGAAGACCCACACGGTCGATTGCTGTTTTTCTTCGGGCTCATTCGCATAGATCCATGATTCGTCACCTGTGACGATCTTATAAAAGTCTTTTGAAGCACCGCAATCGTATTTTTCAAAATTTCTTTGCACTAATCAACACAGGCCTTTTTTGGAGCGATTCTCAAATTGTGCTGGATCCAACGAGAACAAACCCTTTTACGGTCAGGTGTTCATGCAATATCGAATGTATGCTGGTGGAAGAAATGCCCAAGGATGCCTCACATGACGATCTTGCATCATCAGTTCATGCACGGCATCAATGTTCTCTGGGACAACGGCGGTTTTTGGAAGACCTCCACGATTGAATTCATTAAACCAGTTTTTCACAGTGCTTAAGGGTGGTGCTTCATCGCCATACAAAAATTTAACTTCATCGATGCAACACTTAGTGTTGCCTAGGCCAGGAATATTTATAGCAACATCGTAAGTGGCCCACAAATTTATTCTTATACTCTTTTTGAGTAAATGTATAAGTACTCAAAAAGTGATATTATATCTACTGTTCACAAACTTTTTTCCTTGTAAATAGTTTCGGTTATTTTTAAAAACAACCGCTCCACATCAATGAGACAGCGAAATGGTAAAGGAGTTGGTAATTAATCTGTATTTAAAATTTTAAACGGCTGTACATTTTTCGGTTATTTTCTTAAGGAAAGTCCTTTCAGGCCTCCGTACTGTAATTGTTGGGGTGTCGTCTACTCCAACTTGTTGAGGAGGGCCAATCTCGGGATTTCCGCTGTTGCACTTCTGGACTGCACTGCTCACTGGTATACAATGGGATCGGCTGTAGAACCTTTCCACGTCGCTTTTGCTCCTGGTGATACCACACTGGCTGTTGATCGGTCGTAGCGCCTTCTTCACGTTATTCCTGTCTGTTGTCCCTGGTATAAGTATGAACTGCACACGGTTTTGTTTAAATATTTGTTCAAACTTTTATTTAATTCCTTTGTTTCTCAAACACTTAGGCTGAAGTTATTGGTTCGATCACGCACATACAAGTGTTTGAGCATTGCAAAATGATCTATTGTCTATCCCTCTGTCGTTCAAGTTGACGAAACTGATTGAGAGGGAGAGGCTGGCAGAGAGACACGTTCGCGAGCAAACGGACGTTTTGAAGAAAGGGTTTTGGCAACGCACTCTTTGCAGGGGTGGGCCACTGCAGGCCCGTTTGAACGCGAACAGTAATAATACTTAGGATCAACTTCTCTCAACCCGTAAATGCCGGCGACGAGTAAGAGATTTATGTGTTTTATTTAGACGTGTGGTTTTCAATCTGGCAACACTTTTTGCGGAGTTGGACCTTTGGACATCTATGCCCAATTAGGTTTGCCATTTTATAATGAATAGATCTTCTTCGGAAAAACGTTTGAAAATCTCTGTGAATGGGCCTAAAACGAGATGGACCCGGTCCTGATTTTTACAAAAAAATGTGTTCAGCGATAGGGAATCACTGGTCTATATTTCATCAAAAATATAGACGATTTTCATGTTACAGTCAATGGGGAACGCTATAAAGCCATGATTAATGACATTTGCCTGAATTGAAAAATGTTAATGTGGACGACCTTTTGTTCCAACAAGACGGCGCTACATGCCATACAGTAAACAAAACAATCAATTTATTGAATGAAAGTTCGGTTAAGTTTGGCATTATCTCGCGTCGTAGGCCTGTAGTGTGACCTCCAAGATCGTGCGATTTAACACCGCTGGACTATTTTTTTGTAAGGTTATGTGAAGTCGCTTATCTCACAGATAATACGATTGACGCCTTAGAAAAGAATATTTGGCGTGTTATTGCTGACATACGGCCCCAAATGCTGCAAAAAGTGCTCGAAAATTGGGCCTCTCGGCTGGAATTTATTCGAGCTAGCCGCGGCGACCACTTGTGCCAAATAATTTTTAAAACAGACTGGTAAACCCTTATCTTTATAATAAAGCCAAATTCTTGGCCATAACATTAAATTATATGCGTTTTATTACTGAAAACCACACATCGAAAAAAACACCCTTTATTTTGGTAAAATACTTTTTTCCATCATTTATCGCATTCATATCTCATTATGAATGAATCAAATTGCAACCAATTAAAGTTGAAATACTTTCCGAAATTCAAAACTATACAATGAGCTACCAAAATGTGTAATAGCTACATAATTAATCTTCAAATAATACTATAAATGAAGGTAATAAAATAATTGATCATTATGTTGCTTAAGGCCTCAAAACATATAAGCTTTTTACCAATCACCAAACAAATCCATGTCACAGTTTCTTCTGTTATCTTGTAGTCAGTCAAATGACCACTTTCGTCAGTAGACCGCGCAAAAAGGCCAATGAATATGCAGTAGCATGTTAGCATTTCCGAAGTAACCAATTTATTTAAATTAGTTCCAATTCGTATAGAATCAGTACAAAAAACGGAATTTCGACTCGAGTATGCGGCTAATTCTAATGAATTGCTGCTAACACACCGCAAATGTTTGGTGTTTGCTTTTGGCCAGCGGAAATAGCCGACCAAAATTACAGGCCGATACAAGCGACTACTACTGGTGGATAACTCTAGTTCTTTTCAACACTACTTGCGCCAGTTGTCCGTTTCAGTCTGTTACTATGGCTTAACGAATTCTTATATGATTTGGCTTAAAAGCTGTGGTGTTTAATTTGTCGCCTGGAGGAACCAAAAAAGAAAGACAAAGCAAAAAAAAAACTCTGATTGAACAGCGTTGAATGAGTGGCTGAGGCATTATGAATGAACCAGAGTAAATTTGAAATTTTCAAACTGATTGGATGTCTTTATATTTTTTGGCTTTACTTTATTACTCACTCTTGCTTGTAAATTCTAGAGAAGTTGTAACAATCGGCAGAATCGACCAGAAAAGGGAAGGTTTCTAATTTATTTGCATATTTCCACAACTTTAACAATGATGGAGTTGCATTTGGAAACGACTGTAGAATTGTATGTGCACCACAATGGAGTTATGGAAAAATTCTTAAGGTACTCTTAAATTTGGTCTCTTAACTGGATCTTTAGTGGACCGTCTAGAGAAAAAAAAAGTTGGACATTGGTTAAAACAACAATGGTTCGGTTGCAAAAGAGGAATTTCGGTTGTAATCACCAAATGTTTATAATCGTAAAGGATATTTGGTTCGAAATACCACAAAAAGAAAGATATGATCATTGTACTCTACTTACTACTTATTATCGGTCATATCAATGAAACGCCAATGCCACAGGTGGCGGTTGTGGCAACCACTAGTTTGGCAAACATTTTGTTGTTGTAACCAATTATTATTGATGATAACTAAAACTTCATCATCACCAGAAGCGGACTGTTCAATGGTATTTTTTTAAAAATAAAAAGATTATTAATGACTTTAAGCCAATCGATTAACCAAATAATAATAACCTATCATCTTTTCAAATATTTCCTTATGAGTTCTTCAAGTAACGGGTTTACCATAAGGACATAACAATTTCGTATCTTTATGTCAGCGCACCCTCAAACATTTTTAATGATCTTTCTGTGTAAAAACGTCAGTCGAAGTTACCATTTTCATCATGGTAAAGTTCACTTACGAGCAAATTATATACTTACGAGCGTTTGGAAATCATTAAAAAAATACTACGGAAATTCTGAGTCGGTGGTCGCAACTTTAAGAGCGCTTACTCCAATTTTCGGACGTAATAATCGTATCATATGACAGGCTGTGAGTTCTATAGATGATAAATTTGGATCCAAATTTTGGGATGCCGTACCGCTCAACTTTAAGAGCGCTTACTCCAATTTTCGGACGTAATAATCGTATCATATGACAGGCTGTGAGTTCTATAGCTGATAAATTTGGATCCAAATTTTGAGATGCCGTACCGCTCGAAGCGACGAAAATATCGCTGCCGTAAGTGTATGCGTTTAAAATGAGCCAAATCAGTCGATTCCACGTCGTTATCAGGAATAGGGCATCTCTAAAACCACACTGTATCGTATTTTGGGAAAAGATCTTGGCCTTCATCTTTATAAGTTCAAACTGACTCAGAACAAAAGCCACTTCATCATTCATTTAAAACACCGAAACTTCTCCGATTGGACTCTGACAAAGATTTCACGAAAACACTGAATTTCATGAAAAAATCATCTTCAGCGATGAAGCTTATTTCCAGCTGAGTGGTTTTGTCAATAAACAGAATACACGTAATTAGACAGCAACAACCCACATGTGTTTCCATAGACACAATTGCATCTGCAAAAATTACTATGTGGTGTAACTTTCATGCCGAAGGTGTGATTTGGCCTATTTTTTCGTTGATGAAAACAATCGCCATGTTACTATCAATAGAGAGCGCAATCGTGGCATGTTAGAACATTATTTTTGTCCAGAGTTTGATGAGCTTGACATCGCCGTTATGTGGTTTCAACAAGACGGAGCTACTAGCCACACAGCTCGCGTTACAATCGATTTACTGAATGGCAAATTCGGTGAACGTGTTATCTCGAGAAATGGTTCGGTCGAATGGCCACCAATTGGATTTATATTTAAGGGGCCACATCAAGTCATTGGTCTATGCCAACAAGCCAACAACTTTAGACGAGCTCAAAGACAACATACAACGCGAAATTGCCAATAAGGTCCAAAGAATAGATCGCTGTACACGGGCTCTTGGTGGTCATATGACCGAAATCGAATTGTATTCTTAAAATTTAACATTTACACTACACGTGCAATAAATTAGAACTCTAAATCTTAAAAAATTATTGTCTTATTAACATATAAAATTGTTATGTTCCTAATGAAAAACCCTGTACTTCAATTATGAAGCAAACGCTTTTTTGTCACAAACTAAAATTTTATTTTTTTTCGTTAGAGCAGTGTGGTATTTGGATGTTTAGATCCAAAAATTCCTTTCTGAAGGTTTGGATACTTGGTACGTTGCGTGGATATTAAAGTTCCAATAATTGAAAATTATAGATCACCAACACACATTCCGTTTTACTGGTGGAATACTCGAGGTGCATCCTCAATCATTCGGTTGGCAACGAATCTGTTCTCTGTGTGTATCAATGCAGTAAATCTGGAATAATTTAGGGATCATTTTATAGTTGTGGAAATCATACTATGGAGGTGGAAACTACTTAGTAGAGACATAAATGCTGTTACACACGTTTTATGCTGTAAAATAAAAAGTACTGAAAGTTTTTGGACCAAATATTTTTTAATATATTTATTGATGTATATTGTATCTAAAAAGAATCTACTTATTCTAAATGTCCGCTTTTTGCCTTTATACACGCCATAAGTCGCACTGGCCAATCGTCAATAGCTGCACGAACATCGTCCATTGGGAAATTGGCCACAGCTCGAACCAAAGCAGTCTTAAGAGATCCAATGTTGAGGTATCATTTGTGACAAACCTTGTCCTCTAAAACTGTCCACAATTTGTAATCCAATGGGTTCAAATCTGGACTGCCTGAGGGCCATTCTTCAGAGGAAATGAACGCTGGCAAATTGTTTCGAAGCCAGGCCTGGGACGTTTTAGCCTTATGCGCCGGCGCAGAATCCTGCTGAAAATTCCATGGCTGGTTTTGGAACAGGGAATTGTTAAGAGGCTTCCAAATCGGTTTCTTGGTAACCTTTGGCCGATGTTTTGACTCCTTGTTCGCAGAAATGCAGGTCAGTGACCCCATCGTAAGAGACATCCTACCAAACCATGACTGAAGCTGGGTGATGACCTTTTTCCACCCTTGGGATTAGTTCAGATGCTTCCTTAGATGACCGCGAATACACTCTATCATTTTGCTTGTTAAATTTTGAACGGTAAAAATTTTTTCATCGGTGAACGAAATTGTTCTGTGCAAGTTATCAGCGTGCTTCACCAAAAGACGTTTGCTTTTTTTAATCTTATTTTTTTAAAGCTGCAGTCAATAAACGTCCGGTACGTCGTTTGGCTTTTCCATGACTTTCTGTCATGTCATGCGAAAACCATGACATGTTCAAACAGAGCGTGGGCGGCCCTACCGGTGGCGGTCTTTTACATCTCCAGTATTCTCAAACAGTTTTATGCATCGGTAGACGAACATGATGCTAATACCTAGTGGCTGGAGCGTTTTGAAAATATCGCTTTTTTCACACTTGAAAAGCGCTATTACAGCGATACGGTTCTCATTATCTAACTAGTTCATGATGAAAGTTGAAACAATTTTAAAATCCCGTTACAGACTAACGCTATTGAGGTTAACGGGGTATGTTCAGTTCTACTATTGAAATGGGTGTGTTCAATGTTGTAACAGTATTTATGTCCCTACTAAGAATATGTGTGAGCATACAAAATCACCCACCCAAATCCCAACGCCCAAGTCAGTGCACACAGAGAAAAAATTATTTGGAAATTGTTTCGAACTCCAAAAATTCGGCTGGATAAACCGAATATCTGTTGCAATAATTTACATGCCATAGTATTTAAGGTATAATGGTTTGAGATATCATATGTTGGTGGCTAGAACCATATCACGGTATTCACAGTCAATAACACAGTACAAACCGAATTCAGTTTATCTTTTGACAGCGACAACTGGCGGTCATGGCAACCAACCAATTATGATTTACATGTACTTTAGTACCAATAATCGGTGGTGACAACAGAAAAGTTCTTTGTAGTGACCAAAGCCAATTTATCTGGCTATTGTAACATAATAGTGGTTATTCCAACATCAACAAATAAACCCTATAATATTTTATTAGTTCTAGTGACAACTAAACCGATGTTTTCGACGAAAACATATTTCGAAGTCCGCAAAAAATTAATAAAAAAACAAAGAAAAATGTTCAGACAGTTTCAGTTTTTTGGGTTAGACGGTAAATGCTTTTAAGTGATACTGATCATAAAAATATACGAACTATAAATAAACGAACTATAAGTAAAAAAATATTTTCAGAATATAGTAAAAGTAATTTAATGACATTACCCAGACTTAATGGAGGTCTACATAGATAAACCTCCTTATTATTTAAAACAACAACCAATTTATTTAGGTGGCGTCCTATTTTTCCCGAGTAGCGGCCACCCAACGCTTGACAATAAATGTTGTTATATACTCGTACCCTTATTATTTTTTTTCAGGAAGGGCATCACCGCTTATCAAAACATCTTTGCAAAGACGTATTTATTTTACAGATCAGCTGATCCATTCAAAGGCGGTAAAATATTATATTTTTTCAAAAAGTATAGGGTGATTCATCTAGAGGTATTTTTTCACAATAAAAAAATACTAAAATTCAAATCAAGTGTAGAATCGTTATTGTTCATACGAAAGGACATTTTATGCCATTTATTTTTTGAATATAATTTCCTTCAAATATTGGCAACTGTAATATGGAAATGAGCGTTCGGCGAAAAACAAGAAGATCCGCTGTTTGACTAAAATGAGGCTTGTTTCTGGAGCAACCAACGGCAACGTCAATAAACAAATTGCCGCATTTGGGCTGAAGAGCAATCAGAAGAGGCTCAAGAGGTGCCATTATGTCCAGAGAAAATCACGGTTTGGTGCGGTTTATAAGCTGCTGGAATCATCGGTGCATATTTTTTCAAAAATTATCATAGTCGGAACGTAACCGTGAATGGTGCTCTATCATATCGGACTTTTAAGTACCTGTAATTGAAGCCATATTATTGACTGCATTTTGTTTCAACAGAACGGTGCCACTTGCCATGCAGCTGGTTAAACAATGGATCTAGTGAGATGTAATTTCTAAGAGCAGCCAATTTCACATTTTGGACCGGTGAATTGGCCGCCTAGATCGTGTGATATCACACCTTTAGGCTTTTTTTCTTTGGAGCTACGGAAAGTCCAAAGTCTATGCTGAAAAACCAGCTATGATTCAGGTTTTGGAAGCCAACATTACGCGTGTCATTCACGCCATACCGGTCGAAATGCTCGAATAAGTCATCCAAAATTGCACCCTCTGAATGGACACCCTGAGGTGTAGTTACGGCCGACATTTGAAGGAAATTATATTAAAAACATAAATGGCATACAATTTTCTTCGAATGAATAAAAAAGATTCCACACTTGATTTGAATTTTAGTATTATTTTTAATTTGGAAAAAATATACCTCTAGATGGACCAACTTATAACCAACAATATAAAACAACAACCAATACATGTACAAATTCAGTTACAACAATAATCTTAGTCTGTTGGGATTACCAATACTTGCTTTCTTCAACCGAAAGTGTCAGTTCACTCTACTAAAAATTGCGGTCTACCCACCCAACGTTCGGCTGTAACGATGGAATACATGTACATGAATAGAACTTGCAACCACCAACATTCGGTTGGCAAAAAATTGGGTAGTGGCAATAAATCTGTTCACTGTGTGTGTATGTGGGTTAGATCGCCCATGAAATACATAGAAAAATGAAAAAGTGTTATTCTTTCCGCTCTCCGCTCATTTTCTAGTATATTGGGCATCAAAAAAAAATAACCGTGCGAACATTTTTTCAATCGGATGGAAACTGGCCGGTTTTTGCACGGATATTATTTTTGATGCCCAATATATTAGAAAATGTGCGGGGAGCGAAAAAATAACACTTTTTGTGTAATGGGCGCTCTAATGTGGGCCTTCAGTGCTAGCGGCATGACTAGAATCGAGATGGCACTCATACTTTCCCTGAAAAGCTCCGATTAGGTTGGTTAACCGAAAATCTATCATCTAAGAATGACTTTTGCAGAACCTAATGTATAGAACAAAATAAGACTATGCTCGATTACTAGCCCCTCATGGGTAAAAATAATACAAAATAGCTAAATCATCTCAGGCCACTTTACAAAAGACAAGATGTAATCATAAGAGTATATCTTGGAAAAACTCCTGCAGAAGCTACAACGAAGTTAAAGCTAAAGAATTTGTAAATCTTCATATTTGGCTCCGTCTACAGGAACTATTAGTTTTTTTCGGGGGAGCAGGTTCCCTTATAAAATTGCAGCAGGATGTTATCGTGCCACTGAATTTTTGATTTTCCACTTACTCATTATTTTTTCTTTTTCCTTTCTAAAGCTGTACTCGTATGTGCAATACTTCATACAGATCCGCATCGCCTATGATGTATACTTCCCCCATTACACTCGATCTCTTCATCTGTACGCCCGACTGAAGTGAGATGTTGATTTATACATTTTACCCCGGGCAGAAAGTAATGAAAAATAAATTTTCGGTTATTTTCCTGTTTTCCTATCTTTGTTGCATAAAATTATGTAATTTTTATGATTTTTCATTTTCGATCAGGGGCAAAACATAATTTAGCCACTAATGAGTTTTTGTTATAATACTGGTCATAAGTCATACTCATACCCTCGCTACATAAATATAAGCACTTGGACCACCACCAAACCTCCTTCGCTCCCCCACACTTTGGAGGAGATATTACCACATTCAGAAATCACCTGCAGCATTCGGAGAAACGTACTTATTCGAGGTGTTAGAAGTCGACTGTATTCACTGCAAGAAAATGAAAAACAAAAGAACAACATGTTGTTGTCGGTGTGGTGTTGTATGCTGCCGATGTTCGATGTGTTTGGTGTTGCTGCCAGCCAGCCATGACTCAGTCTGTCTTATATACAACAACAAATAATAATCCGTCACCTTAGAAGTCATGACACAATCTTGTTAAAGCGGATTTTCGCATTGCAACTTGTGCTGCGTTCTTTTGTCTTATTTTTCTGCACTCTGGTGTATTTGTGGCCATTGATTTTTCGTTTTTTTGATTTGGTTTTTGGCACCTTAAGTTCTGGAAGGCATTTTCTAGCATTGGCAAAAAAGTATGTCTTTGTCGGTATTCAAATACTATGTCTTTGTAGACAGAAGTGCGAGGGAGGTATTTAATGTATGGGATACTATGAAGAAAATCCGCAGAACCGTTTTCTTGATGAATCGTTTTCTATGACAAGACACATTAAAATCAGTTTCAGTCTCTTCAATTTCGGCTGAACTGTTATCGATAGTTTACCCATATTTCTGACGGCCAAAGAAGCCAACTATTTCTTCATAATATTATTACTAGACGGAAATAAATAATTTCAAAAAGATAAACTCAGCCAAAACCTCAGAGTATAACTACGTCTTCGACTATTTCAAGGACTTTGGGCCGGTAAGTGTTTAATAACGTTGAATCTTACCTAATCAAAAGTAGGATATGACACCCCATACCCCATTTCTAACACGAGACGTTAACTAAAAATAACTAATACTAAAAAATTAACTAAAAAGAACTACTATTACTAATCAAAAATAGGATAAGACAACCCATACCCCATTTCTACGACGAGACATTTACTGAAAAGAAAACGTCCATGTCCATGTTTTACTTGATTCTCCCATTGAAAGTTTAGCGTGCGAAGGCCAGCTACCTTATAAAGCAGCATAGGACTTACCATACAAGAACTACTCAAATCATTTGCCTATTTAATAGGGGGTCGAGGCTTACCCAAGAGCTACGATGATATATTGCTCTGATGACCTACACAATTCTTATAATGCTACTTGTCTTTGAACCAGGGCTGTGGTGTTGAAATTCTAAAGTTCAGGATCAGGAGTAAAAAAATGTATTCTATCTTACCGAAAAATTTAATTTAAAAAAGTTTTTTAGACGGTTTACGGTTAGTAAAGTGATTGTTTCGTCAATAATACTAGGAATATCAGACATCATGTTATGGATTACTCTGCAACACTTTTGGACAATTAGGGACGATTGCTTAACTTACTTAGGTACTGCAGTAGGCTGCCTAATTTGTGATAGGGACAGTACATGTACCCTTCTATTTAGGGCACGATCTAGTCTTTTTTTAAATTATGTAGAATCTTACATTATGTCAACTTCTGAAAAATAAAATGATAACATAATTTGGCATTAATGGTCTCGATTGTTCAGTATGCAATCTGTACACATTGTTTCATTGATTTCCTATTGTGAGACACGTTCAAAGGCCTGGTCACACTAAAGCTTGTTATACCCTACACCTCACTGTGGTACAGGGTATCATTACATTCTGCAGATGTTTGCAACACCGAAAATGCAACACATTATGTAAAGTATGCCGATCGACTTAGAATCCCTATATGCTTCCATGGAGCAGTGTCAGTCTGTCCATCTATCGTTGTTATCAAAGTACAGGTCGCAATTATAAACTGATTTCGATGAAACTTGGCACTTAAGGGTCAAGGGCAACCCCTGTGGAAAATATTCCGAATCTTCGTAGAAATCTAAGACGATCTAGCGATGTCCATTAGTACATTTGAATTTAGGTTGCTCTGTTCGTTACGAAATTTTCACATTGTGTTACGTTCTGCCAGGTAATAGTTGAAGGGCACACTGCGATGTGATTGCACAGGCGGACACGGCATGGCCCATAACATTCTGAACTGTTAGAGATGTAAATAATACCGACATGACGTTAGTGGTTGGTTATACGAGTGATGTTGGTATGGAAACATATACTCGTACACCCTTATGGAAAAGGGGGCGGTGCCACGCTGAAATCCTTTATGGATGGTATGTTACTTAGTAGGGACATAAATACTGATACAACATTGAACACACCCATTTCAATAGTAGAACTAAACATATCACGTTAATGTCATATGGGTTTTGAAAGCTAACCTCCATAGCGTTAGTCTGAAACGGGATTTTAAAATTGTTTCAACTTTCATCATGGAGTGGTCAAATAACACTGTGGAACATTTTTGGGGTTATTGTCTGGGGGTGAGAAATTCCAAGAGGGTGATGGTACTAGGTCAGTATATTAAAACCCTCAAAGGGTTTTGCGTTCGTATGTGCCAGAACGCGTTAATCGGTTTCTATGATCTTTGTCGCATTTTGTTTATAGGTTATGTGACTTTACGTGAAAGTTATAAGACTCTACACGTTTTTCCGTTTGGGATTTATATGTTTTAAAAAAAAAAAATTTTTTTTGGCAAAATTTTCTTCATAAATTTATTTCTAATTGCAAAAATGTTGATTTGGTAGAGAAACAGTATATTAATGGATTAAAGAAAATGTAATTATTAATTTTTCTCAATTTATTTCAGCAAAATCGAACTAGTCATTCTCGAGTTATGTCAAACTACGTTTTTGCCAACATTTTACAACTAAGCGAAAAAACATCAAGATAAGGAAAAAATGTAAAAGGTCATAAAAAAAACTGGCAGATACGAACGCAAAACCCTTTGAGGGTTTTAATATACTGACCTAGTACCATCACCCTGACTTAGAATTTCTTACCCCCCAGATTGGCTGTTGTACTGAGAACCGCTAGCTTTTCACGTGTGAAACGAAAAAAAACGAGATTTTTAAAACGCCCTGCCGCATGTTCGTCTACCGATACATAAAACTGTTTGAGGAGACTGGAGATGTAAAAGACCGCCACCGGTCGGGCCGCTCACGCTCTGTTCGAACACCGCATGTCATCAAAGCCGTTAAATCAAGAATTCACAGAAATCCGCTCCGAAAACAGAAAATCATGGCCCGTGAGATGAATATCACGCAAAAGTCTTTGAGTCGAATCATTAATACAGACTTGGGACTTGGGGATTTCAACGACGTAACGGACATTTATTGACTGCAGCTTTAAAAAAAATAGGATTGAAAAATGCAAACGTCTTTTGGTGAAGCACGCTTGCACAGAAAGATTTTGTTCACCGATGAAAAAATTTTTACCGTTCAGCAAAAATTTAACAAGCAAAATGTTAGAGTGCACGCGCGGACATCTAAGGAAGCATCTGAACTGATCCCAAGGGTGGAAAAGGGTCTCTTACGATGGGGTCACTGACCTGCATTTCTGCGAACAAGGAGTCAGAACATTGGCCAAAGTTTACGAAGAAACCGTTTTGGAAGCAGTTATGAAGCCTCTTAACAATTCCTTGTTCCAAAACCAGCCATGCGCTTTTCAGCAGGATTCTGCGCCGGCTCAGAAGGCTAAAACGTCTTAGGCCTGGCTTCGTAACAATTTGCCAGCATTCATTTCCTTTGAAGAATGGCCCTCAGGCAGCCCAGATTTAAACCCATTGGATTACAAATTGTGGACGGTTTTAGAGGACAAGGTTTGTCACAAAAGATACCCCAACATTGGAGCTCTTAAGACTGCTTTGGTTCGAGCAGTGGTCAATTTTCCAATGGACGAGGTTCGTGCAGATATTGACGATGGGCCAGTGCGACTTAAGGCGTGTGTAAAGGCAAAAGGCGGAAATTTCGAGTAAGTAGATTATTTTTGGATACAATATACATCAATATATATATTAGAAAATAGTTGGTCCAAAAACATTCAGTACTTTTTATTTTACAGCATAACAGTATTTATGACCCTACTTAATATACCTAAATTCACTTGTTTTTAACTTTATCTTACGCAGTGTCAGCAATTTTCATTCCCAGACTTAACATACCACCTTTGTCGCAAAATAAAAAATACCTTTATAACTCCAACGTCAGTTACACCAACCATCATAACTCGAATAGGAAAGATGATGATGCTAATGATGACGTCTTACGAGATGAGGATGTTGTCGCTGACTTCAATGTTGTGTGGCTTAGACAATGACAACGGCTGTGAAAGGCGATGATAGCTTTACACTTTGAGCAAATGCAAATTACCACCAAAAGCACCACCAACAAATCTCAAAGAAGACATCAGCAACATGTTGTCGTTTGTTAGCCACCAACTAAAGCCACCACTTTAGAAGTGTTGTTAATAAACATCTCGGGATACTTTGCATTTGTTAACCAACTTTAGCGAAAAAGACGAACTTGTTGTTGGGTTTTGCAGTTCTGGTGGCTTCGTTGTTGTCGCTGCAAGGTAATGATTTGTTGTTGTCTCCCGACAACATATGCCACATACGTACATGGAGGAGCGATGGCAGCAGCCGCAAACACCACTAACTAAAATATCACGAATATTTGTGCAACTATAACCGATATTCTGTTGAATTAATGAGTGATTGTCAATCAGCATATGAGTGGTGCTTGGTGTCGGTTGGGGACCATCGATGGCACCACTCGAACGTGTGTTGCTGCAGCATCACATGTATTGAGCACCAGCGGGAGGGGACTTCTTGTTTGGTGTCTTGCCACAGCTTAATGATGCACGTATTTTTTCTCTATCGGTGTTATTGGCATATCAGGGCCAAAATAAATCAATTTGTTGCTTCTGGAAATGATGTCGATCGAGATACTGCGAATGCCAGCTTGTTTTTTTATACCTTCACCCTACTGGGTAAGAGGGTATATGTATATAGCATTTGGTACAGACAACAAGTGTAACACATCAGAGAGTCTAAAATGCGACCCTACATATGTTTGAACCAAATGTTTTTCATGACTGTTAAAGTCATTTGAGCCATGTTCTTCAGTTGGCTGGTTCGCACGATATACAACTGATTTTTAAATTTTGCACTTCGTAATACTTCTTCAAATAGGGCATATTGCCACACCCTTTCTAGTTACTCCTACACACAAAAATACCCCTTTGAAACTTTTGGTATTTTTTAAATATTTTTAACACTTTTCATACCACCTAGCCAAAAGTCAAATCTTAAGAATTCATTTATAAGGTGACAATAAATTTGTTTCTTATCCCACCACCTCTACTAGCTCCTACATAAATTCGCCTTGATTGTGAACACCGTCTGTCCACTTTACCTTTATTTCTAGTTTCCAACCTTTGGTAACTCCCGCTCTTTCTGTAAACTCACACACAAATGTATCTTTTTAAAAACTATTGGCGTTTTTGATATTTTTAACACAGTTTATACGATCTAACCAAAACTCAAATCTTAACAAATAAAAAAAACAAAAATTGGATTCTAAGCCATGCCCCTTCTAGCACCTCATACATGAATTCGCCTTAATTGTGAACACCCTTGTATTTTTATTACGGTTTTTTTTACCAAGTATTTCTGTGGCCTACATCTTTTTTATAGTTTTCAACCTCTTCTGAACATATTTAAGCTATTTGTGGTTCGATTCAGATTTATTACAAATTTTTATTTCACTCCTATCAGTTCCAAATAATTTTGTCAACGGTTGAAAATGTGTCTATTTAAATATAGAAGCAAAAGGTCTTGAGCCGGTTAATCCCTGTTCAAAGTGTAAAAGCAACAGACCGAAATAAAACAAACGAGCTAAACACACGTACAAGCACGGCACGGCACACAAGTTGACATAGTCAACTATATTCTTTTTACAACACACACACACATGTTGTAAACGAAATCTATTGATGGCTCTCGATGTGGAGTCTCTTTAGAGGTGGCAAGAGTGAGTTGTATTTTCGTGGGCGATTGTGTGAAGAAAACTTGAAAAGTAAGATTTACATCAGTAGTTCTCGTTCGTTTGGGGACAGCCTGGCCTTATAGAGTTCGGTTTTACTTTCAACAATTGCAGCAAAGCTTTCTGAAGAGGGTTGTCACGGACCCGAAATCATGATAAAGGCAGTGTGCAGCCACGAAAATAAATGTCACTTTGCCATTTTGTTAAAAACTTGTCTTCTATTTAAATATAGAAGCAAGATGTCTGCAGCCGGTTATTACCTTTTCAATGTGTCCTTCCTTTATCTGTAGTTTTAAATTTTTTATACTCACCTATGTTATCAAAATGTCCAATATTGTTTGTAGGGCCTAATAAGGACATTAATCCATTTTGAACCATTTTAATCCATTTCTGTCTCCATTTATATTTTTTGTGCAAATTTATTGATTTTTACCTCAATTTTTTGAAATTTCGCGTGTTGTGGTCCTTTTAATCCAAATTTCTTGTTTAATGCAATTTTTTTCTCTTCCGTATATTTTAGCCTTAAGTGTCCAAATTTCTATTTTCTATGTCACCAAGTTAATTTGGTACTCTTGTTCTTAATTTTTCCGCTTTGGTCCACTTCTGATCTGACATCTTGTAAGTTGGGGAGGTCTTATACTTACTTATAATTGATATTGTATTCTTCTATTTCTGATTTTAGATATTTTGCCGGTTTTTTCCCATTGTATCCCTTTTATTCCCATTTCAAATATAAATACATATGGTGATTGATTTTCTTAATTCCTGCTACCTGGCCCTGTTTGGCTCTATTTTGTATGCCACCCACTTAATTAAATATTATCATTCTAACTTTCTGCCATGTCGCCCCTTTTTTAATATAGTTTGATTTCCATATCTATTTTCTATGTCATTTTCTTGATTTAATATTGGTTTTCTCATTATTTAATTTGTATCATTTTATATCTCATTTTCTTTTTTCTATGTCATCCTGTTGATTTAAAATAGTTTTTCACATTTCTGTTATTTGGCATATGTTGGACCTTTTTCACCACCTTTTTATCTCTATTTATATTTTCTATGCCGTCCCATTCATTAAAGAATGTTTTCTACACTTTTTAATTTTCGCCACTTTCGGACTTTTTCATCCATTTTTATCACCATCTCCATTTTACAGTTAGTTTTTTATGGATTTTCTCACTACCTGATAATTCGCCCCTTTTATACTTTTTTATTTTTCTTTCCATCATGTCGATTTAATATTGTTTTTCACACTTTCTAATATTTGGTCCCTTTTATACTTTTATAATTCCTTTTTATCTCCATTTCTATTTTCCATTCCATCCTCCTTATTGAATGTTGTTTTTATCCGTATTTATAATTTGCGCCTTTTGGAATATTGTAATCAGTATTACTATTTATTACGCCTTCCTGCTGATTAAAATTATTTGTCTTACTTTTTTGCTGTTTCGACTGTTTTGGCCCTTTTCTAACCCTTTTTTGTTTCCATTTTAATGTTCCTGCTGTTTTGCTCATTTTGGCCTCTTTTTAATTTCTTTTTATCGCTATTTTTATTTTCTATGTCATCCTCTCGATTAAACATTGTTTTTCATACTTACTAATATTTTGCACTTTTTGCCCTATTTTCATCCCATTTAATTTTTCTTAATTCCAGCTGTTTCGCTCATGTGTCCCTATTTTTATTTTCTATACCAACCTATTGTTTAAATATTATCATGCTAACTTCAAATTGAACCTTTTTATCCCTTTCTATCCCCTCTCTCTTCACTTCGAACACAAATTATAAGGAAGCCTCTTTTCCGAATTCGGTGATTATAGCTCCAACCGTTTGGTTCTGGCATTCTTGTCATTAGGGATCCGTCATGAGGTCCCGCTGTTACCCTTTCAAGTACGAATTATGAAAAATACTTTATCATCGAGCATCTTCATCTGGACCTACACCTTCGCACCAAATTTAATGATTCTAGCTTCAGCTGTTTATTCTGGGCGGTGATTTGTCTGCAACGCTACAGAAGTCAGTAACAGACATTTCAAAATAAAGCCATGTCCCTTTCAGTCTGATATATTTTAAAAATTAGGCGTCTTTGGGTAAGGCTATATGCAAGTCGTATCAACGGACTGAAACTTGCTCACTTGCTTTTATTATATTTTCTTAAGATGCTATGGCACAGTGTTTTAAGTTTTAATGCATGGCCTTCCAGAGTTGATAACTCTCACTGGCAGTGTTAGGAACACATCTCGTCATGCTTTCAATTTGTCTTAATAAATTTAATGAGTGTTCTAGTTTTCGTTAGTCATACTCGTCCAAAGGATTTTGATTGCTTAAATTTATTGCTTTTTTGGTGAAAAGAAAATCGGCTGGTTTCAATGAATATTCAATATTGGGTTATTGGGGAACAATGAGAAGATTTACATGATTTTCGCAATTGGGTTAGTGGTTCCTTCTATTCATTACCAGAACATCACTTTAAGGAACAGAGGAAACTTCTATCAAATCAGTGAGCTGTGCATGATTAAATTCATGTACGTAATCACTGACATTAGACGCCGGCTGCAAACGGTTAATGCATTTAATACCAGAACATCACTTTAAGGAACAGAGGAAACTTCTATCAAATCAGTGAGCTGTGCATGATTAAATTCATGTACGTACTCACTGACATTAGACGCCGGCTGCAAACGGTTAATGCATTTAATAAAAAAAATTTATATGCTATGAGAAAAGTCTCTAACTCGTAACTTCAATGGCATTTATAAGGTAAAAACCAGCCGCTGAAAAGTTGTTAGGTGTTCTTACCCGGGGTTGGACCTGGGTTAACTGGCATGATATTCGTGCACACTTCCATCATACCACAGCGGCCCACTTGTTCTATACTTATACATTGACTTAACAGAGTACATGTAGGTCTGTTAAAGAATTATAAAAACTAATTAACCATTTGTTGCGGTTTTCCAGATACCTTATGATTTGTACTTTCATCAGACTTTGGATAATCCTTAACAATTTGACGTTTCTAGGATATCGTTATTGTGTTAGTAAATTTCTGTCATAAGTGGGAAGAAACTAAAAGAAGACTAGAAAAATACTTAAGAAGAAGACTTTTAAATTCGCTGACCGTATTTCAAGATGTAGGTTCAATCTATGGTCCAAAAGTACGGCTTTATTTCGTCAGTTTTAACTTAAATAAGGACCAAGTGGTATATGGCAGACACAAAAAAATGATCACGACATAGAGATTAAAGATGTATTTTTTGCAAACCGGTGTTGTGGAATCTGGCCAGCGCTTCTGGCATGTAACATTTCCCCTTGCTGGCGCTGACGTATTTAACCACACACTACCTTTAGTTCAACCATTTTTATTATCGCAGAGCTACCGCACGCAAAAAAAATATGGTTACTATATGGTCACGGCAACAATAATATGTTCTTTGCAATAAAAGTATGTTCGTCGCAACCATAGTATTGTTTTTTGAATTTCATATTGACAATAGTATGATTGCGACAATATCAATATTGTTGAAATGTAACAATAGTATTATTGGCAAATTTAAAAATGAAAATATGGGTGCAGCAACAATATAAATATGGTTGGTGCGACAATAGTATTGTTTTTTGGGTTTTATGTTAACAATAATAAGATTACAGCAACCATATTGTATGACTGTAATTTTTCTTAATTTAAATATGGGTTTTACAACAATGTTATTGGTACGAATCTTATGAAATAATAATGGAAATTCAAATTTTCCAAAAAACTGATTTGGTTATGTTTAACTGAAATATTTTTAATAAAAACGCTTACGTTTTTTATGTTTAACTGAAATATCTATATTTATAAAAGAGAATGCCGTCCGTGTGAACACGCATAACTTTATAACGGATCGTCCGATTTTCACGATTTTGGGCTTGATGAATTCGTGTTGGCCCAAGGAAGGACATAGGATGTTGGACAATTTCCAGAAAAATATAAAATCCTGGAAGATTTTAACTAAAATTTTACTCTTTTTTTTTGTTAGTTTAACAATACCAAATAATATTTCGAATGTTTTAAATTTTTTTTCATGTCAATGTCATTTCTTTTGTGATTTCATATGTCGGTAATTATGAAACTCCATTATCACCGTGTATGTCTGAAAATAAATGTACCAAACGCTATCCACGTCCATTGGTATCAGACACAATCACTGGCAATGATGGATATCCGCTATATCGACGTCGATCGCCAGCGGATAATGGCAAAACATTCACGATGAATGTCAGAGGAGCAAGTTTTGCCGTCGACAATAGTTGGATTGTGCCGTACAGCCCGTTTTTGTCGAAAGTCTTGAAGACTCATATCAATGTTGAGGTATGTTGCTCCATCAAATCTATCAAATATGTATGCAAATACGTGAATAAAGGCAGTGATATGGCTGTTTTCGGGATTCAGGCTCCTGATAATCATGATGAGGTGCTTCGCTATCAATTGGGCAGGTATGTGAACTGCAACGAGGCAGTGTGGCGGATTTTTTCGTTTCCGATTCATGAGCGCACCCCAACTGTCGTCCATTAGGCAGTTCACTTGGAAAATGGTCAACGTGTATATTTCACGGCAGCCAATGCAGCCCAGCGAGCTGAACTACCACCTGCAACAACATTAACAAATTTTTTCGATACTTGCCGAAGTGACGAGTTCGCACGAACACTTCTTTATTCTGAAATGCCACGATATTTCACATGGAATGCGTCGTCGAAGAAATTCCAGAGGCGGGAACAAGGTGAAACAGTTGTCGGATTCCCTGGTGTTTATGCAAGTGATGCACTTGGTAGAATATACACAGTTCACCCCAAAAACGACGAATGCTTCTATCTGAGAATGGTTTTGCTGAATGTTCGAGGCCCCACTTCGTTCGAATCGCTGCGGACTGTTGACGGTATTTTGTGTGCGACATATCGAGAAGCCTGCCAACGCATGCAATTGCTTGAAAACGACAATCATTGGGATTTGACACTGGCCGATGCTACTATGACCGCGCCAGCGAATCAACTCCGAACACTCTTTGCAATCATAATTTTGACATGTTTTCCATCGAATCCTAAAGATTTGTGGAATAAATACAGGAATGATATGACCGACGATATTTTGCATCGAATTCGCACTGTGACATCGGATAATCAACTGGAGATGTCAGATGAAATGCGCAACGAAAGTTTGATTTTGATCGAGGATATGTGTCTGCTCATGAGTGGCAATTTGTTGTGAAAATTGGGAATGCCATCGCCGAATCGTTCAATGCATGACGCATTTAATCGAGAATTGGAGCGAGAAATGGATTTCGATCGAAACGCATTGGGTCAAGCAGTTCAAATAAATGTGCCACTGTTGAATCCAGAACAAAATCAAGTGTATGATGAAATTATGCAAGCAGTCGATAACGGAAATGGCGGATTTTTCTTCCTTGATGCGCCGGGTGGAACTGGAAAAACATTCCTGATTTCACTGAGTTTGGCTACAATTCGATCAAGATCTAAGATTGCTTTGGCACTCGCCTCTTCTGGGATAGCGGCTACGTTGTTAGAAGGCGGTCGAACAGCTCATTCTGCATTGAAATTACCATTGAATATGCAAGTGGATGAAGAACCGATATGCAACATTTCAAAGAACTCTGCGATGGCAAAAGTATTGCAACAATGCAAGATTATTGTGTGGGACGAGTGTACAATGGCTCACAAACGCGCATTGGAAGCTTTAAATCGCACATTGAAAGATTTACGGAATGACACACGACATTTCGGTGGCGCATTGATTTTTTTGTCACGCGATTTTCGTCAAACACTGCCTGTCATTCCAAGATCAACTCCAGCAGATGAATTGAACGCTTGCCTGAAGGCGTCGGCTTTATGGCAATAGTGAAGAAATTGCAGTTGAAAACGAACATGCGAGCTGCTTTACGAAGTGACCAGTCCGCTGAGGAGTTCTCTAGGCAATTGTTGGCGATGGGTAATGGCGTGATTCCAGTCGAATTAGTTACCGGCTTAATTGAATTTCCACAGAATTTTTGCAGCATTACAACTACGCCGGAAGAGCTGATTATGAAGGTTTTTCCGAATATCGCGCAGAATTATGTTGACCATGATTGGCTGAGTGCACGAGCGATTTTGGCTGCGAAAAACAAGGATGTCGATCATTTGAATTTCGTCATTCAAAATGATATCTCCGGTGAGTTGCATTCATACAAATCCGTCGACTCCGTGATGGATGAAAATGAAGTCACGAACTATCCGACAGAATTTTTGAATTCTCTGGATGTCCCGGGCTTGCCGCCACACTTTTTGAAATTGAAAGTCGGCTCAATTATAATTTTGTTGCGTAATCTCAATGCACCAAAACTTTGTAACGGTACGCGTTTGATTGTGAAGACACTTAAATCAAATGTCATTCAAGCGACGATTTTGAGGGGAAAATTCAAGGGCGAAGATGTTCTCATTCCGCGGATTCCTCTTATTGCGAACGATTTGCCATTCGTATTTAAGCGTCTTCAATTTCCGGTGCGTCTCGCCTTCGCTATGACAATTAATAAGGCGCAAGGACAATCGCTGGATGTTTGTGGAATCAATCTTGAGTTCCCATGTTTTTCACATGGTCAATTGTATGTGGCGTGCTCACGTGTCGGCAAACCATCCGCTTTGTACGTGTATGCGCCAGAGAACAAAACGAAAAACGTTGTGTACCATAAAGCACTTCAGTGAAAAAGCGGAAGGTTGGCTGATAACTCAATCATTGCGGTTTGATTAAAGCACATCGTTATTCTTTTACTTTAGTTATTTCCATTGTATTTAACACAACTTTTTAATAAAGAATTTGAATTGACTGAGTTATATAAAACAGCAAGTGCCTGCTCGGAATTATTTTTTCGTTGCATTAACGAATTTAAGCGGAACGAAGTTCGCCGGGTCAGCTAGTTTTTAATAAAAACGCTTACGTTTTTTTAAATTGATTTTTTCTTTTGTTTAAAAAACACTCCTACTATTTTAAATTTAATGTATTTTTAATTTATTTACTTAATAATATTTTCTATTGTTGACAACATAAACCACTCCGAATAAATAATTTTGAGCACCATATTATGGTTGAGTGGGATCATACCATGGTTGCATGTGAACCATACTATGGCTGTTAGGTACATACTATGGTTGTATGTCAAACATACTATTATTGTGAGGATCATAATATTGTTATGGGGATCATAGTATGGTTGAGTGTGAATCATACTATGGTTGTGGTGATGATAGTATGTTTGAATGTGTATCAGACTATGGTTGTGAGGATCATAGTATGGTTGAGTGTGAATCATACTTTGGTTGTGAGGGTCATACTATGGTTGTGTGTGAATCATACTATTATTGTGAGGATCATAATATTGCTGTGCCACAACCATATATATAACAATAGTATGATGCCCTTCTAATATTGTCACCCCAACCATACTTTTTTCTGCGTGCGTAAGGTATTACTTTACATCGGCTGGTTAGCATTAACTCTATCGTCGTATCATTCGTTCTTGCTGAAAGCCTTCGAATCGGATTCTTTCTCCGCAGCTCCTTCAGCATTGTTGCTGTTTGTGCTTTGACCTTAGCCCAGTTCGCCTTACATTAGAGCATTAGTCTAAAAAATACGAAGTCGGAGCAGGAATGTACATACGGAGATAACTAAATAGCTCACCTCTCACTAGGACATATATGTCCAGGCGAAGACAGTGAGAATTAACTGGTTAGGTCATCTAAACTTCGAACCTAGTTTGTCAGCTTTCCATAAAGACTTCTCTTTTGACCTTTAGCCCGTCTTATCACTCAGCTGGGTCTCGTGTTATATACTATATACTATACTATGCAACTTGCATTTCATTCACCATTACGTTGATCGTCATCAACACTACCACTGCACAATTTGTTTATCCGATAAGATTCGTACTCCTCTTGTTGTTCGTAGATCACTCAAATATTTAAATGAGGTTAGCTGCGATTTGGCATCTGTCCTTGACATCGCGTCTGCTAATACTGGAGCCGCATATAGGATCACAGAGTTATCGGCTGTTGCGAGTAATCTTTCTCTAGCCGGCTTGAATATCGGCAGCATTGTGGCAAGTGCTGACAGTTTTCGGAATGCCCTTCTGCTAAGCCTTTTGTCCTACAATTTCGAATGCTGGCTTCACAACCCCTTTTTGGCCCTGGCCTTTTAAATTAATGATTTATTAGCACTTCTATCTTGGACATGCTTTCTCCATTTTGCGATTTCAAAGTTCTGCGCATCATCCTCCAACTAGCCTTTCCAACTGAGTCTCCGTCATCCCTGTCTGCGCTTTCCATGTTACTTGTCGTCTAACGCCTATCTGACTGTTTCGATTTCGCTACCAGTTAAAGCCAGCTGGTTCGTTGTATGTTGCTGCGCTTAATTACATTCTTGTCGGGATACAGCACATACAGCTCACGGTTCGTCTGACAGAAGCATTCCCTGCCCATGCAATTAGGCCGTAGATTTTTAGAAGGATTTTCTATTAAAAAAAATGATCCGGTAATAACAGTGTATTTTTAGGTGTAATCTTTGTTTTATGAGGAGGGTATGCTGTTTACTAAGCTGTTAACCTATCCACTGATCCAAAAATAAAACTTATTGGCCAACGCGATTCTTTGTTTTATTTCAGTTTATGGTGAACGCGAGGTTTTCATCCTCTAATATCTCGACGTTGCAACTGCAGATCTCGGCTTTCTTTAGTGCGGCGCTCTCTAGCAGTTTCCATCATTATTTTGGTCTGGCGCTTATTCACCATCATATTCATTGACGACGACTTTGACTCAAACTTTATCTTGTGTGGCATTCCGACAATGTCTATATGGCTAGCGAATAACTGTTATGCTGTCAACCTGCCTAAAACCTATTATCGTTGTAAGTGGTTCGAAGAGATCACTCACAATTTTAACTCAGGATATGGAGTTTCGCAGTATTACTGTACAAAGCAGTATACGTTTAGATAGTATTTCATTCGCAGACATGATTTCAAATAATTTATCTATTAACGGAGTGTTGAAATCGTCCTTATAATCGATAAAGACTTAACATTGGTTGTTTATTCATTTCTTTCTACAATTCCGAGCTCACATTATCGGCAAATTTTGAACATGCAAGCAAACATTTATGGAGTCGTAATGGAATATTAATAGGTTTGATTGACCATATTGCGCCACAAGAGCCGAAATATATATAAACTGCCACTATCACCCCTCACTTGAAGTACACGTAGAAAAAAGTATGGTTGGGATAACTATAATCGAAGAGCATCATACTATTGTTGAGGGTTGTGGTACAACAATATTATGATCCTCACACCAATATTATCATTCAAATACACAAAAGTAGTATGATTTGCACATTACTATATTATGATCCCCACAACCATAGGATGATTCACACTCAACCATTCTATGATCTCCACAACCATATTATGATCCTCACAACCATAGTATGTTTTACATACAACCATAGTATGGTTTACACGCAACCATGTTATGATTCCTACAACCATAGTATGATTACACACAATTATACTATGACCCCCAAAGTTTTGGTAAAGTTTGGTTAAGTTTTCAACAATAGATTGATCTATGCAAATTATTTTAAAATACATCAAATTCAAAATAACAGAAGTGATTTATTTAACAGAAAAAAAAATCGGTTTAGAAAAACTTAAACGTTGTTATTAAAAATATTTCAGTAAAACAAAGCCAAAGCGGTTTGTTTAAAACATTTTAATTTCCATATAAAATGTATTATCATTGCATTAGATGATCCATAACAATAATATTCCCAAATAAGGGAAAATTAAAATCATACAATATGATTGCCTTAATCATGGTAACAATAATATTATTACGGCAATCACACTGTATGATTGTAATTTTTCCCAATAAACAATATATCTGTCGCACCAACCATATTTATATTGTTGTACAACCATATTTTCATTTTTAAATTTTGCAATAATTCTATTGTTACATTTCAACAATATTAATATTGAGCTAATCATACTATTGTCAAAATTTAATTCAAAGAACAATACTATGGTGGCGACGAACATACTTTTAATTCGAAGAACATATTATTATTGCCGTGACCATAGAGTAACCATATTTTTTCTCTGCGTGTATAAGGTGCGTTTCCAGTAGTATTCTGTTACTATATCGGGTGATCAATCTAAAGGTAGTTTATCAACATAATAAAAAGAAAACAAAAATTCAAATCAAGTGTGGAATCTTAATTGTTCGTTCGAAAAATTGTATGCTATATACTTTTTGAATATAATTTCCTTGAATTGTTGACCGCAACTACGCCTCAGGGTTTCCATTCTGAGGGTCGAATTTTAGATGACTCGTTTGAGCATTTCGGCCGGTATGGCTTTAATGACACGCGTAATGTTGGCTTCCAAAACCTGAATTGTAGCTGGTTTGTCAGCATAGACTTTGGTCTTTACGTAACCCCAAAGAAAGATGTCTAAAGGTGTGATATCGCTCGATCTAGGCGGCCAACTACCTGACCAAAACTTAAAATAAGCTGCTTTTCGAAATTACTTCTCAATGAATCGATTGTTTGAGCAGCTGTATGACAAGTGGCACCGTCCTGTTGAAACCAAGTGTCGTCAAGATTACGGGCTTCAATTTCAGGTAGCATAAAGATCGATATCATGGTGCGATAGCGAGCACCATTCACGGTTACGTTTCGGCCATCTTCATTTTTGAGAAAATCTCTCTGGGTAGAATGGCAGCTCTTGAACCTCTTCTTGTTGCTCTTTAGCCCAAATGCGGCAATTTTGTTTATTGAATTTGCCGTTGAGCCAGAAATGGGCCTAATCACTGAACAAAATTTTGGTCGAAAACAGCAGATCTTCTTGTTTTTCGCCGAACGCTCATTTCCATAATACAGATGCCAACATTTGAAGGTAATTATTTTCAAAAAATAAATGCCATAAAATATCCTTTCAAATTACCAATAAAGATTCCATACTTGATTTTTATTTTTATATATTTTTTGTTTGTTCTGAAAAAATACCTCTAAATGGATCACCCTATATATTCAAAAATATATATATTTGATTAAAAATTTTGAAACGATTTTTCTTACAATTTCTTCTGTAAATTGCAATATGTTAAAAATATTCAATAAATAATCGAGAAATGAGAAAAATATTCTGCCAAAATTAGTGCAATAATAATGTTCAGTGTTATGACGCCGATGCAAGTTTTCACGAATTCAATGAAAATGTATAAGTGACACTTATACATTGATTGCATATAAAAATAAATTTAAATGTTAAATATGTTCCCATGGCAATATGTATTAACGCCAAATTCTAATTATTTGGCCTAAGTTTTGGCACGTGCCAAATAAACAATATTAACGTTTTATGGCCAAAACCAAATGCTTTCCAAAGATGTGAATAACCTTATTTAGAAAATATTCCATGGTGCCAAAGAATTTTTTTCAGCTACGTCTCCGTACATGTTCCACACATGCTATCTATACGAGTATATACTTTCATTTCCGCTTAAAAAGGAAAACATCAGCAGAAACCGAGACATTCTCTATTTTTCATGTTCATATGCAATTTAAATTTATTTTACAACCTGTTCAATGACACATTAATGTCAAATTCTTACTACCCATGGTTGGCCTCGTCGCTTAGTTTTGTTTCTCTCTACTTATTCTTTATGATATTCAAAAATTCAAATAACTTTTTGCGCAACACAATGTTGAACAACCAAATGCCATCAACAAAACAAATCGGATAAGGGGAGAACAAGAAGAAATGGGAAAAAATCCATAACATCATAAAAACGAAACATGTCACATTCACTTTGCCCGCCAAAAAGAAGTTGTAACAACAAAATGGATATGATGGATTGTCCATATGGCAGTATGTAGGTCCATTGCTGATGATGTAGCCAACAAAATGCACTTGTTGCCGCTGTTCGGGCACTTGTTTTGTATGCGTGTAAACCACAAACTAGATTTGTGGGTTTCAGTTTTTTGTTGTTTATGAATCGCATAAGAGAAGCTACAACCACTAAAAGAAAACTTTCATGATGTATTGAATGTCCGCAGATTTTGATCAAATCAAAATATGGAAGTGATCTAACCCAGTATGCATGTTTATATTAATGCGATATGTCCAAATGTCAGTGTGGGTCGTCATCGGCTGTAGGATACCCTCCACAAATTTGCAAGAGCATTAGTGGATGTAGCAATGAATATGTATGTAGTATATCGCTCTAGCACAGTGGTACATAAACGCTGTATTCGATTAAAATTGTTGCTCATCACAGTTCCTGGGCTTTTCTAAAAATCTCCTAGCAATCCATTTAAACCAATATACATAACTCCACATTGTAGTACAGCGTATTAAGACTAGAGTGTCCAAGCTCGAAAACCGACATTCCGGTTTTAATGTCTAAAGCATGTTGGTTTACCCGGGCTTTTGCTGTCGGGTTTTCTGGTTTTCGGTTTTTTGTTGTTGTATGAAGAATCACCGAAAATTCATAATATTCAAGTACGAAATACAGAAATATCACTAAAATTTTAGTTAGCTTGAAGTTTGTAGGTCAAGTCAGATTCACCAGTTGATTCGATTTAGAGATATCTGTCTGTCGGTTTGCTGTCTTTCTAAAACTTGTGTTTAGAACTAGAGGTAGCAATTGCTGTCTTGAAGAAATAAGCAAAAGTACGTTTTTTTTTTGATTAAGGCTATTGACTTTTATGAAAATCGGTTAATATTTAGATAAAGGTTGCACACACATGTTCCACCAATTTTATGTCTTTAGCTCTAGAAGCCACAGATTAGAAGTGAGTTCGTTTACTTCCCAGTAAAAGTGTGCAAGTTTTTACTTTTAAGATCGTAAGGCCAATTTTACTCTCTTTATTAAAATTCGCAAGAAACGAACAAACAGCTTCCAGTAAAAATTTGCAATGAAACAGCTGATTTTGTTTACTGTTTGCATTGCATTCCGTTTTATTTTGAATTTTAAAGTTTTAAGATTTGTAATAAAAAAATGAGCAAAAGAAAACTTATATTTTTCTTTCTAATTTCAGTGATTGACATATGTATATATGTATTAAATAAAGTAAAATAATATTCCAATTTCTAGTTACCTATTCTGTTGTAAATTTATTTTTACTTTTATTTGTTTACATAAATCAGCTGATTTCAAACATCCGTTTTATCTTTCAAGTTTTGGTTGGCTAAAATTTCTCAAACCAAAATTTGCAAACTCTCTAACATCGAACTGTAAAAATGTTCTCACTCTGGCTCTCATTTACTGGACTTTTTGTGTAAACGAACACGATCTAGTATAAATTTGCACGAATTTGTGCGAATTTGCAAGTAAACAAACACCGTGAGATTGAGGCATCCTTGAGCATTAGTATGACAAGCATCAATAAGATATTGCATGTTCATTTGGCCGTGAAAAAAGTTTGTTCTCCTTGGATCCCACATAATTTGACGAATGTTCAAAAAAGGCTAGTATGGACTGGTGCAAAGAGATGTTGAAAAAGTATAACTGCGGTAGCTCAAAGGCAGTGTATAACATTGTCACAGGTGACGAATCATTGATCTATGCATATGAACCCAAAACAAAACGGCAATCGACCGTATGGTTCTTTCAAGAGGAGCCATATCCAATAGAAGTTGTTCGTGAAAGATGTTCGTAATGTGAGTGGTATACAACCATCTGTTTGCCAATAGTGTTCGAAAAAATGAGGAGAGAAAACTGATCATTTTGCATCACGACAATGCGAGCTTTCACACATTAGCTGAAATGATTTGCTATTTGAATACTCAAGATGTCTAATTGATGGGGCCCTCCATCGTACAGCCCTGATTGGGAAACCAATGACTTCTTTTTTCCCGAACGTCAAGAATAAAAATGCGTGGTCAACGTTTTTCATCGCCTGAAGCAGCTGTTGAAGCGTTAAAAAATAATGTTTTGGAGGTGTCTCAATCGGAGTGGAAAAAGTGCTTCGAAAATTGGTCTGTGCGTATGCAGAAGTCTCTTAATCTTAAGGGAGAATATTTAGAAAAACAGTAAAACCATTTCCAATGATAAATTATTGTGTTTTGTTCTTAAATGGGTCACGATGTGGGTCTACGATTTAATATAGCTCCAGTGCGAAGATCTTTCGCGATACAATATACAACCGCTCTAGAACATATATTTTTATTCCGATTTTAATCAATTTGGATTGAAATCGTCAATTATATTTTTTGTCAATATATTTTGATTGACAAATAACTAACTAATAACCGATTTGAGACATATAACCTTATTTTTTTATATAGTCCACGTAAAAATTTTCTGGAGGCCCGAAAAATTGTCATCACATATAAATGGACATATGACTTTAAAATAAGTATAAAAAGTTAAATTAAAAACCACATTATTTTTGCAGTTTGGCGATATTTGGGTTACGATCCCAATGTGAAAAAAATCTGATCAACTTAAACATAAAAATATGGGTACCGAAAACACAAATTCATATACAGGGTGTTGGGCGATATTTGTTTTTTTGCACTGCAGGTTGTGGCGGCACTGTTGGTCGAAGAGAGTGAAGGGTATGCGTTCGTTAGTCGTCTGCCTTTCAGTTATCATCCTGCATTGGACATGTGCAGTGCAGCGTGCTTTTCGTTTACGATTCGCTGTTCCCCCACGCGGACGTTTTCCTGGACGGCAATTAATTGTTAGTTGTGTAACTTCATTGAGAACAGCAGGGAATGTGTCGTATGTACGAAGAGGCCCTGAGAGAAGGATTACAAGACCACAAAACATTGAGAGAGCTATAGCAGCAGTATTGGAATCTCCGAAATGTTCTGCTCCGAAGCAATCACTTGCTCATGGCATTTCCAGACTTTTATCAGCCGGTTCTTGAGGAAACGCAATTAGAGGTACATGGATGATGCCACTGCGCACACAGCGAGGGTTACCATGAATTGTTTGAGGCAAATGTTACCTGAACGGCTTATCTCACCAGACTTAGCCCCATGAGATTTTTTTTCCTTTGGGGTTATCTGAAGTCGAAGGTGTATATTAACCGTCCCAACACTTTGGATAACCTAGTTAACAATATTGAGGCTGAAATGGGCAGAATATCAGTCGACATGCTTGTAAAAGTTCATGAAAACTCCAGAAAACGTATGCAGCAGTATGTGGATAGCGAATGTCGACATTTGCCAGATACACTATTTAAAACTATGTAATTTAAAACTTCCCTTACTGTTAAATATAATACTTAAAAGAAAAGCAGATGTGGTCTATCTCTTGTGGTCGTTATGTTATTAATACAAATCGCTTAAAAAATCCATATGAAGATGCCCGTTGGTCAGTCGTCTAAGTATTGATCGATGAGATTAAATTTATTTTCTAAAACTGTCTATGACATTGAAAATTGGTCATATTGGTACACCACTTATAGTACCTTAGGATTGCGACATCGACATCGATGTTTTACAAACATCGCCGTTTTCCAAAAACATCGATACCTTTAACATCGATTATTTAGTACCGATGTTTTACCGACATCGATGTATTGCAACTATGTTTGTATCTATTTTTGTTCTGTCTGACTGTGATTGTGACCAGTGTTGTAAAAATTGTACTATCTTGTATTTTTGTCTCTTTTGGTTTGCTCCTAAGTTAGGAAAAAAACAAAAATACTGAGTAGTACTGCAAGAAAATATAGAATCTTCTCCAGAATCTGATGGGCATTCATCTTATACAAATAGCCAAGGAAAAACAGCTCCTTCAGGTTAAAACTTTACAATATATAGAAAAAGGACTATAAAAATGTGTACATTATTTCAGTCTTCAACCTTTGGGATGAGCAACACAAACTGGTACAAGAGAATTGGAAGGCCAAAAAGAGATGCAGGGTTATTGATCGAATGGATACTGCTGAAATGCCAACAGAATTGGCTGCATATTTCAAAAGTCCTGTGTCTAGACTACATGAAATTCCCCTGGAACCATGGCAACAGGGATATGTGCCTAAAAACTCAGCGTTAATGAAGACGGCTTTAAATATTTATTAATTATGACCGCTTCTGTCCCCTCTGAGAGAGTGTTCTCCGCTGCTGAAAATTGATTCAAGCAGAAGAAGCTCTGTCTCAGGAGAGAAGCTCCAAAAAATTCTATTTTTACAAACTGCCAACTCAAAGTTTTGGAATAATTATTATTATTAATATATAATAGTAATACTTATTTACACTATTCTGCTAAAAGTAAGTAATTAGCAAATTTATTATAAGCTGGATAAGCTGATAAAAAAATTGGAGCCTTTTCCAAGCCCTTCTTGGGTCTTCCACACGAACGATACTATCCGAAAGCTGATTAGAATTGCATAATTTCGGTTGAATTTTGTTTTCAGAAATATGTATATTTATTCTTTTATGTTATGCTCATAACATAAAAGTGGATGCCATGCCACACCCTAGTACTTTCCGTGAAAACGACCTTTTATGATATTTCAATTAAATCGGTGGACTGCAATCAATGAAGGGCGGAACGATGAAATATTTAAAATCTACACGCAGAGAAAAAATATGATTACTATATGGTCAGGGCAACAATTATTTGTTCTTTGCACTATATGTATGACGCAACCATAGTATGGTAATTTAAATTTTATTTTGGCAATATTATGATTGCGGCAATATTAATATCGTTGAGATATAAAAATAGTATTATTGCCAAATTTAAAAATGAGTATATGGTTGTACCAACAATATAAATATTGTTGGTGCGACAAAAGTTTTTTTTTGGTTTTATGTTAACAATAATATGATTACGGCGATTATACTTTATGATTCTAGTTTTCCTTCATTTAAATATGCTTTTTAGACCAATGTTATTGTAACGGATCAAATTCAATAGAATTACTTTTTATATGGAAATTAAAATTTTTCAAACTGCTTTGGTTTTGTTAAACAGAAATATTCTTAATAAAAACGCTAAAGGATTTTTAAAAGGGATATTGTTTTCTGTTTAATAATTCACTTCGATTATTTTGAATTCAATGTAATTTTAAATGATTTACTTTATTCAAATCTCTATTGTTGATAACTTAGCCCAAATAATTTGGGGATCATAGTATGGTTGAGTGGGATCATATTATGGTTGTAGGGATCATAACATGGTTGTAAGGATCATAACATGGTTGCGTGTGAATCATACTATGCTTGTGAGGACCATACTATGGTTATATGTGAAACATACTGTGGCTGTAAGGATCATAATATGGTTAAGGGGATCATAGTATGGTTGGGTGTGCGTCATACTATGGTTGTGGGGATCATAGTATGGTTATGTGTGAATCAAGGTATTGTTGTGCGGATCATAATATGGTTGCATGTGAATCATACTATTGTTGTGAGAATCATAATATTGTTGTACCACAACCTTTTTTTTCTTCGTGTAAAAGTAACTCGCTCACACTGGGCTGGTAAAGGTTCTCCAGTAAGTGTTAGAAAATACACTCGTGTTTAATATTCTGAAATCCAAATGTTACCTATATATAACTACTGATCTATAAGCGATACTTTTTTGGGCATCGAGATACTTATAGTGCAATGTTCGCTGAAATAATCACATCTTCAACTTGACAAGGAATGCATTCAAGTATTTGTGTTTTTCACCCTAACACCTCAAATTATTTTGTATCTGCATTCGGCGAGACACTGATGCTTCTTGGGGAGCATGCGTAAAATATTTTTATAGGTTAAGTCACATTATTGAAAAAAACATATATGTGACCCGGCCTATGAAAAGGTGGCTTATGACTCAAAAAAGAAATTGCGATAAATAGCTGTTAAAGATAAACAATGCATTTCTTCAGTTTCTTAGTAGTTTTTCTTTTGCGTTATGAACATTCATGCCCAAAAAGCAACCAAAAAAGGCAAAAGAGCATAAATGAGATAAGTTCGTGTGTGTATATAAAGAGCGATGTTTTTTTTCAATGCAAAGCACACACCAGTTTTCGACCGAAAAAAATCGTTCAATCCTGTTTTTAAATTTTTGAATTTGATTTATTATCCTGATTCTGGATTTTCAATAAAATTCTGTTTTTCTTTCATTTGTGCTCTTCTTTCTCTACAGTTTTAGTACACTTCTAAGCAAGTTAGGACTTTCTAGTTTTCACCACGTGAAAGACTAAACTATCGAAACCAGAAAAAAAGTGGAAATTTTTTTTTGAGTCATAAGCCACCTTTTCATAGGCCGGGTCACATATTTCAATAATGTGACATGTTACCCGAAACAAACGCTCGCTCATACCGCTCACGTCATCAATTCGTTGTTTAAGCAATACCAGAAACTCCCAAAATCAAACACTTACATTCAACGTAACAGACTATTTTTTGCTATCAAATGATATTTATTTAAATAACTACAAATTAACGGGTGACCATTCTAGAGGTATTTTTTAAATTGGGTTATTTTCACAGATTATGCGTGAATTGTGTTTAACTTTTTTTTCAGTATTGTTTTTGTTATTTCATTATGGAAAGTCTTACACTTCATCCTGCGCGTTGCCGTTTCGAAGCTCGAAGTAGATCCGCTGTTTTCGACCACAATTAGGTTCAGTAAAGAGACCCATTTCTGGCTCAACGGCAATGTCGTAAACAAAATAGCCGCATTTGGGCTGCAGATCAACTAGAAAAGCAGTTTATAGGCTGGTGGAATATCGGTGTATATATTTTAAAAATGATGATGGCTGAAACTTAATCGTGTATGGAGCTCACTTTCGCGCTATAGTATGAAACTGTCTGCTACCTAAAATCGAAGCCGTAATCTTGACGATATTTGGTTTCAACAGGACGGTGTCACTTGCCAAACAGCAGCTAATTTCACATTTTGGACTGGTAAGTTGGCTGCCTAGATCATGTGATTTCATACCTTAAGACCTACATCTTTGGGGCTACGTAAAGTGCAAGTCTATGCCGACAAACCACCTATTCTATTCAGGCTATGGAAGCCAACATTACGCTTGTCATTAAAGCCATACTATAAATGCCATAAAATGTCCTTTCAAATTACCAATAAAGATTCCAGACTTGATTCGAATTTTTATATTTGTATTTTGTTCTGAAAAAATACCACTAGATGGATCACCCGATACATAAATATGTCTTGCTAAATGTTTTATTATAAAAAAAAGCTTTTTAATAGCTTGTCATACGATGTGCAACACAGAAATTGTATTTTTTTTGACTGATCACAGTAGTTGCATCCTTCAAACCATCACAAATCATCCATCAGTTTAGCTAAAAAAGCCGCAATCAACTTGCTTAAAAAGGCTTCCTTTTTGTTTCTTCAGTTTTATTGCTAATACTTTTTGAGAAATCTTTTAGCTGGTCAGGGCTTTTTTTGCATTAGCCATGTTATGTCTTAAAGCAATAGTTTTCTTAAGCTAGAGCTTTTGTAATGCATTTGAGTTTTTAGTTACAATCGCTGTTGGCTAATATTTTTTGGTCTTTTTAGCTAAGAAAAACTATCAAATACGTGGCTTTGGCTAACATTGTTAGCTTTTGAAACCCTGGTTTTCATGCACGCAGAGAAAAAATATGGTAACTCTATGGTCACGGCAACAATAGTGTGTTCTCTGCAATAAAAGTATGGTCGTCGCAACCATAGTATTGTTTTTTGAGTTTTATTTTGACAATAGTATGATTGCGGCAATATTAATATTGTTGAAATGTAACAATAGTATTATTGCCAAATTTAGAAATGAAAACTTGGTTGTAGCAACAAGATAAATATGGTTGGGGGACAAAAGTATTGTTTTCATGGGTTTTACGTTAACAATAATATAATTACGGCAATCATACCGCCAAAATGTTATTTTTTTTTAATTTGACAATGTTAATTTTACGAATCTTACGCAATAATAGTACTTTTTATATGTAAATTATTTTTTTCAAAAAAAAAACTACGGGTTAGCTGAAATATTTTTAATAAATGATTTTTTTTACTGTTAAATAAATCACTCCTATTATTAAGAGTTTAAAGTATTTTTACAAAACTAAATAAAAATCTCTATTGTTGAATAACAATTTAAAAAAAAATTTGGGGATTATAGTATGGTTGTGTGTAAGTCATACTATGGTTGTGAGGATCATACTAAGGTTGAGTGTGAATAATAATATGGTTGTGGGGATCATAGTATGGTTGAGTGTAAATAATAATATGATTGTGGGGATCATAGTATGGTTGTATGTGAGTAATTCTATTATTGCGAGAACCATAATATTGTTGTGGGGATCATAGTATGGTTATGTGTGAACCATTCTATTGTTGTGATGATCATAATATTGTTGTGCCACAACCATATAACCAACAATAGTATGATGCTCTTCGAATATTGTTACCACAACCATACCTTTTTTCTGCGTGTAGGTAATTTTATATGCTTTTTCAATATTGTGGCATGTTACCCGAGAAATCACTCGCTCGTTCCGCTCACTTTGTCAATTCGTTGTTGATTGGTCAACTGATTTTGGCAACTTCTTTAAGCAATACCAGAAACCCCCAAAGTCAAACACTAACATTAAAAGCAACAGACAATTTTGCCGTAAAAATACATTTTTTAAAATAACTCCAAACTATATCTCAATAGAGCACTGATATCATTGGTGCTTCAATGATATAATATTGGGTATGTTCTTTGGCGGCAGTGTCATTAAACTGAGCTTTACAAAAATGACTAAATTTTAACAGCTCAAAAAAAACTGAAATGTTTCCAGTTAATCAACTTTAAATCGTCATCGAATAATTTGTGAATGAACCGCAGATCAGAAACGTGCTAAGTATACCAGCTCGAAACGTCTGTAGGGTATTTATTTTTTATAGCATATTAGGGGGAGAGAAAAAAAACACACACATTGTGTCCAAATTAAAACCGCACATTTAGATTACAAACAAAAAGCAAATAAAATTGAAAGATAGAAAAAAACTGGCACATTTTCATAGGATTGGCAACAGGTACGTAGTATTCGATTTAGCAATCGATCAATGGCGTTGACTGTCTGTGTTCGCTCGAATGTATCGATGTACGAGCATGAATCAAAATCATCACACAATATTTATAAGGACAACATACAGCCAATGATGGAATGTTCAGACAGCACAGCTTTCATATTAAAAATAGACAAACGGACAGACATTGATAGGCACACAGTCGGCGGATGGGCGGACGGACATAAGGATAGGCATAGAAACCTTTGGATATACATTGTGTGTGTGTACACGGATTAGATGGATTGATAGATATGCTACTTGCAATGATGATAATGAAGATGGTGATGTTGTGTACGCCGTCGTTGACGATAGTGCTGATGTTGATGATGCTTTCAAATAGATGGGTTACTAGATGATAATATGGCTCTCAAAACGAGCATACACATCACAGTCATTTATTCATTCATCTCATCGTATCCCAGCTTCCATACAACAGACAGCAAAGATCCATCCGTCCAACCATTCATCCATCCATCCATCCATCTATCGAATATGAGTACGATGATGCGAAGGCCTCCAAGTACCGAACGAGTACATGTACGAGTATGTGGTGTATGCCTGATGATGAACTTGGTCAAACTCGTGACTGGAATCTAAATAAATATTTTCACATTTTGTTCCTTATTTTGTGTATTTTTCGTTTCGATTTTCTTCATTGTTTTTTGGCTCTTGGTTTTTATTAAATTTATGAAATTATTATTAAATCGATGACGACAAGAGCAACAACACAACAGTAACTCCAACAGCATCGGTGACGACGTCGTCAACATCGAAATGTGTTACAAATACGACATGGTCTGGCCCAACGAAAATTCCCATCATGATTTATTGTGGTTTGGAAAAAGAATGCATTTAGCCTTAACGCAAAAATGCCGACAACACCGAAGACTCCGCAACAATAGCTCTGTTACCAAAGACCTTGAAGTCGCAATTTCAATATTTTCCATTTTCTCAAAATGAATCTGAAATCATGGCCGGGCTGTCAGTGAAAGTTCTGACATTTCTCAGAGGAAATAATTTGTGTAATTTTCAGCTACTTTAAGTTGATATTAAATGACTATAATTTGAACATTTTATTATTTTACATAGCAATTGTTGAAAATGCAACTAAGAAATAAATGCTGAATGGTATATTAAGGCCCAGTCAATGCTGGTAACATTTTTAAAGTAGGGTATACTAAAAGAATTGGTATAACTAAGGCAGAATTCCTTATAAAGAGTGATCCACTAATAATGAACGATGTTAATTGTGAATCACACCTTAACGTCAAATTTTTGCACAACTTAAACTTACATTTCTTAAATTTCAGTGTTTGACAAATTCAACCATGGCGAGGTGAGCAGCGCTTAAAGATTGTTGAAACCTTTTACGAAATGGAACAAATAAAAATGCATTTCGTGCACTTTGCGATTTTTTTGGTCTACAATCGGGAGAATTGTGTGAAATTTTAGCTAACCGGGTTTGTAGAAAATGTAAAAACACCTGTGCAGCTCGCCCAGACGTTATGAGTTTCCAACAGGATGGTACGAGGGCTGCTATATATATTTCTGGCCTAATAATGAAAATGAGAATATTTATCATCAAAAATGGTTTTAATGTTTTGCAAAGTATTCTCCAGCATGAATTATATGAGTACACTTTTGCATGCGCTGAAACCAATTGTCGAAGCACTTTTTCCACTCCGATTGAGACACCTCCAAAACATGGTTTTCAAACACTTCAACAGCATCTTCTGGCGACGAAAATCGTTGATCAAGCATTTTTTCTTGATGTGCGGGCATAAAAAGAAGTCATTGGATGCCAAGTCAGAGCTGTACCCATCAATTCGACGTTTTGGACGGTGAAAAAGGCGCTGGTTTGAGCCGATGTGTGAGAGCTCACATTGTCATGGTGCACAATGATTCGTCTTCTTTTGTTCGATTTTCTCCGAAGACTTCAGGCAAACAAATTGGGGTGTACCACTCATAATTGACCGTCCTACGTTGCACAGTCGCCACATGACTAGTTTTGCCGAAGAAACAGGTGACCATTTGCTTTGAAGTGCTTCTTCCGCGAACAACTTTTGTTGGATTTGGCTCGTCTTTGAAGACCCACACGGTCGATTGCTGTTTTGTTCGGGCTCATACGCCTAGATCTATGATTCGTCAACTGTACGTCTTATAAACGTCTTTTGAATTTTTTAAAATTTCTTTGCACCAATCGACACGAGCCTTTTTTTGATCGATTGTCATATTGTGCGGGATTCAAAGAGAACAAAACTTTTGTACGGCCAGGTGTTCATGCAATATCGAATGTATACTAGTGAAAGAAATCCGCAAGGATGCCTCTATCTCACGGTATGTCACATGACAATCTTGCATTATCAGTTCACGCACGGCATCAATGTTCTCTGGCACAACGGCCGTTTTTGAACGACCATCGTCTTTGAGTGATTGAATTCATTAAACCTGTTTTTCACAGTGCTATAGGATGGTGCTTCATCGCCAGACAAAGATTTAAGTTCATCGATGCACTCTTGTCGTGTTAATCTACGTCGAAAGTTGTGAAAAATTATAGCACGAAAATGTTCACGTGTTAATTCCATTTTTTTGCCAAATTGATTTTTTCAAGTCAATGTAAACAACACGAATGATGGTCGTAAGTCAAAACGTTTTGAGTACGTTTATGCTAAAAACTGTCAAACTTTCCAATGAAAATGTCAGAAATATATGTGACGCGCAAAATAGAAAGGGACCTAAGGGTAAAAACCAGTTTTGTCCAAGAGAGCCATTTTAAAGATTTAAATACGTATATCTTTGGTGTACCATCACTTTCATAAAACGCTCATATCTCTGGGAGGGAACACTTTTGGGGCATGTGATCGGTCTCATTCGATGCTCAGATGTTGTCCACATCAAAAAAAAGAGAAAATTGATCTTTTTACCCTTAGGTCCCTTTCTCTATGCGCTGTCACATATATAGGAAACCTCATACCAGTTATCACACAGCCAATGTTTTATTTAGCGAGAAATTCAATAGCCGTATTACCTGTCACGATCATGTCATTTGACACCGTTGGACTTCTTTCTTTGGGGACATTTAAATGAAAAAGTGTTAGTCAAATGGCCTAGAACAATTCAATAGCAAAAGGATGAGATAATTCGGCACATGAACATTAAAAATGTTGACCATCAAATAAGTTAATACCACCAAAGCCGTGACGAGCATTTGGCCGATATTATTTGGTTATAAGCAAATAGTTTTTTGCCTCCGATGAAAATTTTATATTTGCATAGTCTAAGAAATGGGTAAATGTGGACTTAAATTAAAATCGACACATTGTTTTCTGGAGGTTTGGATACTTTGAATGTTCCACCGATACTTCAGTTCCAATTACTGAAAACTACAGAACACCAATTAACATTTAGTCGTACTGATGAAATACTCGGCGTTCATGCAATTTCAACTATGCGGTTGCCAAAAGATCGGTTGTGGCAACGAATCTGTTGGATGTGTGTAAGTACTCTTTCAATGGATGTTGCTGTCTTTTGCATCTTTAGCTGCATAATTTTAATTTATATGACCAACATATCAAAGACCTCACCTTATTATGAATATTAAGCTGATTTAACTCGTAGTTTTTTTTCGTATGTACTTATACAGGGTGTGGGCGATTTAACATTTAAAATTTGAATCGGCTGTAAAAAAAATTATGATCATTTTTTCAATGATTTTGGGGCACCTGCCCATATATGGGAGTTGTATTCCATCTGTGGTCGTATGTAGGTTGTATAGATATCGAAAAGATCAGAAGGAGTGAACTATTTCTTGCACTGCTTTAGGAAGCCTATACACTTGAATGCTTCTTTCGACACTTTGAATACATGTCTCGCCCAACGAGCGTCACATTGTATTTTTATGCCCAGAACATCAAGAGAATCTGATTGTTCGACATCCATACCATCGATAGATAATGACGACACTATTGGGTCAGTGAATCGCTTGTGAGACAACAAGCAGCACTATGTCTTACGCGCATTGAAATCTACTCTATTCACTCGACCCCATTGGGAAATGGCCAGCAAATCCCGGCCAAGTGTCTCTTCCATAATTCGCCTTTTGTCTTCAATATCTTGAAGACTCCGCCTACGGTCAAATGAATATGAATGACATAGGTTGCTGTCATTCGCGAAAGAGTAGATTGGATTCACGGTCTTACCCAAAGGATCATCAACGAAAATGAGAAATAATGAGGGAGAAAGGACAGAGCCTTGTGGCACACCTGCGGTCAGCCTATGTTTATTGGATGAGAACCCATCTACAACAACTCGTATAGTGCGATCTCTAAGAAAGCTCGATATAAATCGAGCAAAAGTATAACCGACACCAAATGCAATCAGCTTTGATACGAGAGCACCGTGCCAGACTCTGTCAAAAGCCTTGGAGATATCCAGAGCCAGGGCCTTACTCTCACCAAAGTGGTGGAGGGACCGACTCCAACGCTCCGATAAAAAAGTCCTCAGGTCTCCCGTAGAGCGATTTCTACAGAAGCCATACTGCTGATCATTAAGTAGGTCGTTTGACTCCAGAAACCCCACAAGATGGTGGTTAACCATGCTCTCCAATACCTTGGAGAGCTCAGAGCAAATCGCAATGGGCCGATAATTTGCAGGATTATTGGCTTCACCCTTTTAAGGGATCAGCTGGACGTTCGCAACCTTCCAATACGCTGGGAAGACTCCTGCCCGATAAGCAAGATAGAAAAGGTTGCGTAATGGACGGGCTAGCGTCGAAGAGCACTTACATAGGACAAGTGCCGAGATACCACCCGGATAACAATAACATTCATATGAATACCACAACTGGCTTGACAGTGCCTCATCCGATCAACAGTATTTTGCAGTAAATTTTTATTGTTTCGGGTCAAAAATCTTTAATGGCAACTTCGATTACATGTTTCAACGCTTCAATTGTTTCTGAATGCCTTGCGTAACATATATCCTTAATGGCTCCAAACTAAAAATAATCCAAAGGGCTTGAAGCACAGCTCCAAGGCGGCCAATTGACATCACATTTTCGGCTGATGATTCGATTTTTAAAAACAGTGCATAAATTATCGATGGTTGAGTTCCCTGTGTCACATGTGGCCCCGTCTTGTTGAAAACAAATGTCGTCCATATCATTCTCTTGAATTGTTGGAAACAAAAATTTGTTGAACATGGCGCGTTAAAGCTTACCGCTGACGGTAACGGCGGCTCCTTGATCAAGATAAAGAGCCAAGGTTTCGAAGAAAAATGGGCCAATGATGGCGCCAAACTAAAATCTGCACCAAACAGTGACTCATTATAGATGAATTAGCTTTTAAATAATCACGTGTGGGTTCTCAGAATCCTATATGATGCAATTTTGCTTATATGTGCCGCGCAAAATAGAAAGGGACCTAAGGGTAAAAACCAGTTTTATTCAGGAGAGCCATTTTAAAGATTTAAATACGTGTATCTTTGGTGTAGAATCGTCGACTTCACTTTCATAAAACACGCATATCTCTGGGAGGGAACACTTTTGGGGCATGGGATCGGTCTCATTCGATGCTCAGATTGTATCCACATCACACGCAACGAAAAAACATGGTTACTAAAGGTCACGGCAATAATAATATGTTCTTCGCAATAAAAGTATGTTCGTCGCAACCATAGCATTTTTAACTGAATTTATTTTTGACAATACTATAATTGCTGCAATATTAATATTGTTGAAATGTAACAATAGTATTATTGCCAAATTTAAGAATTAAAATATGGTTATAGCAACAATGTAAATATGGTTGGTTCGACAAAAGTATTGTGTTTTATGTTAACAATAATATGATAACGGCAATTATACTGTATGATTGTTTTTTTCATTTAAATATGCATTTTTTCTAAATGTTATTTTTACGGACCTATGCAATAATAGTACTTTTTTTATCGAAATTAAAATTTTTTATAAGTATACAAGCTGGTTTTGCTTTGTTTAACTGAAATATTTTTAATAAAAACGCTTATGTTTATTTAAACTTATTTTTTCTACTGCGAAATAAATCACTCCTATTATTTTGTATTTAATATTTTTTTGAATAATTTTCATAATTCAAATCTATTGTTGAATTGAAAATTATGTGTGATCATACTATGATTGTAGGGATCATAACATGGTTGCGTGTGAATCATACTATGGTTGTGGGGATCATACTATGGTTGTATATGAAACATACTATGGTTGTAAGGATCATACTATGTATGGTTGAGTGTGAATCATACTATGGTTGTGGGGACCATAGTATGGTTATGTGTGAATCATACTATTGTTGTGAGGATCATATTATTGTTGTATCAGAACCATATACCCAACAATAGTATTATCCTCTTCGAATATTGTTACCACAACCATACTTTTTTTCTGCATCCAAAAAAATGAAAATGAAATGAAAATTGTTTTTTTTTACCCTTAGGTCCCTTTCTCCATGCGCTGTCACACATATAGCCACCGATGCGAAAACGCATCGAATGGTGTTCCATTATTAATGACAAATTTCAACCTTTCCAATTAAACCAAAAAATTGAAGAAATTACCAGTATCTATTTTTTACAGCCGATTCAAATTTAAAATGTTAATTCGCCCACCCTATACATACTTTATATTTATGATTTTCGTAATAGCAGCTAGATTTTGTGAAGGATTTTCTCTTAAGCACACTGGGCATAGCTTCAACTGCATGAAGTGAAGGACTCTTTTTCCATCGATGTGTTTCCCATGTTATCTATCATATCTAGAGTTAGTTTGACCACGTTATGTCTCAAGTTGCATAATTAATCTATTTAGAAGTGGGTCATTTTTTATATTAACTAAACATATGCAGAAGCTCAATCGGTAATATCTATTTACGCTATATGGGAATTTATGTAGATATTCTACAGGGTGTCCGCCAAGAAGGTATACTACTTTGTTTATAATTTTTGATTAAATGAAAGAGAATGGATCTTATATTGATAAATGTTTTATTTAATGTCGGCAATTATGTATGGAGTACAATATCAGATAAATGTCCGCCTTTGTTAGACTCACATATGCGAGCCCTTTTGAGCATATTTTTTATTATATTCTCACACATTTCACGCGGTATTTCATTAGTGTCATCACAAATATTTTGTATGAGTTGCTCAAGCGCGTTTAATTTGTTTGCATAAACCTTGATTTTCAGATATCCCCACAAATAGAAGTCCGGAGCAGTCAAATCAGGCGACCGTGGAGGCCAATCAACATCACGATTTCTTAAAATAACTTGTTGTGGAAAGAGGTCTCTCAGTACTTAATTCCATTGTAATCCTGGATGTATGCGATGTGGCACCGTCTTGTTGATACCACATGTTAATCAAGCCCAAAGCATGCAGAGGCGTAAAAAAGTTTTAAATCATATCACGATATCCCTCCCCATTGACAGTTACCGTTACGCCGTTTTCAATTTCATAGAAGTAAGGTCCAATGTTTCCTCCTGACCAAATTGCACACCAGACTGTCACTTTTAATGGATGCAAAGGTGACTGATGAATAATTAATAATTTGAGGGTTTTACATTGCTCATAACCGACTTTTCTGTTTATTCACATATCCCTTAAAATGAAAATGTGTCTTGTCACTCAATATGATTTCTTCATGAAATTTGGGGTTGTCATGGGCGAGCTCTAACATCCTGTTGGCATATGTAAATGGTCTTTTGGATGAAGTTTTTGTGTCAGCTGAATTTTAAATAGAAATAAATGAAAATCATTGTGCTTTGAAGACGAAGCTCCTGAGCACGGCGTCGACTTGATGGATTGTTTTGACCACTTTCTTGAGCAGCCGTAATGTTTTCAGCCGATCTTGCGGTACGTTGTGGTCCATGCTAGGGCCTATCAGCTACAGAACCTCTTTCTTCGAAATCATTCACTACACGATAAATAGTGCGTTTTGTTGGCACGTTGTTTCTCCCAAAAATTTCACATGACTTTCTCATCGTCACAGTAATCGATGATTGATTCTGATAAAATGTTTTAACGATTGAAACACGTGGGTTTATCGAATATTTTTCCATTATACTCGTAAATTTTCAACGTCTCTACTTCACGACTGCCACAAGCATGGTATGATATGAACTGTCAAGACTAATGTTTACCAAAATGGCGGCAAAACAAAGTAGTATACCTTCCCGGCAGACACCCTGTATATTACATAACATGTACGAACTTAAGAAGCTTACAATGTATTCTTTCTTACATGGAATTTATAAAAAGATCCGTCCAACCAGTTAGTAACTTCTTTTCGGTTTTTTAAATACATACTGGTACTTTTTAATTTAAATAGACTAAATGTATGGTGAAGCTCAAATTATAATTTTTATTGTAGTCATCTCAGAACCAAAATCAATATGAACGCTTTTAATGTATCCTTTAATATCAGGAATTTATATAAAGATCCGATCTCACCAGTTAGTAAGCGCTTCTCAGACATTTCGTTTGTGTGCCAGCTTGTGTAATATTTAACTTTCTGGGTCATAATTAAACTATTCTAACAATGGGTATTTTTTTAAATGGTCTTAACAAATGTTGTAGCTCAAATGATAGTTTTTATTACAGTCATATCGGTTATTCTCTACATATGCTATGTTTTTTAAGAAGCGTACAATGTATTCTCCATTACCTGGAATTTACATAAAGATCCGACCCCACTAGTAAGTAACCGCTTCTCAGACATTTCATTTGCATGCCAGATTGAGTAATTTCCATTTTGTGCAAACTAAGCGTACAACACTCGGCGTTCTGCACCACCATGCAACAACAACAACTTAATTATAATTATTACCGATAATTTCGAAAATAAAACTGAACATCTTTAACACCACCATCAAGCAAACAACCACCGACCGACCATCCAACTGAGCCATTGCACATCTAGTCTTCGTGGTGTGGAAATTCTTCATTTTCTTCACTTTGAATTTTTATTGATGACCCAAATTGTGCGCCGGAGTCGTCTCCACTCTGCCTCTCCAATTCCGTTTTTATTTTCGTTTCGTTTATTGCTGAGATTTTCCACAAGAAACAGATTTGGGTCAATTGTGGGGGCATTATAACAATCTTGATTTACACCTTATTGCACCTTGTTAACGTGGCGATTAACTCCAACGTTAACAGGTTGCAAATGGAGTGAGAAAATGTAGTTACATACATTTCAGTACAGCAAATTTTCAATTGAACTTCACTTTCTGCAAAGCTGCGCTATCTGTGCGTCTGAATTGAATGCAGTTTTTCTTTATCGGTTCAATATGATTTCTTTTCTTTGGCATTCGTTGAATGGGAATTATTTAAATTGATATGCTGCAGTCACGTATGCATTAAAATTGTAGGCCTATAAAGGTAAGTTTGTGCGAATTTAGTAAGCACAACTGTTATTTACGCACATATTTTGAAAGACAATGAAAATCACAGCCACACCCAAATTTTTCAGCGAACTAGACATGCCGTTGTTAAAGAGGCTAAATGGAAATAAGTAGAGAACTGGGCAAAAAGTCTGTAAAGATACAGCCATTAAAAACGCATAGTCTGAGACACGCTGTACAGGGTGATTCATTTACAACTGGACAAATTTCATCAGCTTATTACTAGGCTAGTTTCATGAAAATATGTCCATCTACGACCAACACCAAAAATACAAGGGGGCGAAATAACAGCGTTCTGAACCACTTGCCGGTTTTTTTTTGAGTTTTTTTCTCTCAATAACTTTGGAACGGTAGGACCTGTGGGCTTCGTTTAGGTTATTTTGGAAAGGTAGGGCTATCTTTTAAGAGATCAGTTTTACCCTAGTACCCTCCGACAACCAATCCAAAAATGTTTAAACCGCTGTCATTTCGCCCCTAGCATTTTTAGGTATGGAAGCCCAAGGAATAAGCTGGAGAAATTCGTCCAGTCGTGAGTTAATCAACCTGTAAAGAAGGCCGACTATGGGATACCCTACACCCATCAGCAGTTCAGTTGATTTCACACATCTATCTGAAGGGCGTTTGTTTGGCGGCTTTTCCAAAGCATGGAAAGATATGTCCACATTTCACCAGAGATTGGCACTGGTCGCTTGTAACACTCCATGTGAAATTTTGGTCGGCACTGGGTGAAATATGTGGCTTTTGGAGCTGTAAGTTGAATCAGGAAGGACTTTTGCAAGGAACTATATAAATAAATGAACCAACATGGTCCATTTTCTTCACTGTTTATTACTGGTCGCTCATAACAAAGCATGCAAAATTTGAGCGCGATCGGGTGTTATTGGTGTCTACTAGAGCTGCAGGACCTTAAATAGGTAAGGACACTTGTGTAAGAGCTATTTGCTAACAAGGACCAATATGATCAAATTCACCAGAAGTGTTGGTTGCCCGTAATGCTCTGTACGACACCTGATCAAAATCGAATGTAATGTGTGGTTTTACGAGCTGTGGGTTCTGAAATCGAGAAGGATCTTTGTATGGGGGCTATACGAAAATATAAACCTATGTGGTCCGTTTTCACTACAATCAATAACTGGTAACGTACCATGCAAAATTTGAGGGTGATCGAATTAAATTTGTGGCTTCTATGAAGGTTACAATTTATATTTCTGGGCTAGGCAACACTAAGTGTTGCCTGGCGCCATCTGACATTTCTATTGGAAAGATTGATACTTTTTTAGCTATTCCGAACGTTTTGACGTACGACCATCATTTGTGTTGTTTACATTGACTTGAAAAAATCAATTTAGAAAAAAATGGAATTAACTCGTGAACATTTTCGTGTGATCATTTTACTTCCGACGTGGATTATCACGACAAGAGTGAACTTATATCTTTGTATGGCGATAAAGCACCATCCTATAGCACTGTGAAAAGCTGGTTTAATGAATTCAATCGTGGCCGATGCTCGCTCAAAGACGAAGGTCGTGAAGGTCGTCCCAAAACGGCCGTTGTGCCAGAGAACATTGTTGCCGTGCGTGAACTCATAATAAAAGATCGTCATGTGACATACCGTGAGAAAGAAGCATCCTTGGGCATTTCTTCCGCCAGCATACATTCGATATTGTATGAACACCTGGCCGTAAAAAAGGCTTGTTCTCGTTGGATCCCGCGCAATTTGACAATCGCTCAAAACAAGGCTCGTGTCGATTGGTGCAAACAAATTTTGAAAAAATACGTTTGCGGTGCTTCAAAAGACGTTTATAAGATAGTCACAGGTGGCGAATCATAGATCTATACGTATGATCCCGAAACAAAACAGCAATCGACCTTGTGGTCTTCGAAGACGAGCCATATCCAACGAAAGTTGTTCGTGATAGAAGTTCTTTGAAGCAAATGGTCGCCGGTTTCTTCGCAAAACTGGTCATGTGGCGACTGTTCCGCATTCCGCACCATGACAATGCGAGCTCTTACACATCTGCTCAAACCAGCGCCTTTTTGGCAGTCCAAAACGTCGAATTGATAGGTCATCCGCCGTACAGCCTTGACTTGGTAGCCAATGACTTCTTTTTATTCCCGCACATCAAGAAAAAAATGCGTGGTCAACAATTTTCGTCGCCAGAAGATGCTGTTGAAGCTTTAAAAAAACATGTTTTGGAGGTGTCTCAATCGGAGTGGAGAAAGTGCTTCGACAATTGGTTTAAGCGCATGCAAAAGTGTATAAATCATGCTGGAGAATACTTTGAAAAACAATAAAACCATTTTTGATGATTCTCATTTTCATTTTTAGGCCAGAAATATATAGAGCAGCCTTCGTATTTATTTATAGGTAGAATCAAAAAAAGGCGAAAAATCTGTTATCACTGAACTTAGCATAACTCATTCAATTTTCAATCGACTTTTATGTAAATACATACATATTTTAGAAAGCTATTTTAATATGATATTCAATAAAGCTAATTAAAATTTTTTCTCAACTGATCAACTTTGAGCGAGAAGAAAATTAAAATGTGTAATTTTTTTTAATAAAACAGCCAACCCTCAGTTTTTTTGGTGATGTTAAAAAATTTGATTTTTCTTAAAAGCAACCACTACATCTTAAAAAAACACAATTTTTAAAATCGGCTTATGAAAAGAAAATTTATGATTTTTTAACTTTAAATTTTTGGAAAAAAGTCGAAAATACTATTAGTACCTACTAGCTGACCCGGCAAACGTTGTTTTGCCATATAAATTCTTTCTAGGTAGTTTCTAGTGTAGACAAAAAAAACTAACTTATTGTAAGTGTATAAGGATGTGGTATATGCGCGAAATAGGCATGGAGCGCTGTGAACGATGAGGGAATATAAAAATAACAAACGCCAAACATTATTATTTTTAATTTATTATAATTTATTCCTTAAAATTATATATCATTAATTAATTACGACAATAACACTAACAAACAATATCAATCTCTTAATGCTGTAGCGTGAACAATATTTTTGGTTAGCCTATCTTCAGCTAACACAAACAAACTGGATGGTTTACCCACCCGAGAGCATGCCACGTATAATTGTCCATGTGAAAAACATGGTGTGCTCAAATCTAAGCCACAAATAGACATCGTTTGGCCTTGCGATTTGTTGATGGTCATTGCAAATGCCAACCTAATCGGAAACTGAATACGCTTGAATTGAATTGGCACATCTGTTGGTATAATAGGAACCCGTGGTATTAATATATTTTCACCTCGGAACTTGCCATTTAAAATGCTAGCTTCGATAACGTTTTTCATTAGTTTTTGAATGACGTGCATTCACGCGATTGGCAAGTGCGCTTCCGGAATCGTCGCCACCCATGAAGTAGATTTGTAAAAATTTGTGTGGTTCATTTGGCATTGGCAGCAATGAGCCCATTTTATGATAAACTTGGCCGCTGATTTTGAATGTAGAATTGTATTGTTGACCATTTGCATTAGTATTTCGAACTATTTCTGTTGCTCCGAACGATGTCATTTGGAAGCATGAATTGAATGTTCGAATTGACTTCAGGAACACGTTCGAATCTGGATCCGTCCCGATAAGTAAACCGTTCAATGGTTCAGGTGGTGTTTCAATTGCAGGTAGTTGGACTTTTCCTGACGCGCAACACATGCCAGCAGGCTCATTTTTGAATTTGAGAGCATGACAATGCGGACATTCCTTGTCCATAGCACCAATTAGCACTTTTGAATGAGCATAATATTCAATATCGGGCTCATGCTGGACGCAGGAATGAATCATATATGAATGCCCGATGTACCTGTTGGCGTTGTTGGTCATTTGTTGTGCGTCTATTGACTGTGAAACAGCGTGATTGTCGTTGTTCTAATCGTATTGCTTCATTGCGTTCAGCTCGTGTATCTTCCGATTGTTCTTGATGCAATTGCGCCATGCTCAGACGTGCATCAGTATTTTGTTGCTGGATTTGTTCTTCGGTTCTTTGGGATCTTCTATTTGTCATGCTTCTAGATCTACTTTTATTACGGCTCAAATCAGCCCCTTTGCGTTTTCTTGGCATTGTTCACTGTACAAAACACACAGATTGCTTAATCAACTAAAAATGAAAATAGCACTGAAAAATAATGATACATTCACTATGAGAAACTGTTTACAATAAAGAAATCAGCTGATTGTAATTCCAGTGAGCAAAATTTGATGACATGTATACTTGGGAGTCCGAACACAACAAAGGCGATAGCGTATGGCGACACTTCTTATTTTTTCCCACTATCACAAACTTAAAATTAATAATAAATAGTACGTAAGGGAATAAAAGAAATATTTAGAAAAAATTCAACGAAAATCAATCTATGGCTCCAGCTTTGCACGGGTAACACTTATTATCTGTGGCGGTGATGTGACAAAGTTTAAGCAGATATCTATTGGTACAGTGCCTTGCTACTAAATAAAAACCAATGCATTTAAGGCAAATGGCATATTATATTTATTTATTCATCTTAAAGCCAGGGGATAAACAACGTTTTTTTTGTTTGGAGTAATACCGAATAAATTTTTCAGCGTGCCACATCGAGAGCAATCCACATACTGTTGGCCGTGTGAACCAAAAATCCACACCCGCGCCAAAACTTAATAAAAAAAATGAAATTGTATGGGAACCACCCTAAGGGTTAAAGATAGAGGGTCGGTCATACATTTGACTCCTAGGAGGCACCCTTATAATATAAAACGTTAAAATTTAAAATTTCGACAACAGCGCCACCTATCGGGTCCATGAAAAATAGATGTTGGCCAATTCTCAGACCTACCCGATATGCACACAAAATTTCATACAAATCGGTCCAGCCGTTTCGGAGGAGTACGTTAACTAAAACTGTGACACGAGAATTTTATATATATAAAGATAACTTAAAAACTCGAGCTGGTGGAGAAAAATGGAGATTTGATTTAAAATCAGCGACCTCAAATTAGTACAAAAAATTCTATAGAATTCCAAACAACACACAAGAAGTTCCATTTTATTCGCTTGTGTTATTCATAAGCATGTGTGCATTTTTAAAAAACTTTGTGGTACCGAAGGGCAAAGTTGTTCTTATTTTAGCTCTGTTCAAGCTGTTGAAAATCAGTTCACAAATAAAGCAGTTAGAGATCCTTTTATGCAAAAAACCGGGTCATACCCACCCCATCTTATAGTCGTGCGATCTTACTGCCACATTATTTTTTTTAACGTTTATTTGAACAAATTACTGTATGCTTAGACTATAAATAAACCAATAATATACTTATTAGGGACATAAATACTGTTACACACGTTTTATGCTGTAAAATTAAAAAATACTGAATGTGTTTGGACCAAATATTTTTTTAATATATTCAATCTACTTATTCGAAATGTCCGCCTTTTGCCTTTAGACACGCCTTAAGTCGCACTGGTCAATCGTCAATAGCTGCACGAACCTCGTCCATCGGAAAATTAACCACAGCTTGAACCAAAGCAGTCTTAAGAGATCCAATGTTGGGGTATCTTTTGTAACAAACTTTGTCCTCTAAAACCGTCCACAATTTGAAATCCAATAGGTTCAAATCTGGACTGCTTGAGGGTCATTCTTCAGGGAAAATGAACGCTGGTAAATTGTTTCGAAGCCAGGTCTGGGACGTTTTAGCCTTATGGGCCGACGCAAAATCCTGCTGAAAAGTCCAGGAATGGTTTTGAGCAGGGAATTGCTTCCAAAACGGTTTCTTGGTAAACTTTGTCCGATTTGTTAACTCCTTGTTCGCAGAAATGCAGGTCAAGGACCCCATTGTAAGAGACACCCCACCAAACCATGACTGAAGCTGGGTGAAGACCCTTTTCCACCCTTGGGATCAGTTCAGATGCTTCCTTAGATGACCGCGCACACACTCTATCATTTTGCTTGTTAAATTTTTCCTGAACGGTAAAAATGTTTTCATCGGTGAACAAAATTTTTCTGTGCAAGTTATCAGCGTGCTTCACCAAAAGAGGTTTGCTTTTTTCAATCCTATTTTTGAAAGATGCAGTCAATAAATGTCCAGTACGTCGTTTGAAAGCCCCAAGTCCCAAGTCTTATTTAATGATTCGACTCATGGACTTTTGCGTGATATTCATCTCACGGGCCATGATTTTGTGTTTTCGGAGCGGATTTCTGTGAATTCTTGATTTAACGGCTTTAATGACATACGGTGGTTGAACAGAGCGTAGGCGGCCCGACCGGTAGCGAGCTTTTACATCTCCAGTCTCCTCAAACCGTTTTATGCATCGGTAGACGAACATTCGGTATTGAAAATATCGTTTTTTTCTTTTCACACTTGAAAAGCGCTATTACAACGATACAGTTCTCATTATCTGACCACTCCATGATGAAAGTTGAAACAATTTTAAAATCCCGCTACTGACTAACGCTATTGAGGTTAGCTTTCAAAACCCTTATGACAATATCGGGGTATGTTCAGTTCTTCTATTGAAATGGATGTGTTCAATGTTGTAACAGTATTTATGTCCCTACTAAGTACTGTATGCTATTCTACTATTGAAATGGGTGTGTTCAATGTTGTAACAGTATTTATGTCCCTACTAAGTACTGTATGCTTAGACTATAAATAAACCAATAGTATAATAAATACAACCTATTACTCGGGTACTCAAGAAAATTTATTAATTCATAATTTACACTTGTATGCGAAAAATACAAATATGTATACTTATACATATAATTGTATGCCAGGAAAATGTTCAAAAAACTTAACTTTTGTATAGGTCAAAAACAACAGCCAATGAGGTAAAAAAAAGTATGAAAGGTTAATTCAGTGAGCCACAAATATTTTCAAATATTGAAATTCCGAGGTGAATTTCTATCTTCCGCATAAATGTTTCTGTCAATCCGTTGGTTTTCTACGGTTATTCGTCTGCAAGTTATAGTTTTATTATATATCTATGGTAAAATATAGGGATACCGTCCTCGCTTACCACCACAATACGACAACCCATGCTGGATAACTTTAAGTATTTGAGAATAATTATTTTATAGCCGGTAGACAGTTTAGAAAGTTTTGATAAATCTGCGTCATCAAACATACCCATAGGCGCACGTGCTTAAACAAATATAAGGTTATTGTATTATTGAGTGGGTTTTTATTGTCTCACAACAATAGTTACCCAATTTTAATTAACACATTGATTTTCAAATTGTAACAGCTTATTGCAACATACCCATTAGCCGACTATCTGATGCTCTATTTTCAATTGAGCTCAAATTTTCGTTCGAGTTCTCGAAAAGGAAAACACACAAACACGTACGTATTAATAGCAAATGAGAGTACAACCTCAAATAGCTAGAAAACTCATCGGTGAGCTGCAATCAATTCATTAGCAACTAATAGAGCAGGTGATTTCATTTTAAACACCCATTAGTAATCACATTAACGCTCGTTTTAATTAAATTCGCTATAAAAAAAACAGAAAAATCTTAAGAGAAGAAGAACCGCAACTACACGCAATTTGTATTAGTTATCGCAAAGTAAATACTTTTTTACGATAACGTCGGCATTGCACTAAAAAAGAAGCTAACCATTTTATGAACATTTCAAATGCTTGTTTTGGTGGTTATCACACATTTCAAATCTCTAAAGAAAAATAACACTAAATTTGAGAAAATTTCTCCTTAAGCATGGCCAAAACAAAGAAAAAAGGCCAAATCAAATTCAATGATAAATATTAATCGTATCCAAATGATTCTGAAGCACTCGAAAATCTAATAGTCCGCTTTGGCTTTATGCTTCAATTATATTGATTTCACACAGCCAAAAAAACAGCAGTGAGCCAGACCTCTGGCATAGTCCACCAATACCACACCTCAGCTATGACCATGGCCAAAGGAAAAAACTCTACATATTTCCATACTAAGTGCAGCATATATTTGGCGCCTAGTGCAAAAAAACCCAAATCGCCAAATAAGATCATGTATTTTACACTTTTATTTTTTTCTTGCAGTTTTTTCACATTTTTTGCTTCATAATTTAGCAGATCAGATTACTGGACATGACAAATGAGTTTGCATTTTATTTCGCCGATACCACTCTAGAGTAGATGAGATTTCCCTGATATTGTCGCTATCTTGGTGTCGGTGTGTTGTACTCATGCACCGCTGCTACGAGTACTTCAACCATCCATGACTTGTGGAAATTGCCATGACACTCTTGGGGTGAAATGCATAAAAACCGACAGTCTGTCTGTTTCTTTTTTCTCTGTATTATTATCCGACAATTTGTTAATCTTTTGTTAACATAATATTGGACAACATGTCAGAAGAAGTTTTTTCTGGGCTCTTTTCCATTCAATGTTCAAAATGCAGGCATGCTAGCGTTTTGAACGAGACACGAGACGTTTACGAGTAGCATGAGATCTGTGGTCATATGCAAAATACACGTATCAGCTCATAAATATGTCTGGGAGAATTGTTGAGGCTTTGTGCCTGTATGAAAGAAAATAGAGCACAATTTCTGAAAAAATTCCATTTAGAGGATTAAATGACAATTGGAGATTTCATTAGGAAAAATTGCATACATTTAAGCCATAAGCTTGCAAATAATATTCGTTTGCAATTTGGGGAATTTGGCACCCAAAGGTCATCAATACAAAAGGCTTTCTTATGAGCCATCGCAGTCAATGTCTTCAGTGTTCCATGTAGGGTAAGTCAAGTAAAATCCCCTTTTAACTCGGACTATAAATAAAATCTCTTTCGGAAATATGAAGAGCTGCTGAAGAAGCTAACCATAAACCATAGAGTCAACCTCTATGGATGTACTGATACTTGCGGTTTGTATTCGCTTTTAACATAGTCACTTGCCAAAAATGCCTAAAACAAAAATATGATTTTAATTAAAATCTGGATTGCCGGCCACCATTTCCCTCTCTTTTGTTTGCATGACTTCAATTCCTTCGTCTTCATGCTTTCAAATTGTATGTGCCGCTGTGACCTTAGAATGCACCATAAGTACACAAGTAAACTTTAATTTAAATCCGAGTGAGAACATCTAACTTAATTTCTAATTTTGCCATCGATCGAATTTCCAGATTTAATTATAAGCCAGGTAATTTTTTTTTATAAAATGCACAAACCGTTCAAAGGCTACATTACAAGGTAGGTTTAAGTCAGTGAGCACAAGAATCATATCGTTTACAGATCACTGATCCCATAGAAGCTAAACGTTTTTTTCTTGATGCAATTTGGGATAAATACGAGTACTGATATGTGCCTCTAATAGGCAAGACCAGCCCTAAGTCGACTTTTGTTTCTTGGCGAACCGACAATGTATAGAAATTACGAACCCTTTAACAGGTACAAAATTTATTTTTGGGCTTTACTAAAAATCTTGCTGTTCTGGGAAAGATCGACCGATTTGTACAAAGTGAAAGTGAAAACTACGATCTATATTATTAAGGGTGTTTTTTGTAGACGTGTGGTTTTTAATCTGGCCACACTTTTTTAGGAGTTGGTCTTTTCACTTGATTTATGCTCAGTTTGGTTTGACATTTCAAAATAAATGGACTTACTCTGGAACAACGTTTGCAAATCGTGGTAAATGGGCCTAAAACGAGGTGGCCACCGATCCTGATTGTATACAAGAAAATTTTGTTAAGCGATGAACCTCACTTTTGGTTGAATGGGTACGTTAACAACCAACATTGTAGCATTTGGACTAATGAAAATCCTCAAGCGATTGTTGCAACGCCGCTGCAACAAAATCTTTCTTTCGACGAAACCAACTGATCCTAATGTAAAATGATCTTCTGAATTCGAACTGAATGTCTGTTGCCGCACCATGTCTAGTTTTCGAGATATTGTAAACATGAATTTTTCTGCCTTTTTTCATTGTGTTGCCTTAAACTTCGGCAATTCTTATCCGATTCACTTAAAAATAAACAATTTTAATTGGTAAGAAATGCATCTTTCAGGCACATTCTAATTTTGTTAATTTTGTTTTTTTTTTTTTGAGAATTTTTGTTTTCAAATGCCAATTGTAGAAGTTACAGCCGAAAACAGGCATTTTTTTTTTTTTTTTTTTTTTGAAAATCAATAAAATATTGTATACCAATTTAGAGCTCTCCCACTCAATAAATAAATATTGTAGAATTAATTGTAAAATATCTTTAGTTTAAATTTTTTTTTTACTATAATTCCAACAAGTTGTAAATTTCGATGACAATATATGAATCTTTAAATACATTTGACCCAAATTCTTTATGTACGATTTTTCTTCGTATCGAACATAAAAGTTTTTTCAATAAATTCAGATTCACCCCACCCTGGGGAACTCCCTGCTTAATTCTCCGAGACTTAGACTTCCTGGTCCTAAATTCTACAACTGACTGTTGCCATATATTTTACGACCCAACGTTTTAAACTTGACGGTAGGGACGTTTCTGCGATGTCCTCGAATAGATTAACATGATTGAACATGTCGAAGACCATGGTAAAAACACTAGAACGTCCTGTCGTTGGACTTGTTCATGTTAAGACCGCGTCTTATATGAGTGGTACGACGGTTGCTATATATATTTCTGACATAGGCAACAATAAGTATTGCCTGGCGTCATCTGATATATCCATTGGAAAGTTTGTCATTTTTTTAGCATAAACGTACTCAGATCGTTTTGACGTACGAACATCATTTGTGTTGTTTACACACGCAGAGAAAAAACATGGTTACTACATGGTCACGGCAATAATAATATGTTCACCACAACAAAAGTATGTTCGTCGCAACCATAGCATTGTTAACTGAATTTATTTTTGACAATAGTATAATTGCTGCAATATTAATATTGTTGAAATGTAACAATAGTATTATTGCCAAATTTAAAGCAACAATATATATATGGTTAGTGCGACAAAAGTATTGTGTTTTGCGTTTTATGTTAACAATGATATGATTACGGCAATCATACTGTATGGTTGTAGTTTTTCTTCATTTTAATATGCTTTTAAGAACAAATGTTATTGTAACGGATCTAATGCAATAATAGTACTTTTTTGTTCGAAATTAAAAATTTTTAAACAAGCTGTTTTGGCTTTGTTTATCTGAAATATTTTTAATAAATACGCTTACGTTTATTTAAACTTATTTTTTCTACTGTGAAATAAATCACTCCTAATATTTGGAATTTAATGTATTTTTGAATAATTTTCATAATTCAAATCTATTGTTGACAACTTAAACCAATTTTAATAAATAATATTGGTGATCATACCTATTGTCGACAACTCAAACAAATTCTATTAAATAATGTTGGGGATCATAGTTTAATTGTATGTGATCACACTATGGTTGTTGGGATCATAACATGGTAGCGTGTGAATCATACTATGGTTGTGAGGATCATACTATGGTTGTATATGAAACATACTATGGTTGTGAGGATCATACTAAAGTTGTGGAGATCATAGTATGGTTGAGTGTGAATCATACTATGGTTGTGGGGATCATAGTATGGTTGTATTTGAATCATACTATTGTTGTGAGGACCATAATATTGTTGTAGCACAACCATATACCCAACAATAGTATTATCCTCTTAGAATATTGTCATCACAACCATATTTTTTTTCTGCGTGCAGTGACTTGAAAAAATCAATTTGGCGATTGGAGTAGAAAAAGTGCTTTGAAAATTCGTTTGTGCGCATGCAAAAGTGTATTGATCTTAAAGGAGAATATTTTAAAAAACAATATAAACATTTCCAATAATGAAAGTGTTTTTATTGCCGGATCCGAAATATCAATATATTTGTACTAGAGTTGGCGTAATTTAATTGGCACAATAAAGAAATACTCTCCGATTAATGTTGTCATGACCGCATCTTTTTCAGTTGAAAGACTTGGTAAATTACTTTCAACTTCATTACACGTAGTGTAATTAAAGCGAAAAGTGTTATTATGAGGTCTTATCGTTCTTTAAGCATTGCACGTATCATTTGGAAATTGGACATTTTTTTGTTTGAGAGTATTTATCGATTCTTACATTCAACACATATGGACATATGGTCGTTTACCTCGGTAATCATATTCAATAGATTTCCACCTGTCTCTGCTGTATGTATAAGTATTTATAATGCAGCAAAATGTAATGCCTAAATTCGCTACGTTTAGTTTACAATATCGAAATGGTTACCACAATCCCGCGGAATACTATAAAAAGTTGCAACAATGTTGCCATAGCCGCAGCAACAAAATAAAAGAAAATCATGTTGGAATTAGGTTCAAAAGGAAATGAAATGAATCTGCAGAGAATCAGGAATATGTTAATTGAGTTGCACATTCATGGCCATTAAATTAAATAAAAAAGGAAAAGAAGTGGAGACTGCAAAGAAGTGGAGACTGTAAATAGGTTAACAAACATTATTCTTGTGCTCAGTTCGTGTCGCCTTATGAGCTTGAAAAGTGTAAATCAATAATAAGAAGTAGAAAAAACACCTCGAAACACTGGACTTGGTTGCTTATTTGGAATAAAACAAAGTTCGTTATCGAACGAGGACCAGAGAGAAATAGAAAGAGGCATTGTGGGCCACACAAAAATTATTTCCCCAAAAAACATGACAATAAATTATGCACAAAGTTTGGTGTTGCGGCAATGCCAGACTCCAAACACGAGACAGGCGAGAATAAAATGCTACATTTAAACATAAATTCCATGTTTAACTGCCTTTTAGCCCATTCGGAGTGAGGCGGTTAATGGCGTTTTTAAAAAACCATCTCAAACAACACTTGGCGGCGTACATGCCGAAAACGAAACAATAGCTTTTGGCCATTGTGTGATTTGGTTGGTGGTGTTTGCCTGTTGCCAACCATTACAAAATATGAATATGATCAGTGGTTCATAAAGAAGGAGGCTGCCAACGATGAAAACACGCCAACACTCCGCAAATGTACGTACATACATACGTGCCGACATATTTGACCACAAGCAATGCAAAAACTCCGAATGAAACTTAAGAATTTCAACTAAATACGAGTATGCAATAACAACGGCAATTCTAAACGCATTCATGCTACATTCAACATCGGCTTACAACAATGCGTATCATTCGGTCGGTGCAACATACGCACAGTGGGCATTAACAGAACGAATAGTGAAATAATTTATAGGGACACATTTTAAATAAACCGACATAAGGATCAAATCAATTAAAAAGATTCTTCAATATTATTACATAAAATTGATAAAAAAAAAAAAGTGAATTGAGAAATAAATTCTTCAATCTGAAGTGTCTCGTATAATTGGAATTTTTCTACGTTCATCAAATTTACGTATTATTTTACATCAATCTATTAATTACATTGTACATCTTATATGAGTACATGCTAGAGTACACTGTACATCTAATGTATTTAATACATGGTGGGCCAAAAGTTACCATGGGGTTTAAAAATTTAATAACTCTTTCGTTTATATATATTTTTTTTTTATTTTTTTTAGATTATATGGAGAGATTAACGTCTGAACAAAGAAGCAGAAAAATAGAATTTTATTATTTAAATCAGCGATCAATTATTTTATCGCAAACGCATGAGTGCTTAAGCTCATTTTCATTTAAATGGCTTTGTTTATAAGCAGAACTGTAGGTTCTGGGGTTCTGAAAATCTAAGAGTCATTCATCAACGCTAATTGCACCCCATTAGGTGCACAGTATGATGCGGAATCACATCTGCAAATATCATTGGGCCTTACATCTTCGTGAATGAAGATGGAAGTGCGGTAACCGTAAATGGAGAGCGGTAAAGGTTTGTGATAGAAAAATGTGTAGGTCCTGCTCTTGAGCCACTTTCCACACTGCCCGAGACACAATGGCACTTTTAAGTCAAATTTTTGGGGAGCGAAAAATTTTCAGAAATTTAGAAATTATTTGGCCAGCGTGATATTCAGATTTGTCAGCACCCGACTATTTTCATTTGGGTCTTCAACTCAAGACCAATATTGTTGCAGAAATTCTAACGCTACAGCCACAATTTTTGAAAGATGTTATGGGAAAAACTCTTAAACGAGCCCATCGTTGCGAAGCTAAATACCGTGGTCATTTAAGTGACATAATTTTTCATACTTAGTGTAAAAAAAGTTCCATATTGTATATTATATAATCTGAGAAGAAAAATAAAAAAAAAATAATAAACGAAAAAGTTATAAAAGTTTTTAACCTCATGGTAATTTTTGACCCACCCTGGTATAAGGTAACTAGAGTAAAATGCATATGTGACGCGCAAAATAGAAAGGGACCTAAGGTTAAAAACCAGTTTTGTTCAGGAGAGCCATTTTAAAGATTAGGTCCCTTTCTATTTGCGCTTAGAATCGTCGACGTCACTTTCATAAAACGCTCATATCTCTGGGAGGGAACACTTTTGGGGCATGGGATCGGTCTCATTCGATGCTCAGATGTTGTCCACATCAAAAAAAAGTGAAAAGTTGATGAAAAGTTTTGTTCAGGAGAGCCATTTTAAAGATTAGGTCCCTTTCTATTTGCGCTTAGAATCGTCGACCTCACTTTCATAAAACGCGCATATCTCTGGGAGAAAACACTTTTGAGGCATGGGATTGGTCTCATTTGATGCTCAGATGCTGTCCACATCAAAAAAAGAAAAAAATTAAAATTGATTTTTTTACCCCTAGGTCCCCTTCTCTATACGCTGTCACGTATAGCAACGACACATAACAAAACATATATACACACATGAGAGATTTTATGTTGTTTACTTAGTTTAGTGGAATACTCAACCACCAGCAGTTCTCGTTAAATGCGTACCTGCCCGCTCTTAAGTGCATTATAGTTGTTGAACGTCGTTAAACAACATTCATCGCTTGGGGTCTGATGACGGAAGTAGCGTTCACCAAAACTGCTGGCAGCTCTGCTTGCAACTAATAGCATGTTCGACTGTTTTTTGAAAAAAAAATTTTTTCTATTAAACGAAATGTTCAATTTAAAACAAGAAACTCAACTTCATTAAATTAATGTACAATGTTAATCAAAATAATGTGAATTTTCATCAAAATAATGTATCTTGTTCTTCAGCTTGATAAACAATGGACACTGTTCTCTATATTGATGAAAATTGTTCTTTTCATCTATGCACAATGTTTATTAAATTGAGGTAAGCAATTGAAGAATTATTGATGAGAAGTTCAACATATATAAGTAGTTGAAGAAAAGTGTTGCGGGTTGGAAATGATGTCCTAGTTCAACCAATTTATGTCCAGATTTATCAAATTGATGGCAAAATTCATCAAATAAATGAAGATTTTTTCTTCAAAATTGTTGTACGATACTACTATAATATGTAGGCCTGATCCAATCTAAGCTACTAGAGCCATATTAAAGTGTACGATTTTCACACAAGTACCTGTTATTTGCACCCACGTAAAATCTATTCTATGGCATTTATTTGTCACAAACGGTTGAACCCGGTCGTTTAGTATAAGAATAGCATCATGCACCGCCCACTGGCACGGGAGAGGTTCCCTTGAATTATTCCCAGCACCGCTCTTTGGAACAGCGGTGCTGTTCCAAAGAGCGTCAAAATTTCCGAAATATTTAATGATTATTTTCTTTGTTACAGGTAATTGAAGTAAACAAGTTTTATAATTTTTGAAAAATGGAAAATAAAGAGTTTCGTGCGGTAATTAAACACATTTATATGAAAGGTTATACGCCACAATTAATCAAAGATTAATTGGATTCTGTTCATGGTGATAATGCACCATCATACTCCACCGTGAAATCCTGGGTTCAACAATTTAAAATGGGTAGTTCAAGTACGGAAGATGAACAACGCTCTGGAAGACCGAAAACTGCTACTACTATTGAAAACATTAGAAAAATATTTAATGAAGTGACTAAAGATAGACGAATAAAGCTCAGAGAACTTGCTGATATTGTTAAAATACACGAAAAACAAGTTTGGAGTATTTTACATGATGAACTCCACATGAAAAAGCTATCCGCAAGATATGTGCCGCGTTTGTTGACTTTGCCCCAAAAAAGTCCGTTGTACCAATTCCGAGGAGCTTTTAGCGATTTATCAGCGTAATCCAATAGAGTACTTGCGCCGATTCATAATTGTTGATGAAACATGGATCCATCACTACATCCCAAAATGCAAAGAACAGTCAAAACAATGGATTGAAGCTGGTATAAGTGGTCCCAAGAAGGCGAAAACTGTTAAGTCAGCAGGAAAAGTAATGGTCACAGTACTTTGGGATGCAAGGGGTATAATATTTATTGATTATCTTGAGAAAGGAAAAACTATAAATTGTGAATATTATTGTGCATTATTGGATCGGTTGAGTGAAGAAATCAAGATAAAACGAGCGCATTTAGAAAAAATGTTGTTTTTCATCAAGATAATGCTTCTTCACACACTGCATTTTTAACTCAACTAAAACTGGCCGAATTGCGATTTGAAATTGCTCCGCATCCACCATATAGTCCAGATTTAGCTCCTACTGATTATTTCTTGTTTCCAAATTTAAAAAAAATTCTCGGTGGCAAAAAATGTTCGTCCAATAGCGAGGTTATTGCTGAAACTGAGGCATATTTTGAAGGTCTTGATAAATCTTACTTTTCGGATGGAATTAAAAAACTTGAAAAGCGTTTGATGAAGTGTATTGAGTTGGAAGGAGATTAAGTTGAAAAATAAATAATAATAATTCCAAAACAATGGTTCTTTTTATGTTAGGCCAGTTACTTTTGCGGTCGCCCGTAGTAAAGCCATAAATACTGTTACAACATTGAACTCACCCATTTCAATAGTAGAACAGAACATACCCCGTTAATGTCATATGGGTTTTGAAAGCTGATCTCAATAGCGCTAGTCTGTAGCGGAATTTTTAAATTGTTTTAACTTTCATCATAAAGTGGTCAGATAATGAGAAACGTATCGCTGTAATAGCGCTTTTCAAGTGTGAATTGAAAAAAAGAGATATTTGAAAAACGCTCCGGCCACTAGGGATTAGCCTCAAGTTCATCTACCGATGCATAAAACTGTTTGAGGAGTGGAGATGTAAAATACCGCCACCGGTCGAGCCGTCCACGCTCTGTTCGAACACCGCATGTCATCAAAGCCGTTAAATCAAGAAATTACAGAAATCCGCTCCGAAAACAGATAATCATGGGCCGTGAGATGAATATCACGCAAAAATCCATGAGTCTAATCATTAAAAAAGTCTTGGGACTTGAGACTTTCAAACGACGTACCGGACATTTATTGACTGCAGCTTAAAAAAGAATACAATTGAAAAATGCAAACGTCTTTTGGTGAAGCACGCTAATAACTTGCACAGAACAATTTTGTTCACCGATGAAAAAATTTATACCGTTCAGGAAAAATTTAACAAGCAAAATGATAGAGTGTATGCGCGGTCATCTAAGGAAGCATCTGAACTGATCCCAAGGGTGGAAAAGGGTCATCACCCAGCGTCAGTCATGGTTTGGTGGGGTGTCTCTTACGATGGGGTCACTGGCCTGCATTTCTGCGAACAAGGAGTCAAAACATCGGCCAAAGTTTACCAAGAAACCGTTTTGGAAGCTGTTGTGAAGCCTTCCCTGTTCCAAATTTCAGCCATGGACTTTTCAGCAGGATTATGTGCCGTCCCATAAGGCTAAAACGTCCCATGCCTGGCTTCGAAACAATTTGCCAGCGTTCATTTCCTCTGAAGAATGGCCCTCAGGCAGTCCAGATTTGAACCCATTGGATTACAAACTGTAGACGGTTTAAGAGGACAAGGTTTGTCACAAAAGATACCCCAACATTGGATCTCTTAAGACTGCTTTGGTTCGAGATGTGGCCAATTTTGCAATGGACGAGGTTCGTGCAGCTATTGACAATTGGCCAGTGCGACTTAAGGCGTGTGTAAAGGCAAAAGGTGGACATTTCGAATAAGTAGATTCTTTTTGGATACAATATACATCAATAAATGTATATGTTTTTTTTTTTTTTTTTTTTAGACGAACGTTACCACGCCACTCACACCCGCCCCTGCCGACCGAGGAGGCCACGTCCCCATGACGTAGGGACAACGTACACATTATGGACCGATCCATAATGGAGATGACAAGAAATGTCATCCATGTAAATTAGCTACAGATATTTATCAACAGCCAATCGGTACAAAAAAAATATTAATAATAATCACTAGAAAATATAAACACCAAATTAATACTTTATAATAAACCACCACCTTAATTTAAAACAATAATACAATCCAATCAAAGTATGAGAAGGACTAGAAGCATGCAATACAAAATCAAAATATAACCACCACCTTTCTTTATTACAATATTAAAATCTAATAAAAATAATATAAAGCATAATATACATAAGTATTTACGAATAATAACAATTACTAAATTTGTTTATAGCAGCCTAAATTGTTATGAAGACAATGAGCCTTGGTGTAATGAGTTTAAATAAAAAATTATTACAGTTTTTAATGAATCAAAACCTAAGGAGAAATCAATTAAATGATATAACGAATTAAAATCAGCACACATTCTACGAAATGGGTCACCACATGCATAATTGTGCCTTTGAAAATCCAAGTGTAAGAACTGATAGTATCTAGTAGGTCTAAATGGGACGTTAATAGAAATTTTTGATATTAAGTTTTCAGAAGCCACAACCCCACATATAATTTTATATACCATCATCGTATTCATCATAGTTCGCCTACTCTTCAATGAGGGCAATTTAATAAGATTTAACCTGCCATTATAAGAAGGAAGTTCATAACCAGTATTCCAGTGAAGACCTCTTAGGCAGAATATTAAAATTTTTTTCTGCACGGACTCAATTTTGTTAACATAGTAATCATATTGGGGATCCCAAACCACTGATCCATATTCTAAAATTGGCCTATTTGGTCCAAAAACATTTAGTACTTTTTATTTTACAACATAAAACGTGTGTAACAGTATTTATGTCAATACTAAGTATTTGCAACTACTACAAATATTTGAGCTAGACCAACTATTAAGTACACTTAATCCTGGTTTTACACGGTCGACAGAAATAAACATATCCTATTCGTTTTTTCTAAATAACACAAAAAGACTTATTCTGTTTTTAGACGGAAAAAATATGTTTTGAATTTGGCTCTGGTTTTGGTTATATGTGCATTTACGTTCTATTTAAATGTAATTTTTCCTTAAACTTAAAATTAATTATGAGCAGAATCTCATTGCAAATTTTACCGAATCATATCGATAGTTAGGAGATTTATAACTTATTATTCATTTGCAATTTTAATTGTAAAACTTTTTCCATTGAGTGTTGAACTTGTAAGGTGTAAGTGGAACTGCAGCAATGCAAAGGTTGACTTCCTAAACGCATGTTGCTTTGTATAAATTCATTGCTGGTTGTTCGTAAATGCAAATTTTGACAATGTATTTTGTTCCCCTATGGCAACACTGTTTTAATTATTACACAAGGAAAAACAAAGGCATCCAAATAAAAGAAGTTTCCAAGCGAATGTAAGACATAACACAATGGCGACACAGGACGATAAGTAAGCATATTTTCTTATTTGTTGATATGAATGATACAATTAAAAAAGTAACTACACAATGTATCTACTCTGTTTTAATACTGTATTGATACATTGTAAATATACGTTTAGGAAGTCAGTCAAAGTGTCAATATTCAAATCTTTTCAGATTATTGGAGGCCTAATAAAAAGGCGTGGGTTACTTCATCAGATTTAGTGAATATACTTAGTAGGGACATAAATACTGTTACACACGTTTTATGCTGTAAAATAAAAAGTACTGAATGTTTTGGACCAAATGTTATTTTAATTTATTTATTGATGTATATTGTATCCAAAAAGAATCTACTTATTCGAAATGTCCGCCTTTTGCCTTTACACACGCCTTATGGTCAATAGCTGCACGAACCTCGTCCATTGGAAAATTGGCCACAGCTCGAACCAAAGCAGTCTTAAGTGATCCAATGTTGGGTATCATTTGTGACAAACCTTGTCCTCTGAAACCGTCCACAATTTGTAATTCAATGGGTTCAAACCTGAATTGCCTGAGGGCCATTCTTCAGAGGAAATAAATGCTGGCAAATTGTTTCGAAGCCAGGCCTGGAACGTTTTAGCCTTATGGGCCGGCGCAGAATCCTACTGGAAAGTCGGTGGCTGGTTTTGGAACAGAGAATTGTTAAGAGGCTTCACAACAGCTTCCAAAACGGTTTCTTGGTAAACTTTGGCCGATGTTTTGACTCCTTGATCGCAGAAATGTAGGTCAGTGACCCTGTTGTAAGAGGCCAAACCATGACTGAAGCTGGGTGATGACCCTTTTCCACCCTTGGGATCAGTTCAGATGCTTTTTTAGATGACTGCGCATACACTTTATCATTTTGCTTTTTAAATTTTTCCTGAACGGTAAAAATTTTTGCATCTGTGAACAAAATTTTTCTGTGCAATTTATCAGCGTGATTCACTAAAAGACGTTTGCATTTCTTAATCCTATTTATTTTAAAGTTGCAGTCAACAAATGTCCGGTACGTCGTTTGAAAGCCCCAAGTCCGAAGTCTTTTTTAAAGATTAGAATCATGGACTTTTGCGTGATATTTATCGCATTTCTGTGAATTCTTGATTTAACGGCTTTGATGACATGCGGTGTTCGAACTGAGCGTGGGCGGCCCAACCGGTAGCGGTATTTTACATCTCCAGTTCTATGCATCGGTAGACGAACATGCAGCTAATCTCTAGTGGCCGGAGCGTTTTGAAAAGATCGCTTTTTTCAATTCACACTTGAAAAGCGCTATTACTGCGATACGGTTCTCATTATCTGACCACTTTATGATAAAAGTTGAAACAATTTTAAAATTCCGCTACAGACTAACGCTATTGAGGTTAGCTTTCAAAACCCATATGACATTGACGGGGTATGTTCAGTTCTACTATTGAAATGAGTGTGTTCAATGTTGTAACAGTATTTATGTCCCTACTAAGTAAAAGGCATTCCATTTTAGATTATTTTGTTAATAGATAATGCCCCTGGTCACCAAATTTTGAAGCATAATACTTTCTGCTCTAATTCAGGGTGTACAAAAATAATCACTTCGGCACACGCACTTGGGGGTGAAGGGTTCGATAAGTTGACCGTTTATGATATAAACCCAATAATTGTCGATAAATGTTGTTAATGGTGATTTAGTAGAGGTTGATGAGTTAGTAGAGGTTTAACTGGAATATGTGGACCGAAATAGTAGAACTAATGAAGACGAAATAACCACCTTAAATAACCACCAGCTCAATTCTTGATGGCCTTCAAACGGCAAATAAATTTACAGATTATTTTCTGACATATGATCACATAAATGAAAAAGCTCTAAATTTCAAACGGATCAACAATCCTGTATGACTCTGTACTGAATTTGCTATTAAAATGTATTGGCCTTGCCTGAAACAAATTTTGTTACAATTCTAATGAGGAAACAGATATTACTCATTGCAGCAGGAAAGAATGCGCTTACTTTCAGAAACTGATACCGATTAGAGTTTATTCTCATACCATTCTATACACTCCGTTAAGTTCCTTGAATATGAAATTTTTTTATTTTTAAATTGCATCTTTACTTCTTAACCTTTAAAGTGTATTTATTTGATGTTTCTTGAATAAAAGATTACGTATGTAAAATAACATGGACAATGTATACTAAATAAAAAATTATGTATGAACTAACATTCGCAGGCTATTTGAGGTTCTTGAGCCAATCTAATATTTTTCAATTATGGTGCAATCATAATGAAATTTTGCATAAAGAAGTTTTGTGGGCCTAAACAGGACTTTGTTGAAATTAAAGCAAATCGGTTTAGATTTATATATAGCTCTCACCCATACGAGTATATGTTTATTGGATTTTATATATTGATCTTTAGAAGCCATATTTTACATCAAATCTTGATGATACAAACATTAGTTTTTTTTGGACCCAAAAAGGGAGTTGTTAAAACTGAAGAAAATCGGTGTAGATTTAGAAATATTTCCCACATACGAGTATATGCTTATCCCATTTTTCGGTTTTTAGTTCTAGGAGCCACATATTCATCAAATCTTGATTAAATTTGGCAAAAGTCAGTTTTTTGGACAGTGAGCGGACACTATTAATTTTGGAGAAAAACGATTCAGATTATGATATATATTCATGTATATATTCAATCGATTTCACCAAAAACAATGAAAGTTTTATATTAGCTTTATAATTTGGGAGTTTAAACCTTATTTTCAATTGTTTTTTCCCAAGATACAGAAGTATTAGGTAAAATATTGTCGGCAACTCCCTAACCTATCTTTTTTTTACTAATTTGCTAAAAAAAAAATGCCACCTACATCTACTCGATGAATGGTCTTAATTCCCAAATCATCCCGTTAAGCAAGAAGGGGGTACTACTTTCAAGAAGTATCGTGGGTGCACTGAACCAGTTTCTTAAAATCGTTAATGAAATCGAATCCTGCTCTTAGATACGTGTTGTATGGATCATACTCTTCATCGAAATAAAATACGGAACGGTTTCTGGGCAACTATTTTACGTGCTGTAATATTATTTTCTTAGAGTATTGAGTATATCTCTCATCTTACGATCACCACCTTTTCAAAGAACCCCCCTTACAATGTGTATGAACGTCCGTTTGCTATGATCATGCAGATAATTTGATTAGCCACAACGGTTCAATCCACGTGTCGGAAGCTTTAAATGCACCCAAAATTTTCCAAATAAAATATTTTCATTAGATATGTGCAAAATGTCATATTTTTAATGAAAGTTTCATAATATGCATGAACAGATTCATATGTGACAGCGCATAGAGAAAGGGACCTAAGGGTAAAAAAATCAATTTTCATTTTTTTTCTTCTTTTTTTGATGTCGACAACATCTGAGCATCGAATGAGACCGATTACATGCCCCAAAAGTGTTCCCTCCCAGAGATATGCGCGTTTTATGAAAGTGAAGTCGACGATTCTAAGCGCAAATAGAAAGGGACCTAATCTTTAAAATGGCTCCCCTGAACAAAACTTTTCATTTTGTTTTGTTGATGTGGACAACATCTGAGCATCGAATGAGACCGATCCAATGCCCCAAAAGCGTTCCCTCCCAGAGATATGTGCGTTTTATGAAAGTGAAGTCGACGATTCTAAGCGCAAATAGAAAGGGACTTAATCTTTAAAATGGCTCTCCTGAACAAAACTTTTCACTTTTTTTTTTTTGATGTGGACAACATCTGAGCATCGAATGAGACCGATCCCATGCCCCAAAAGTGTTCCCTCCCAGATTTATGCGTGTTTTTTGAAAGTGAAGTCGACGATTCTAAGCGCAAATAGAAAGGAGCCTAATCTTAAAAATGGCTCTCCTGAACGTCGCGTCATATATGCATTATGTACGTTTTTCAAATATTTAATGAAAACATTTCATTGGGGAAAAATGTATTATTATTTTTTTCTATGTAAATTCTCAGTTTTGATTTTTGGGTTTCAATAAACAACAACAAAGACGACATTTGAAAATAAAGTGAAGTTTCTGGACATGCAACTATTTGAGAATGGATAGTCGATTGTTACAGACTCTAAATGGGAACTTACACTGAAGACGACGAATTCTAGCCCAGTGTTACTTGCAACTGAATATTCGACTAAGCTATGGACGAAAACTATGATGAAAAAATGCAACATAAAAAAACACTTCACTCAATTCTTCATCGCATGTGCCGACTGGATATTACTTATATTTAAAAAATATGCACCACATCTGGATTATGGAAATACATAGAATTTTGGATCAACAGAAACTTATTTAAATACATGACAAACAGATGGATTAAATATAAGGCTCTGATAGAAAATCCTGGACAGCATCAAGGTAAATTACTTATTTTCCTCAACATTCCATCAAGAAAAAAGACGGAAGCCTCTCTCAAATAAGTGACCTTGAGTTTTTTACTTAGTCTACCCTTATACTGTTTTGCCGGTTTTTATTGATGGCGATCTAGACATGTCCGTCTGTCTGTTGGAAGTCCATATGAGAAGGGCTGGAATCTTCTAGCTAACCAGATATCTTGTACTTGTTTATCGGTCGATATTGAAAATGGACTAAATCGGGCTAAAGTCTCCCTTCAAGAAACTAAAAAAACTTGAGTGTACAATTAATTTTTTGGGCAATTTTACTGTGTAACTCAAAGATTTTTTAAGCAAATTGGCTTTGACTGTGAATATTTAATTTTGTTTGCAAAACTTCGAAATTATCCACATTTCCTTTTAAAAATCAGACAACTTATAAGGATGGCTTTACAATTTTATACGGAGCACACAAAGTCTCTGTCAGCCATACCTCGAACTGTGGATGGTAATAATAACACCAACACCTCGAGAGGATGTGTGTACTGAAGAAAAAGTCGCCGCTTTAATCTGTGAAAAAATAATCCAACTTATTGCAGCAGTAATTAGGGCTCTGTCTGCCCACCCAAAAATGTATCCAGAATGTAATTCGTCATGAACAGCCATGCTGGCTATATGCCCGAAATCATTTTCAGATTAGCATGTATTGATGTTTTGAATAAAATTAAATTTCTTGTGTTATTTTTTACCATCTCAAATTCTATTGGGCTTAAAAAAGCCTTGGTATACTTGATCGTATTACATTTCTACGACGGTCTTGACTTGTTCGCCAATCTATCCATCTCTGTGCTTGTTTAAAACTCGATAGCAGGCAAACGAAATCCGAAATGCGTTAGAACTGTAAATGTCCGATAGTGGCTTATGGACCTAAGCCGCTCATATTTGTTAATGAGATGAGTAGTCCCATAAAAGTGTAGTGCCATAAAAAAGTGCCATAAAAAATTTCCAATAAATGGACTAAATATACTAGGTTCCGAATTCGAAACTGATTGTTCATAAATGTTTCGATAATTTAACCTTTTCGATTTCACTGTGTTTTACAACGAGAAAACAGTAACACAAATCTGAGGCCACCACCATCAGAACAACAAAAAACAAACATTTGACACAGATTCCTTCATGGATGCATTGAACAAGTGCGTTTTGGTTTGGATAATGTTGCGATTTTCTATACTATTCGAAGCCACGCCAACACCACCACCATATCTACAAGAACAGCCCATGGATGTAAGTGTGTTTGAATGGCAGCATCCTTTAAATACCGGCTTGTGTGGAAGCATACTCGCATCAATGGATGCTGGCAATACACGTCGTATTGCCTTATCCTATTACAACAGGAATCCTGGGGCATTTTGTGGAATGTTTGTGGTTGATTTTTTATTGTTTGTCTGATTATGAACTTTTATGATTTCAGGATTTTGCGATATCCATCCATTCGTTCTGAACGGTCTTAGACGGTCTTTGGGTTACACTAACCTCGACTGTCTGTCGGTTTGTCTCAATACAGACTCGTAAGTTAGCGGTAGTTGGTTTTTGTTATGCAAAATGGTACAACTGGGACTTTTTTTTTACAAATATTTGCTATAGTTCGAACATAATTTGTTGCTTTTGTAATTTGTTATGGTTACGTGGTGGTGTTTTGCTGCATGTGCCCATTGCAATGAGGTAATACATATTACATGTAAAGCTACCGATTGGGGCCAGTAATAGCGGTTTTGGCAGTTGGCATGTGGAGTTTGATTTTGGGACGTCTATATCTCGTGGTTATTTAAATAATATTAGTTATTTGATTTTGTTTTTGCACCCTACACCACAACTTTTTGCAGGTATTTTAGATAATAGCTAAATATTGTAGTATGTGAAAATGTGAATTTCGAAACGAAACTGTTCCACTGTTTCTGAGTAACCATATGTAACAGCGCATAGAGAAAGGGGCCTAAGGGTAAAAAAAATCAATTTCCACGTTTTTTTTTGATGTGGACAACATCTGAGCATCGAATGAGACCGATCCTGTGCCCTAAAAGTGTTCCCTCCCAGAGATATGCGCGTTTTATGAAAGATACACGTATTTAAATCTTTAAAATGGCTCTCCTGAACAAAACTGGTCTTTACCGTTAGGTCCCTTTCTATTTTGCGCGTCACATATGTCGATGTTAGAAAGGACTTTACATTCGGTATTTTAGGGACCTTTAACATATAGACCTAGACCATCAAAATAGTCAGATCGTAGAATTAATGTTATTTTTTGGATTCGTGGGCAATTTTTTCGATACCCATGTGTCCTTAGTTGAAGAACCCATAAAGACAAGACCGAGTGGCTAATAGGCCCAAATCCTTAATCAAGGAATATATTTTGAATTTTAAGAAAATTTCACTATTTCTGGGTACCCATATGTCTCTAATCAAAATGGGGCGGTTTTTGAGCTTCTGAGCACGTACTTATAGACTACACCTTTCAGCCAAATCTTAAAAATAGTGTTATATTCAGATTCTTCATAAAATTCGAACTATTTCTGAGTACACCTATGCCCATGTAGAAAAGGACCAATTGTTCGACAGCCTAGGGACCTTAGATCGGTGAGTCAAGGACTTAATATTAATCAAATCGAAACATTAACACACTGTTTGGATTCGTGTCTTTTAATACCCATATGTCTATAATTCAAAGCGGTCTATAATTGGACCTCTATGTCCCATATAAGCTGGCTGGTTCTAGTTCAAAATTGGAACAAATCTTAAACATATGCCTCGTACATTCGGGGACGGGTTTTAGACACAAGGAACCATACCCATTGGTTAAGACATCATTTTTGGACTATTGTAAGATAAATGTAACATTCTGAATTTTCATAAAATTTAACTGTTTCTCATATGTCCATGTTCGAATGCACCAAATTATCGGAGCCCTATGGCCCGATTTGTAAAATTAGTGCGAAATTGATTCTCGACAAAATTTTATTGTTGTTTAATACCCATATGCCACAGTTAAAGGTGGCCAATATTTGGATCCTTCGGGCCGATATGACTCCCTCGGGTCAAGACCTCACATTTCTTCGAATCGTAAAATCAATGTAATATACAAATGTGACGAAGTTGTTTTGTTTTTTTTATGCCTTTATATCCATAGTTCAAGGTGGCAGATTTTTGGGCCCTTGGGCCTATATGGGTCTATTCAGTCAGAATATTTGGATTTGTGCAAAAATTCTCCGTTCCCGGATGTCATATGTCCCCGAACTTTAGGGGACTTGTATGGTACCAGGGACCAACGACAAACGCCCATTTTTGGAAAGGCTAAAAGATTTATGCGTACTGATTTGGGAGTGAATCAATAACAATTTAAAGCAAAAATGTCAAAAAATTAAAAATATGATCAGGATTTTTTAAGTTTCTCAAAGGGGATTTTTTCGCTTTTTTTTCCTTTTTGCTGCATTTTTAACACTTCAGAGAATTAGAATTTTATGAAGATCAATAATACATAACTTAATATGGTCGGAAATAAGTATTTCGAGGTATAACAGACTTATATATAGGGTGCTCCATCTCGAGGTATTTTTTCAGAACAAAAAATATATAAAAAATCAAATCAAGTGTGGAATCTTTATTCGTAATTTAAGAGGACATTTATGACATTTATTTTTTGAAAATAATTACCTTCAAATGTTGGCAACTGTACTATGGAAATGAGCGTTCGGTGAGAAACGGAAAGGTCCGCTGTTTCCGACACTAAATTTTGTTCAGTGATGAGGCCCATTTCTGACTCAACGTCGCATTTCTGACTCAATAAAAATTTATGTAAAAAATTAAATAAAAATTAGTTTTTGTTTCACATTATCCCAATTTGGATCAAAATTGGTTTCCCTTAGAGACGCAGGCACCAATTACTTGCATGAACCTGTCACTCACGGCAACGAAACCATGTTGCATATGTAATTAAATCTTTTATGCACCCAAGACAAATGTGCAATGTACGAGGGCGGTTCGGAAACTTCTTAGCCTAGCACAAAAAGCGCGGTATAAACAGAAAAGTGTTTTGGAAACTTCCATCTCTGCTATGAACACATGTTAAATTTTGTTTCGATCTGGCAACTCCTTCATATAGAAACAGGTGTTCACAAAAGACGCATCCGCGATTTTTTTACAATGGAAAAATTAGAAATGCGTGGTGTCATTAAATATTTACATAAAAAATGTTTATCGGGACAAGAAATTCATAATGATATGGTGAATGTGTTAGGTGAAAGTGCTCCTTCATAAATTGGGTTGCTGAATTTAAACGTGGTCGTACTAGCATTGGAGATGAATCACGTAGTGGACGTCCAAAAACAACAACAACAACAGAACTTGAAGCCAAAGTACATGATATGGTATTAAATAATCGACGAATAAAAGTGCGTGAAATAGCTAATATCATGGGCATCTAAAATGATCGAGTCCATTTAATTTTGCATGAAGAACTACAGATAAAAAAGCTTTCTGCAAGATGGGTGCCGCACTTGTTAACAGTCGACCAAAAACGCATAAGAATGAACATTTCTCAAGCTTGTTTGGATCGTTGTCAGCGAAATAAAAAGAACAATCCAAACAATGGACTGAAGCTGGAGGAAGTGCCCCAAAGAAGGCAAAAACAATTCAATCGGCTGGTAAGGTTATGGCAACGGTTTTTTTGGGACTTCAAAGGTATTTTATTGATTGACTATCTGCAAAAGGGTAAAACAATAAATTCGGAGTACTACCTTTTAGATAAATTAAATGTACAAATTCGAGAAAAACGTCCTGGCTTACAACACAAAAAAAATAATTTTTCATCAAGACAACGCACCAGCGCACAAGAGTGTTTTAACAAAAATGGCTAAAATAAACGAATTAAAGTACGAGTTGCTTGACCACCCAACTTATTCTCCTGATTTAGCTCCCAGTGACTTTTCCCAAATCTAAAAAAAAGTCCTTGCTGGCAAGCGTTTTACCTCAAATGAAGATGCAATTGCAGTTGTAAACCACTATTTTGAAGACCTTGAGGAAAACTATTTTAATCGAGGGATAGAATTGCTAGATAATCGTTGGACTAAGTGTATTGAAGTTTCCGGAGATTATATTGAAAAATTAAAAATATTTTTGAAAAACTAACTTTTCTCTTTCATTGATAGGCTAAGAACTTTCCGAACCGCCTTCGTAGTAGTTTAACAATTCCAATTGAAATGTTCCTCCTACTACTCTCTAATTAATTGCCACAATATGTCCAGTAACAAGTTGTCACAAGTGATTAATCACTAACGCCAACATCGATCATAGTGACTAATTCGATAACATAAATTCACTGCTTGTTTAGCAGCCAAAAGTAAATACTGAAAGTCGTAAGCCGCTGATTAATCACCTATAATATGAAACAACAGTATCACATCTTTCAATATATATTTATTGCTATTTCACCAAGAAAGAAAAAAGCAAAAAAGGTCAACTCAATTATGGCAATGTCCAACTTTCAGCTGTATGCCATCTTCTCCTTTTCCACCTCTTTCTATCTCCCCTCAGATCAGATTTACACAAATTGAGCATGCGTTCATTACTGCAACCTTTTTGTCTTGCTGTGCCTGTAACAGCAACCTGGCGGCCGGCCGTGTTGCTTAGATAGCGAAGTTGTTTGAATAGTAATGCCAAGCTAACAAAACATTAAACTCAACAAAATCATTTATTAAAATATCTTGCATTTCATTTATTTTTTGTTTGCCATAAAAATATGTTAAACATTTCAAAAGCATCTTTGTGGCGAACAACAGTCAGTGGCAGGCTGTCTATGCTGTCTTCACCATCACCATGCTCATCAACATCATCTGGCAGTCATTTAGCATTTGGTCCATACCGAGCTGCTGAGTTTAAGTTGCAAATTACTTTGCCACTCTTCCAATTAATTACTTTTTTGCACACACATCTCCACCATTACTGGCCGCGGTTTGGAAACGCTTCTTTTCGCAAGAAAAAAATCTGTCATTTCTTTTTTTTTCTTCTTCTGTTTTTTGTGAATGCTAAAAACTAATGAATAAATGAGTAGATTGGAAAATGAGGAAACGGAAGAAAAAACCGAAAACATCATCAACTAAATGCATGTGATTTGGCCATTAATTAAATACAGAAAACCTACAAACAACAGACGCGACAAGGAGAAGCTTCTTTTACGCCACCTTTCCATTTGCATTCATTCATATCCATGTTATTGTTTTTCTTTGTTTTAGCTCAGTAAAACGTTCATATTTCTGCTACGAATATATCATTAGCTCTTACCAGAAATCTCTCGTTAGTAATTATTAACAATATTTGGAAATTGTTTAACTGTTTTAACATTCATAAATAAGAAAATTTCTAAAATCACTTTCGTTCTTATACTAGAAGATTAGCAACTTGAGATTTGAAAGACTAAAGCAACGAACTTTTTTAAATTGTTTTTTAATTCGTTCAGATTACCCAGCTAGAGTCAATATTGAAAGCATTATTTTTATCTAGGTGTCCCACATGTGCTAATTTATGTTATGTTAAAAATAGTAAAAAGACAGTTAAGGCGGCTAAGAGAAGGTGTGAAATACCCCACGGTTTAACAGCAGTGCAAACCAATTAATTGTGAAGTTCTAAATTAAAGAAAGGTTCTAGCAGGTGATAATGAGGTGTATGGGCTTAAATTCATGTAGGGAAAGAAAAACGATCTGTCAAATTTGGTCAAAACTTACAAAGCAAAATCTGTAAAGTCTTTAAATAAGCCCGGATTGTATTCTTATGTCCTATGTAAGATTTCTTTGATACTAACTTCTCAATTACGCAACCTTAACAAACTTGAATTGCGGGCGCAAGTCTTTCTAGCGCATTGGAAGGTTGCAAACGTTCAGCCAGAGCACAAAGCCGAGTATCTTTGGTCAGCGGCGACTCGTTTTCTACTAGCCGCTTCTAAATTGTAAATGACAGTCGTTTTAAGGGAAACGACATTTTTAGTATTAATTTATAATACAAGGTGTCCGCCGGGATGGTACTTTGTTTTGTCGCCATTTTGGTAAGCATTAGTCTTGACAGTCCATATTTAGCAGTAGTGAAGTAGACACGTGGCAAATTTATTATGAAAAAATATTCGATAAACCAACGTGTTTCAATCGTTAAAACATTTTATCAAAATCAATCATCGATTACTGTGACGATGAGAAAGTTACGTGACTTTTTGGAAGACACAACGTGCCAACAAAACGCACTATTTATCGTGTAGTGAATGATTTCGAAGAAAGAGGGTCTGTAGCTAATAGGCCCAGGCATGGACCACAACGTACTGCAAGATTGGTTAAAAACATTACTGCTGCTCAAGAAAAAGTTAAAAACCATCCATCAACCTCAATTCGACGTGCTGAATGTAATGAAAAATGTGCCCAAAAGAGCTCGAATTTGTGAGGCTAACAATTCCATACATAATTGCCGACATTAATAAAATATTTGTCAAAATAAGATCCATTCTCTTTCATTTAATCAAAAATTATAAATAAACAAATTAATATACCTTCCCGGCGGACATCCTGTATTCTGATTAATATTGTAATTATCATGAATAAATAATCCTGCGCAGGAAAAAAGTCGCTGGGAAATTCTAAATTAATATATACCGATAATAAAAATCAATAGCATTTGATACAAGGGCATATCAATAATGCCGTGGATTTTGGAATAAAACACAATTTTTAAAAGAAATAAGTTTTCAGCATAATCTAATTTAAGCTCAATACGCTTAGTCCTACGTTTCTACACATTTTTATCCGTTCCAAAAATAGGGTTTTTCGAGGTCCATAAAATAGGCATTTTTTGATCAATAATTTTATCGTCGAAGCTAAATATCTGACCACTGAGTCATATCTTTAGGTATGGAACTAGAAAATAGTCACTGTAACATAAATCCGTAGAATAATACGGATGAGGTACCAATTCGGAACCCAATTGATGCAATTTTGCCATTGAAACTGCACACATATGCACCCGTGCCTTTTCTTGGTGAAAAGTAGCTTGTTTCGTGGCCATATGGGGGCGTTTTTTTTTTATTATGGTTCCCTTTTGAAGGTATCGATGCGGATTATCTCGCGTGCATCCCAAAAAAACTGTTGTCATCACCTTATTGGCACACAAAGTCACCTTGGCCTTCTTCGGAGCCGGTCCACCCAGAGAAACCCATTGTTTAAACTGCTGCTTTGTTTCCGGAGTGTTGTAAGGGATCCACGTTTCATCCACATTTACAAAACGCAGCAAAAACTCATTCGAATTTCGGTTAAAAAACTGCAAACAATTCTTTGAAGTTTGAAATTGAAAGCAAACGCGGCAACCAATTTGCAGGTAGCTTTCTGAAACCCAAATGATCATCTAAAATCGAAACCACACTGCTATATGGAATACGTATAGCATCAACAGTTTCACTCACTTTTACTCTTCGATCGGCCAACACCATATCCATATTCCACCATATTTTCGACATTTTCGGGTGTATTGACCTCAATTCGCCGTCCAGAACGTTCAGCGTCATTGGTACTTGTGCCACCACAACGAAAGTCAGTAAAAAACTTTTTAACCATTGAAATCGATGGTGCAGAGTCCACATAAAATTTATCAACCTTTCCAATGGTTTGATATGTTATAAGCACTCAAAAATAACTTTGTTCCATTTTTAACAAAAACCTCGACGTTGTATGTTTTAAACTGCTGTTAAACAATATGACGGAACTGTCTCAAAATTTGCAGAAGTCTTTTGACAGATAGTACTTGATGGGAGCTGCGTTGCATGTCATATACTTATAACTAACTACGAGCGAAGTAGGAAAAGTCACGGAATTATTGATATATGCCTTTATTATTTTTCCAACACTTCAATATGTCTGTATCGTCCAGTTCTGCATCGATTAAAGATGATTTTTCTCCAATAACGCAAGTTGATTTAATAAATGAAAGCATTTCATCTTTTAGAAGTATCATTAAATGATTACACAAGGGATCAAAATGGAACTTTTTGTCTGTTATTTGGAATTCTATAGCAATTTTTTTCAATTTTGACTTTAGATCTAATCTCGAATTTTGAAGTTACAGGTACTAATGGTATTTTCAACTTTTTTCCAAAAATTTTAAGTTCAAAAAATCATAAATTTTCTTTTCATAAGCCGATTTTCAAAATTGTGTTTTTTTTTTAAGATTTAGTTGTTACCTTCGAAGAAAATCTAATATGTTAATATCTCCAAAAAAATATGATTGAGAAATAGCTGCTTTATTAAAAAAAAAAATAAAAAAAAATCCCGTTTCAATTTTCTTCACGCTCAAAGTTGATCGGTGCTTTTAATCGCGATTTTTGTCAATTCAGGTTTCTTAGTAAATTGTGGACAAAATCAAAAGTTGTTCACAGATTTCAATAAATAAAGCTCATTTGATTCAAAATATATGAACTAAATGCTGTGTGGTTTTTGGAGCATTATTTTTTTTATAAAATTGTTTTTTTTTCAAAACTTCAACGATAAATCTGAAACTACTGGGCCAAATTAAAAAAAATGTACGTACGGATTATATATAATTTTGTTGACGAGTTTTAATTTTTTTTTAACTGAATATGGTGAACCGTTTACAAGGTATTTAAATTTTTCTAGTGGAAGTGTCTTAATTTTGACATAACAGTATATCGCAAAAAGTCGAGATGATAGAAAATACCAAGTGCATATTTGGATTCAGCGTTCCAAATTACCTCAATTTCAGCATTCAGTCTTTAAACAACAAATACCTTGTTCCCTTGTTTTATTATTAAAATTTGTAAATATTTTTTAAGAAAAACTTAATTTATCAAATTCTACAAAAAAAACCTCGGCGACTGGCCGAAGGAAGTCTGGAAGTCGACCGGAGCCACCGGCTGGAAGTCGACCGGAGCCATGCTCTGCTTTGTTCTCTAAGTGTCTAATCCATATTTCGCCAACAGGTCTCCCGCAAATTTAATTTTCCGGAAGCCATCATTTCGAACACTGATGAGGTCTCTGGACTCTAAAAATCTAACAAGATGATGTAAATTTGGCGTTCCATTACCGTGGAGAGCACAAAGCAAGTGGACATAAATTGCAGGATTATTTACTTCACTTATCGGCTGGTGGTTTGTAACCTTCCAACACGCTAAAAAGACTCCCACACCGTAAGGAAGGATATAAATGTGGCTTAATAGAGGGGGCAAGCGCCAAAGAGAGGTCGAGTGAATGGTGTTCACACAGTGCTGCTTTTTGTTTGATTGATTCGCTGATCCATAGTTGTTGCCAATTTCTGTTGATGGAATGGATATAGAGCTTTTGAATGCTCTTCATGTTTAGGGCTTGAAAATACAATGCGACACTCGTTTTGCAAGACATGTATTCCAAGTATCAAATAAAGTGTTTGGGCTCACCAAAGCGGTGCAAAAAATATTTTCCATCTACGGATCGTTTCAGAATCTATATAACCTAGATCAGGCCGAAGATGGAATACAACTCTCAAATGTGAGCAGGTGCTACAGAAATATACTTGGAGCTATTTGACCTTGTTTAAAGAAGTGAGATTGCGCTGATAGGTAACAGTTAGGTATTCAACTCTATTGCGTACCACGAGTATCTCAGGAATTTGGATTCTGACATTACTGTGTGTTCGTCGTCTTATTCCTGATTTGGGGATCGTCGGCAGAGATACACGAATTTTCATGAATTCGCATGTTTGTTGCCGGTTGACCGCACTACAGATCAAATTCATTTTTTGCGTGCTCAGTCATATGTGGATCCGACTTTAATGAAATGTATAATACACAGGTATTAATGGCAGGTGCTATTCAAAGGGAAAAAAGTTTTTCCTTAAGAGAGTAATAAAAAGGCATTTTCACTTTTCTCTGTGTAGCTTAAATGATTAACTTAAATAAACGCTATTATAAGCAAAGGTAGCCGTAGCTGCATTAATCATCCCATAAATAGGCGTGGGTATTTGGCTATGAAGCCCATAGTACGTCGCCTAATGCTCGGGGACACATGGGATTCAAGTGAAAGGTGCTCGCAAATCTTAATAACGGGTGGCCTAAATAAGACCAGCTGATGTGAAACACAAATAACTTTTTTTATTTTTAACATAATTTATTTATAACTGATCTCTTGGAAATTTAAAATGAATACGTACAGTCCACAACAATGCATTAAAATTATCGATTTATTTTATTGTTCTCAACGATCAATTGTTCTGACGCAGCGAAATTATCGCCGTTATTTTAACGTAAGATCAACGCCCACATCTTCCATGATTACAAGTTTTGTTCGCCGTTTTGAGGAACTGGGTTCAGTTGCCGACCGTCCAGGAAGAGGTGCTCATCGAAATATTCGTACTGAAGAGAACGTGGAAGCTGTGCATCAGCTTGGCGCTAAAAGAGCCAATGCCTGTATCGAGCAAAATGGTGGTCATTTGTCTGATGTCATATTTCACATATAGTCACGTTAAATTTCCATAAAATGTATTTATCATATAAAAATAAATCATTTAAAAAAACCGTTATTACAAGAGTTATACGTGTTAAACATCACTATGTCTCATTTCGGCCACCCTGTATATACTTAAATTCTGATTTGGGCAAATTGTAGACTCGGATTGGGGCTTGGGGGCTTAAAAAATAACCCCATTTAACTTTTGACATATGGATATTAAACGTTGTCGAATATGAATTCCCTACACCACTCAGCTATTTACAGTATTTAGCGCCTCAGTCTGGAGCATGCGCAGGGTCCGACTCATCATGTTAGGGTTAATTTGTTATCGCTCTCAACGAACTATACAGTTGAGCGAGCGTGATCAGGTATAATTTGTGGCTTAAAGAGTCTGAAACGTGGACCTTTGTGTGGGAAAAATTGAGAAATGTAAGAAATTTGGTGGAATCCGGATGTAAAATATGGCTTCTTAAGCTGCAGATGCAAAAACGATAAGGTATCTGTATAAAAATATCGAATTTGTGGTTCAGTTTTACCACCGTCAATATGCAGAATCATGATCATGAGTAATTTGTTACTAGAACTGCTGGACCTCAAACCGGGAGGGATCTTTGTGTGAGAGCTTGTTAAAAACATGCACCGATATGATTCAACTTTAACAGAGACATATACTGGTCACTTGTAGGATTTTTGCGTCATTTTGTCAGAAACGGGGAAATTTGTTGATTTAAGAGCTGTAGGTTCTAAAATTTTGAAGGATCTTTGTATGGGGGCTATACGAAAATATAGTTCAATTCAGTTTCATCATAATTAATTAATGGTCGCTCATAACGTACCATGCTAATTTTAGGAGGGATCGGGTGTAATTTGTGGTTTCTAGAGCTACAAGACCAAATTGGTAGGAACCTTTGAGTGGGAGTTATTGGAAAACATGGACTGATATGAACCAGTTACAACAGGGTGTTGGTTTTACGAAATTGGGTCGGAATCGGGTGTAGTATGTGGTTCTGCGATCGGAAAGGACCTTTGTTTGGGGGCTCTACTAAAATAAAGACCTATGCGACTCAGTTTTATTTTTTTTAGTGCTGCAGGACCTCAAATCGTTAAAGACCTTTGTGTGGGACCTATTGGAAAACTGATACGGTCCAATTTCAGCAGAGATTGTCGCTCATCAAGCTTTGTGTAAAATTGGGTAGAAATCGAATCAATTATGTGGCTTTTGGAGCTGTAAGTTCTAAAATCAGAAAAACCTATGTATGATAATAAAATCTAAGCCGAAGTGCACCAACTTCAATAGGGTTCGCCCAAGTCCCAAACTGAAAAATATACCAAGTTTCATCGAAATCAAACCTATACCTCGACTACAACGTTAGTTGAGCAGATAAAGGGATGGAGAGACATCGCTCTATTGAATCAGATAATGATTCTGAGTTGATTGGTATGCTTAACATAGGGTATATCTCTATTTCTTTAAGGTGTCGCAAACATCAGCACTCATAATACACTGTACCCCATAATAATACTCGTATAGTGTTATAGGGTATAAAACAGTAAAATAGGTCCTTCAGGGAATGGACTTAAATGAATGGACTGAAGAACCCCCAATGGAACCTCCACCAACAACCATATCCCCTAATTTTCCGACACCACACTGCAACGCAATCCGTGGAGAAGAGTATAAGTATACAAGTGTTGGCCCGGCCCATCATTCGAATTGTCCACTTATTTTAATTACCATTGCCTTAAGCGTAACGATTTTAGTTAAATCTCGTAAAGGCTCGTTTTATGTAGAAGCTACTATTATGGCAGTAAGCCCAGGTTCAACTTCCGGTAAGAATAGCTAAAAAATGTTCGAAAGTTTTCGAGCGTTTCGCCATACCGGTTGAAAGTCTTAGGTATGTTTATAACCAAGGCTGACTGTCGGGCCAAAAATATCGCCGCGGCGTTCGTGAAACAATTTTTTTATTGTAATCGATTTTATTCATAAACTAAAACCTGTGATTTTTTTATTTCTTAAGTGTGTCAGTACTTAATTCACGAATTTATTCTCCACCACCTAAGCTCCAAAATATCAAATCGAAATATCGCTCTATAGACAAGTCAACAACAATTTAATACCTCACTTTGCACACACGTATTGTTAAACAATTAAATATAAATGAACTCTACTTTGTGGTTAATTTTGTGTGATCAATAGATGTCTAGCCCATTTCTATCTTCGATCATTTCATTCACTCATTCAAACCTTCAAACTGAAAGCTCATGGATAGATTAGACAAGAAAAAAATAGAAAGTTTTTCCATTAAAGTTCTTTGAACGCGCAGAACAACCTGCGAGCATACAAATAATTCGACTAATGTACATGTTTATATTCAAAAGCAGTCATAATTTAATTATACTATATTTTTCGTACATAATCGCAAGAGTGTAGCGTAGATAAGAACGGGCACTTCTTCCGCCAGCCGGAGTACAGACTTTTAACTGTGAAACTGCAAAAGTAACTAGAACCCGTAATTAGTGGCACACACAATGTACACACTTTTTTTTCGTAATTTGAAACAAAAAGTCTAAGTTCCAGTCATATTTGAGTAAACTCTATGGATTTTTTGGCGGTTATAGTTTCGATTCAGATTCTTAATTTAGTAACGCGCACATGTGAGTACTTCTGGACGCTGACTATCGTATGTGTAGTACTCGTAAGAAAAAAACCTAAGTTTCTCTAGCGTACTTGCATGTGAAACTTTTTCTTTTTTTTTTGTTCTGGTCTTGTTTTTTGTTTGTTCCTTTGTCTGTGTCTGTCTTGAAGTAGAGCACTAACAACAACTATGGCTTTAGAAATTCCCCACGAAATTCGGAGTGAAAAAATGTTGTTTCAATGATTAATGGTTATTATGTTAAATGCTTGAATTATAATTAACCGATTTTGGGTTCATTTGTTTGTATTTCGAAACAAGTGCAAACTATATTTATACATATTTGAACAAGAAGTGTGGAGAAACCCCCAAGCAAAAGATCAAACGTGACTGTCAAACATAAATGGCTTAGATATTTATAGTTGTATGAATACCATGTAAATTAATTGGGATTATGTTTTGGATTTTGTTAATTGTGTTATTGTTACACTCGAGTAACTTTCGTTAAAAGATTGCGGCCAACAATTAATTCTAATAATTCTATTTGAAATTGTAATTATCACTATGACACACTTAGTAATAATTGCAATTAATGTTGCTCAAGCATTTGACAAAGTCTGGCACTTTGGCTTGAACTACAAAATTTGCAAATAATTACCGGCAAATACGCATCGAATTTTTCAGTCTTACTTAGATAACCACAGATTCAGAGTCACCGATGACCGCGAAATACTAGCAGGTGTGCCCCAGGGAAGCGTGCTGGGGTCTATCCTTTACCGTCTGTTTACCGCAGATATTTATACCAGCCCAAACGTGCTAACATCTACTTTTGCCGATGATACCACTGTAATGTCTGCACATAAAAAGAAGGATATTGCATCTATGAATCTAGGTGTACATCTCAGACGAGTAGAATCTTGACTCTCTGACGGGAGAACAAAGGCCATGAGGCTAAATGCACACAGGTAACTTTCACACTGAATTTTAGCACTTGTCCGACATTGAAACTAAACAATATTCCTTTTTCTCAATCTGATCATGATACATGCTTTGGAATCCACCTGGATCGCCGACTCACCTGGAGAAGTCATATCGAAACCAAGAAAACTCAACTGAAACTTAAGGTCCATCAACTTAACTGGCTCCTCAATGCGAACTCAAAACTTAGCCTTGAATAAAAGGTCCTGCTCTACAACAGTGCAATCACACCTATCTGGTTATGCAGTGCCCAGCTAAGGGGCAAAGTAAGCTCGACAAAATCCAAAGACTGTGTAGAATTTTTTTTTCTACGTCACGTGGCTTAAATGCTCTTATACGTGATCTTTAACATAGTCAATATCAATCGCAGACGAACACTCAAAAAAGACTGTGTAGAATCCTTTATTCTACGTCACGCGGCTTAAATGCTCTCATACGTGATCCTTAAAACAGTCAACACGGAAAACCTACAAAACCTTACCACTCTGCTATTCTAGAGTTATCTGTTACACATACATAACTAGAGTTTTTCACTTTACATAATATCGCGAGCACTCTGTAAATGACTGTAAGGGTCCTCAGGCCCTTTATCACGAGGTTTCGCTAACCCAGGTTTAATACTCCCAGACATGTGATCCATACCAGTTATATACTATTTTGACCAAATTAATGCAAATTCCTGCCAATTAGCAGAGATCCACACAACAAGAAATCCATACTAGGATTCATTATTGAAATATACTTAAGATTTGTATACTTATTATAAGGTTGCTTTGGAGCAGATTCAATAATTCAAATATAGCATATATAAAAAACAATTGCAATTTCAAAAGGAATTATTCCTTTCGACGTGATTTCAATTACTCTAGAGCGAAAACTATTATGATGAGATGTTAAGTGCCAAACTAGTCGGCTGTACGAATAGCCGCTAATGGTAAGTTTGTTTCCTAAGTCTTTTGTTTCTGGGCTTAAAGGAAAAATGACTTAAGATTTCTAAGGATGGTAACAAACTCGTGAACCCTTCAATGATAGCCCTAAAACTGAATTGTTGGTGTTTAGCATAACACTGCGATATATTTCTTACTATTTGGACTCCCAACTATGTCCAATTTTTAGAGATCCTTTTTTGCAAAATAAAAATGATGATAACTATTTAATAGCTGCCTACAAAAAAGGCAGTCAATAAGTTCTACACCTTTCTTTTACAACGGCTACAAAAATAAGTAAGCCAGTTTCAGTCGGTTGATTCGACTTACATAAACCACACCCCTTTCATTGTAACGATTTTAATGAAATTTCGTAAAGGATCGTTTTTATGGGAGGTTCAAGAGTGGAGCGAGGCCACACAAAAACATATTGCAGAATACAAAATTCATATACAGGGTGTCAGTCGGGATATACTACGGTATACTACGGTATACTACGTTGTTTGTTTACAATTTTTTAATAAATGAAAGACCATGGATCTTATATTGCTAAATGTTTTATTTAATGTCGGCAATTATGTATGGAATACAATATCAGATAAATGTCCGTCTCTGTAAGCCTCACAAATGCGAGCTCTTTTGAGCTTTACAATTAACGCGGTATTTCATTAATTTTATCACGAATATTTTGTTTGAGTAGCTCAAGCGTTTTTGGTTTGTTTGCATAAACCAGTCAAATCAGGCGACCGTGAAGGCCAATCAACATCACCATTTCTTGATATAACTTGTTGTGGAAAGAGGTCTCGCAGTAATTACATTGTAATACTGGCTGTATGGATGTGGCACCATCTTGTTGCTGCCACATGTTAAGCCCAAATCATGCAGTTCTGGTCTTAAAACGTTTTAAATCATATCACGATATCGCTACTCAATAACAGTTATTGTGACGCAGATTTCATTTTCATACAAGTAAGGTCCAATGATTCCTCCTGACCAAATTGCACACCAGACTGTCGCTTTTAGTGGATGAAAAGGTGATTCATGAATAATTTAAAGGTTTTCCATGGCCCAGAACCGACTATTCTGTTTATTCACATATCCATTCAAATGAAAATGTGCCTCGTCACTCATTATGATTTTTTCATTAAAATCGGGGTTGTCATGGGCGAGCATAAATGGTCTTGTGGAAGAAGCTCGTGTCTCAACTGAATCTCAACCCAAATTGAATCAAATTCTAAATATGGGGGGATATTTTGGTTTCTGAGAAGTTTTCACCGTTTCTGTAAACACATTTATCTCCGAACATGAAGGGATGGAATTTGGGTACTAGCTGTTAAAGACTCTTTGTCTACCGCATCCAAAAAAGCCGATTTAAAAGTTTGTTCATCAACTTTCATAGAAAAAATGTGAAATTATTTAAAATTTGATCAAAGTTGTTTTAGTCCCTCAGCCAGAAGTTTTTTGCCCTTTTGTCCACTTTCAATACCAACATGTATCTGGTAAGTTTGAAAACTCTAGTCCTTTGAACTAAATCAACAGACGGATAGACGATCTAGAACGTCTAAGAATTATATGACCTTCAATAACACTTATTCTTTATACGGTCGGAGATAAGTATTTCGAAGTGTTACAAACAAGTTTGCAAATTTATATATTTTATATAAATTTATATATACTCCTATGGTGAAGAGCATATTTCCAAACTGAATCTTAATTTTTCAAATTGAAACCGATTTGATAGAGCCTGTACTCTCTAAAAAGTCTTGCATAATAAATAGTACAGAAGGTCAAGTTCGATAATAATTATAAAGTTTTCTTAAAGTTTATTTGCCAGACAAAAAATGTTAAATTACTATGTCATGTTTAGTCTATCAATGGCATTGATGTAAAATAAATCTAATATTACCACGTTTATCGACCACAAAATGTAAATGTGTGTTTGGAATACATAGACTATATTCGTTGGCTTTCGTAACGATCGCTTGGAAATCGCAACCAATTTTAGACAAATACAACAAATTTTGAATAGATTCCTATAAAATCCAAATCGCAGTTCAATCGCAACCAAATAGGCTATTTACAAAATTGCGCTTATTATTAGTGCCTATGTCTAGCCACATTTATCGACATATCAATTGAAGTTCCTTTCTTAAGTCTTTCGTTTTATGCAACCCTCCTAAAGCCACACAAATACCAAGCAACGACAACCCAAATTTCACGGTAACCTACTAAATGCAAAATGAAAACAGAACTAACTGATCAAATATCATTGCATGTTTTATCAAATTTTTGTAAATTTATGCAAACGATTTACACAGCGACGACAAAACGAAAGAACAAAACAGCAACAACGGCAACAAGATTTTAACAAATCTGTAATCAATAACATGAACAATTACTGGCAACAAGCGCACAAACTTAACAGATCTATGAAACTGAATGGATAAAAGAAATAAAAAACCCAGCCAGTGACAACAACAATAATAAGCAGAAGCGGAGAACGACAACGACGAAGGCGAAAAGAGTAGCCTTTTATTGCAAATCTATAGAACAAACATAAAAATTGCAATAACAGCAATTTAAACACAATTCATTGACGACACAATAATGTCATGAACTCGAGCATGCACGCTGAGATATTACCAGCTAAAGTAGCAGCCGCAACAGCGACAACAACATCAGCCACGAAACTAACTCACACAATCACAAATAGCGAGTGCAAAAAGCAGCAACTATCACCACCACATCAGTGGCAATACATCTGCAAAGCATGCTGTTACTTGACTGCTTCGCCGATGTTTTGGCTTAATACTGCTGCCGCTGCTTGCAGCTCCAGCTATTCAGCTATCAGTTGAGAAATCAATGAAACAATCCTTCCACGAACAAAAAATTCAAACTTATTGGCGCATGTTGTTGCTGCTGCTGATGTTGCTGTAGTTGCAACAACTTGTACTTGACATGATTCTTAAAAGTTTCAAAAAATAAGAAAAATGTTTAAACGAGTACATTTGACATTGGAAGTTTTCAAATAATTCCCAAGAGTTTAAATAAATCCCCCAATACTACGAGTATTGCCTCCCCAACCAGCTGATCCTGTTTAGGCAACCCAGTGAAGTTTTTTAGTGCTAAAGCAAAGGCGTTACTAAATGGTGGATAAAAGTCTTTTCAGCGTTATGGATTTTTGGTGAAATGTTGGTTTTTTTTTCTAAAAACTACAACTGCCATGCTTAAAAACGAAAAAAGTGTTCTGTATGTAGAAGCCTAAATTGTATTACTGTCATGCAAATCTGCTTTATTTTATGTACACCGTTTTATTTAGCACACTTCACATTTATTTATTTTTTTAAGAATAATATTTTTCGATAATCAAAATTGAGTCAAACATTGGATCTGTCCCGTTACTATTTTATCTTCTTTTGTGCCCCTTTTTCTTATTCTCAATTAATTGCAAGTAGTTTGTAATCTGGGTTGGACACAAGTTTAGCATATATAATTAATTCTGATATTTTTCGATTTCTTTAACGCTAAAATAATTATTTGGTAAGATATGTAAATGAGTTGGCAAACAGAACTTTTTATATAATACAAAATAAGCGTCAGGTTATACAGCAAATGACCTATAGTGGAAGCACTGTTGGTAAAATTGCAAACATTTTTACAGCATCCGAAACCGAGAAGAACATACCGTAAAGAGGGCTCTTTTATTTATAGAGCCTCAGTAGCAGACCCATTAAAGAGCTCGCGTGACGGCAAAAAATAGTAATGGCGTCCCCCAAACATGTGATGGTGTGGGCCTCGTGTTTTGGCCACGGTGTTGGTCCTATAGTCAGAATCGAAGCTCGATCAACATGTTTACAAAATATACTTCTTGCTACCATGATTTCCTAAGCAGAGGATAATATGCCACTTAGGTGGCGTTTTTGCATGACAATGTATATACACTGTTTGGATATACACTATAAATACACTGTTTGGACCAAAACATGACAGACGTTTTAAAAAGGCCAGCACAATCACCGGATCTGAATCCTATAGAGAACCTATGGAATGATGTAGAAAAACATATTACTGCAGTGAAACCCAAAAACTTATCCGATTTGTAGAAGGAAATAGAAAAGGTTGGCTAGTAATTACAAGAGATTGTTGTACTCGTATGTCTTTGGTTGAGAGTTTGGCCAGAAGATGTGCAGCTGTGCAGTCGTTCACTGAGATGCAATATGCCACATCTTATGAACGGCCACACCAAATTAATTACTGATGCAGAAAAGGCAGAATTACTTGCCAGCGTATTTTATAAGTCACACGAACTCACTCTGGATTACTCGCACTCGATTGATCGCAAAGTAAATTACACTGCTGCTCTCCTGAAATCTGAAGTTCCGTCCACAGCTGGGATTGTTTTCACAATACCTCAAGAAATTGCGTTATTACTTTCTAAGCTAAAAACCTCGAAGGCTCCCGGCTTCGATAATGTACCCAATATTATCTTAAAGAGACTTCCAGAAAAGGCAATCCAGCTCTTAACTATGTTATTTAATAGTTGTATTCGTCTTAATTATGTTCCTGTAGTATTCAGAAAAGCAAAAGTTGTGGTTGTTGCAAAGCCCAACAAACCGCCCAACAATCCATCCAGCTATAGGCTAATCAGTCTTTTGAGTAATTTCGGTAAACTATTCGAAAAGGTAGTACACGCCCGCATTCTTGATTTTGCGTCAGAATCAAATATAATATCCAACAATCAATTTGGGTTCAAACAGGGACACAGCACAATCCACCAAATAGGTCGCATTAAAAATAAAATCATACATAGCAGATATATAAAAAAAATTTGGTCTGATACACAATGGACTTTTCTACAAAATGGTTACCGCTAACATCACGAAATATATATGCAAAATTGTTTCACAGTTTCTCGACAGTAGAGAGTACGCCGTTTGCGTAAACAGTAGCTTATCTAGTTTTAAGTCTATACCTGCAGGTTTGCCTCAAGGATCAATTATCTCTCCCACTCTGTATTCAATTTATACGTCAGATTTCAAACCTTCCCGAGATATTGATACAGCATATTACGCCGACGACACTGCACTTATATCAGCAAGCAAGTTGACAACAGCTCTTCTAAAGAAAATGGAGCTCAGTCTTAACTCTTGTTATAAATACTTTACTAAGTGGTTAATTAGGTCTTCCGTCCTTGGAAGACCTAATTAACAATACTGAAGCTGAAATTGGCAGAATGCCAGTCGACATGCTTGTTAGAGTTCATGAAAACTTCAGAAAACGTATGCAGCACTGTGTGGATAGCAAAGTTCGACATTTGTCAAATACACTATTTAAAACCATGTAATTTTAAAATTCCCTTAATGTTCGATATAATTAAAATATAAAATAATATTTTCTAAGGTTCATAATTTTTTTATTTCATTCCCAAGTAAGCGTATTTCCACGCTTCACACTCTAGAAAAATTGTAAAAATATCTTTTTTCTTAAATTAAGTTTTTTCTGATTTGTTGTTGTAGAAAATAACGATATTTCTTCCAGTGAAGAGCACTATAATTATTCGATTATACAAGTCAATGTTATGATTAAGCCACCCACAGAGCTCCTACCAAATTGTTTAACTTTCAGTTCTAAAACAACATATGTGACAGCGCATAGAGAAAGCGACCTAAGGGTAAAAAAAAATCAATTTTAACTTTTTTTTGATGTGGACAACATCTGAGCATCGAATGAGACCGATCGCATGCCCTAAAAGTGTTGCCTCCCAGAGATATGTGCGTTTTATGAAAGTGATGATACACTAAAGATACACGTATTTAAATCTTTAAAATGGCTCTCCTGAACAAAACTGGGTTTTACCCTTAGATCCCTTTCTATTTTGCTCGTCACATATATTTATTTTAGATCTTGGACCATAGGTCAAAGTTTCGAAATAAGATCCCTTCGGACATCGACTTAAATTTACTCAGTAGTAGTGGAATTTCCTTACTTATCTATACGTTTTGTTGTTGTTTTTTTTTTAATTTAATATAGGTATTTATCTAATGTTAGTGTTTCTTTATACTCATATTTCCCCTTGCATTTTGTGACTAGTTTTGGGCCCATTGTCCAAGGCCTCTAATTCAGTCAATTCGTATAATTCAAATTCTTTTGACAATTCCACTGTTTCTGAGTTGCCATATGTCCATGTTCGTAAGGACCCTTATGTCCTTTGAGTAAATGGCTAAAAATTAGTGGAATCTTTAAATGCATATGAACTTAGGATCCGTGACGAAATTTTATTGTTTTTATAGTTCCCATGTGTCCATAGGTCAAGAATGGCGTTTTTTTAAACCCACGAAACATGCGGGCCGGTTCGTGTTGCAAATTGTTAAAAATCTTAAATATAGTTACATATTTTGATTTGTGCGATAATGACGATGTTTCTAGATATATTTAAGTCTCCAAAAGTTACTTGACGGTTTTTTTTTGCCACAGGGTTCATGTACCACGTTTATAGGCCGAAAGGAAAAGGAACTGTTTTCGGTACAACCATTTTTCCTTAGATTCATGTGTCGAGGCTTCAGTCAAGTCAAATCTCAGAACTTATGTAAAATTTGGATTCGTGACAAAATTACGTTTTACTATATCCGTGTTCAAAGGGGCTATTTTTTTGGACTAATATCGATATTATAGGAACCCATTTAGATTTGTGAGGGAATTTTACTGTGCCTGGCTACCTATATGTTTTCGGGGCCTCAGGGTCTTATGACCCTTAAATCAAAGCCGTAAATTTGTTTAATTAGGAAAATTATTGCGATTTTCTGAATCGTGATAAAATTGTATTGTTTTTTAATACCCATGTGTCCTTAATTAAAGGAGACCGATTGGTAGGCAGGGCAAATTCAATATTGGTTGAAATCTTAAAGTGGATCCATATCATGACTTGTTGAAGGTTTAACCGATTCAGGATACACTCTACGATTTCGAACGTTATAGGCCCGTGGACCACTCCCGTTGTTAAGCGCCTCTAATTCAGCTAAATGGCAAAAGTAATGTCATAATTAAATGTTTCAGAAAATTTCCCTGTTTCTAAGAACCTACATGTCCATGACCGAAAATAATTGTTTTTCGGCACACCTATGGTTTTTAGATTTATTGGTAAATGCCTCTAATCAGGTCAAATCCCAGAACTAATGTTGTATTTGGATTCGTGACGAAATTTTGTTATATACCCATGGTCAAAGAGAGGTTTTTATCCATATATGGAGGAAAAGTCCAAACAAGCATTTTCTGGCGAGGATTTTTTTCAGTTCCACAAAGAGGAACTTTTTCTCGGCAAATTTTCAATACCAACCGATCTGCAATCATAAGACATATATTTGGTCATTTATAAGCCTCTAGCCCTTTTTTGTTCACTACTAATGTAGTAAATGGGAATCTGGCTGAAGGTTATTCTTAAGGGTGTGCCTTTCAATATAACGTCCCATTAATTAGAAGACTCTTAGTGGTTAGTCTTGCTTAGATTCCCCAACAACCTATAAAGGACTAAAAACAAGTAAATTGTTGTATTCACATGCCAGGAGCTACTGTTTGAAATAGTGACCTTACGTCTAAAAGTATTCTAAAGAGGTTTAACATGGCTTAGTAATTGAAGGTTGCCGTGGTGTAAGGTTATGTGTAGGACTATAATGCCAGTTAACCTAGGTTCAAGTAATCGGTCAGTGCATATAAGAATTAAACAGCTCACTGATTTGAGAGAATTTTTCCTCTTTTCCTTAAGGCGATGTTGTGGGATATAAGTAAGCGATTAAATTCGCATTTGCAAAATCTCCTGCATTATTAATGTTGCAGAACGTCGCACAGTAGCGCCTGTAGAGCAAACGAGGTTGCAAAAATCAAAATTTTCATGAGCGCCGACGAAGTTTTGAATAAACCCATGTTATAGGAAACTTCTCAACGATTTCAAATCTGCCACTCTTAATAATATCATATTTTTAGTTTAGAAGATATAGCCGTTCAAAATTGACCGACTTTCGGTTTTCAAAAAAACACACAATTTTTAGTGAATTTGTTGCGATTTCAGGTGTAATATCACGAAAAATAGGTAACGAATGGCCTTATTTTTTGTTTGTATTGATTGATGTATTTATTAAATGTATAATGATAAAAAAAAATTAACTGTTTGCTTTGTGTTTCTCCTGGTAAATCACTATTTAAAAACTATCCGTTTTTTCACTATTTTTCAACTTTGACGGAAAATAAAAAAAATCTATATTTTTCTATATTTGCCATATTTGCAAAACCTGTGCATTGATTATTTCTTTACATAATTCAAAAATTTTAGGTGCCCGTACGTGCCCGTTTGGCTTCTAGAGGTAAAAAAGGTTAAAAAGACATGGTTGCAGAAATTTATGGCGTCCATCCCTTATATGTTTTGACTGACAGTAGTTTGATCTAATAGTTTGAAAAAAACTACTCATTGAAATTAGCAGGTGCGAATTGGAGAAGGAAAATATATTGAATGCAATTACGAGTTCCATCTGACCATGGTTGACGGAAAAGTCGTAAACGAACTGACAGGAACAACCTCAACAATGTCATGCCCGATTTGCAAAAAGAGTCAGAAGAACTTTGGTAATTTAAACGATTCTACAAATGAGGAGAATTGCGAAAACGGAATGTCACCATTGCACGCAAGGATAAGGTGTATGGAATTCTTGCTAAAACTGGCGTATACCCTACCACAAGAGGAGGAAAACTTTGATGAAAATACATCAATAAAGGATAAGGAAAAGATCAGAAAGAAGCAAATACAGGATGCTTTTTTTAAACAAGTTGGACTAAAAGTAGACTGTCCCAAGCACGGATACGGTAACTCAAACGATGGAAACACTTCTAGGAGATTTTTTGAAAATGATGAGGCAGTAACTAGAATCACTGGAATTGACAATCAAATCGTGAAAAGATTGGGAACGATCTTAGATGTTTTAAACTGCAAAGAAAATGTCAATTCTACAAAATATGGAGAATATGCGTCGAAAACTGCATCTCTTTTAGCAGAAATGTATCCACAGAAGAAGTTGACCCCGACCGTCCACAAAATATTGGCGCATGGCAAATATATAATCGAGTACCAGTCTTTGCCAATTGGAGAGCTTTCTGAAGAAGCACAGGAGTCTCTTAACAAATTTTATAAAAAATATAGATTGCAGAACACATTCATAGCATCAAGGGTAAGGCAAAATGAGGACCTACATGTTGGCAGCATCTTCCGATCCACTTATTTCTTCCCCTCTATAGTTTAGAAATGGTTAGTCTTTTAGATATACCTTCTCTTACGAACTGTGATGAATATTTTACAGAAAATTGAAAAAATAAATTTAAAAAAAAAAATATTTTTTTTTTAATTTGTTGGGTAATAATTTAAAACATAAAACCCTAAAGAAAAAAATAAAAACAATCTAAAAATTTAAAAATAATTTTTTTTAGTTACCATAAAATTGATTTTTCTACTAATTTTAACTTTGATAACCCATAATTAGGCCCCTACAGAGCGTAGCACCCTTTCCAAACGCTCATTTCATAGGCTGAACAGTTATCTATCATATGCTGTTTAAACTGTTCAATTATCTTATTCGGTTCAAAAGATATGATTTTTGCAACGAAAAAACTCAAATGGCGCCACTGTGCGTCGCAGAAAAATTCCGATATTTGTACCCGTCTGTATATCTGCTATATTTGTGTGACAGTGGCACACACAAACAATATTGGAACCTTACAAAAGACTCATCTATGATGTTGGGAATTGTATTAAGAACATGTTGTAGAAAGGGCTAGTTAAATGCAACCATAGTAGGGCATATATCCAACCAAATCCAATGGTCCATGCGAAATGGTCCCATTTCTACAGAGTTGGTAATGGGCCCTAAAAAATGTACCTCGGGAAACCGTACACTTTTTTGAGTACTCGTACTTGTTCGACATAAAATAATTTTTGTGTACAGACAATATTAAAAATGGAAATTGTTAGTTTGGCGCAATTATACCTCAAAAGCGAGCACAGCTGCTGGACGTTTTGACTCGAGTGGCGCGAAAATCGACCCGCATGGTCGAAACGGGCGATAGATAGTCAATAAGGACATATAATACTCAAACTAAAGCAAATTTAATTTTGTGTTAGCTTTAATTTTTAGCTAAGATTAGGGGTAGAGTATAATGGCTGGCAAGGCGTATTTTTTTTATATCAACTTTTTTTGCAATCTATTTACATATAAACATTAAGCAAATTTTGTATTAACTAAACGAAATCACAGTACTCATAAGCTCCATTGATCTTATAAAGTATATATAACAATATTATATTTATATTACAATATTTACATGATTATTATTTTACAATATTTACATGATTATTATTTTACAAAGGAAAATTTCACTTTGGTCAAAAAGTGTTTTTACAATTTCAATAAAAACTTGCGTACTTTTGCATGAAAGCAATAATAATTTAAAAAATCTTCACTTGGTTAATACCGTAACCAACGACTGTTAGCTCCTGTTGTTGTAAGCAGAAATTTACATTGTGTTGTTGACTTTGACTTTTAACTGAATGATGCTGTTGATGTTGTTGTTGTTAGTGTTGTCGTCGCAGTCGTTCGCTGTGTTTTGCAACGGTTTTAATGTAGCAAACTACACTACTGGCACAATTTCGGATTTAGGAAAAAAGCACGCTTTAATTTTTTTTTGTTTGGTGCTTTGGTTTTTCTTCGTACGGCAATTCTTTGCACCACCCAACCGCCGTCATGGCCCATCATTTGCTAATACCGTGGGCCGATGCTGTGTGTTGTCTTTATTGCTTGGGCCATGATTTCCTCCAGGTCTGTGGCCACAGCAGTTGTTGGTTGCTGTCTGCCTTGTCTGCCTTAGTTTAAAAGATGCCTTAACACAGTTTAAAAGCTCTAATATATATCACCGCCTCTTCTATGGCATACCGAATAATACAGTCCTCAACTTGAGCACAGCAACCGAAATGAAGACAAAATCCTCCCAAAGCCGAAAAGAAGAATGAACCAAATCCGAGCTCCAGCGAAACATGATGGAGGCTGGAGCGGTGAAGCAAACCAAAAACGAGACGACAAGCAAATCTTCTCAGATGCACACTTCTGATATCATTTACTGCTAAACATTAGTACGATTATTTGGGCTTCTTTGGTTCTTCCCTCTTCTTTTATTGCATTTCTCTTGGCTTGCTAGAACTTTTTGGACGGAGCAATGAAGGAGGAGTGTTTGGTGGGCATGTTCCCAAAGTAATCACTGAGGACGATGGCGACGACGACGTTGCCGACATTACAACATTGACGATTTTTTTTCGTCATCAGCAACGGCACTTACATTGCCACCGACAGCGACACCGTCGCCGCCGCCGTCATCATGGTCGTCATCATTATAATCACTGTTGTTGTCTCTTGTTTTTACTACTGCTGAATGTTGCTAATGTTGCAAATATTGCTGTTGTTGCTGTTGTTATTGTGTCGTCATAGCAACACGTTGGGTCATGGTGCAAAAGGTGATTTATACGCGAAAATTTGTTTTAAGTTTGTGACTTAAGCCACACAAAAATTGTTGTTGTATTCTTAAGGTTTTTTTTTTGCTGCTGCTGTAGAAACAGAATTTGGTTTTTTGCATCATATTGCACCAGGGCGGAGGCGTTCAGATTCATACTGTTTAGATTGTGTTGCAGCGTTTTTCTCTTCTTTCTTCCTTATTTTGGCTAGAAATTACAATTTAGCCTTAACAAAGGCAATGAGAATATTTTGATAAGCACGAGGTTTATGCCTCAATGCTGCAAATAACAGGGAAGAGAGGAAATAGTTGAGCATGGGATAATTTTTGTACACGCAGAGAAAAAATATGGTTACCATATGGTCACGGCATTAATAATATGATCTTCGTAATCAAAGTATGTTCGTCACAACCATAGTATTGTGTTTTGAATTTAGTTTTGACAATAGTATAATTGCCGCAATATTAATATTGTTGAAATGTAACAGTAGTATTGTTGCGTAATTTAAAAATGAAAATATTGTTGTAGCAACAATATAAATATGGCTGGTGCGACAAAAGTATTGTTTATTTTGGGTTTTATGTTAACAGTAATTTGATTACGGCAATCATACCGTATGATTGTAATTTTTCTTCATTTAAATATAATTTTTAGAACAATGTTAATGTTCGGAGTCAACATTTTTCGAACAAACTGCTTTAGTTTTGTTTAACTGAAATATTTTTACGTTTTTTAAACCGATTTTCTAGTTAAATAAATCACTACTTTTATTTTGAATTTAATGTATTTTTTAATAGTTTTCCAAATTCAAATCTATTATTGACAGCTTAACATACTTCTAATAAATAATTTTGAGGATCATATTTTAATTATGTGTGATCATACTATGGTTGTAGGGATCATAACATGATTGCGTGTGAATCATGATATGGTTTTGAGGATCATAGTATGGTTGTATGTGAAACATACTATGGTTGTGAGAATCATAATATGGTTGTGGGGATCATAGTATGGTTGAGTGTGAATCATACTATGGTTGTGGGGGTCATAGTATGGTTATGTGTGAATCATACTATTGTTGTGAGGATCATAGTATGGTTGTGAGGATCATAGTATGGTTATGTGTGAATCATACTAATGTTGTGAGCACCATAATATTGTTGTACCTCAACCATATACCCAACAATAGTATGATGCTCTTCGAATATTGTTATCCCAATCATACTATTTTTCTACGTGTAGATAAACGAAGTTTAGATTTGTTTTATTAATACTCATAGAAGTACATAGAGAAAAGATTCGTTGCGACAACTGATATTTTTGCCAACCGTACATGTACCTCGAGTACTCTATCAGAACAACCGAATGTTAGTAAATACTCTGATATTTTTGGCCAGTGGAACTGAAGTATCGGTGGAATACATGAAGCATCCTAATATCCAGAAAATAATTTTTAAATCTAAAATTATACAGGGTGTCCGCCGGGAAGGTTTATTACTTAGTTTTGCTGCCATTTTGGTAAACATTAGTCTTGACAGTTCATATTTGGCAGTCGTGAAGAAGAGACGTGGCAAATTTATTGTGGAAAAATATTCGATAAATCGTTTAACATTATTTCAAAATCAATCATCGATTACTGCGAAAATGAGAAAGTTAAGTGCAATTTTTGGGAGAAACAACGTGCCAACAAAACGCACTATTTATTGTGTAGTGGATGATTTCGAAGAAAGATGGTCTGTAGCTGATAAGCCCAAACATCGATCACAACGTACAGCAAGATGGGGTGAAAACAATCCATCAACCCCAATTCGACGTCGTGCTGAATGTAATACAAAATGTGCTCAAAAGGGCTCGCATTTGTGAGGCTTACAAAGGCGGATATTTATCTGATATTGTATTCCATACATATAAGATCCATTCTCTTTCATTTAATCAAAAATTATAAACCAACAAAGTAATATATCTTTCCGACGGACATCCTGTACATAATGCACTTGTTCAACGAAAGAATTTTAATCATAAAACAGTGATTAACCGGCTCGAGACCTCTTGCATCTTTATTTTAATAACGGGTGACCCAAATAAGACCAACTGATGTACGATAGAACACAAATAACTTTTTTTATTTTTTAACATAATTTATATTTTCTTTTTGAAGATGTTAACTGAACTCTTGGAAATTTTAAATGAATACGTGCAGTCCACAACAACGCATTAAAATTATCGATTTTTTAACGTAAGATCAGCGCCCACATCTTCCATGATTACAAGTTTAGTTCGCCGTTTTGAGGAACTGGATTCAGTTGCCGACCGTCCAGGAAGAGGTGCCTATCGAAATATTCGTACTGAAGAGAGCGTGGAAGCTGTGCAGTAGCTTGGCGCTAAAAAGAGCCAATGCCTGTATCAAAATGGTGGTCATTCGTCCGATGTCTATGAAAATCTATGTAGCTGTGTTAATAATTATTCGTCTAGGATCCTTTGAACTATGAGTCAATAAAAAGTGCTCACAACTTCGACTCCTAAATTTTATTAAAATGAAAACAAAAACAACCTAAATAAAGAGAAACCTTAATATTGCTGATTTGTTTCTTTGGACAAACATTAAGTACAAATTATTTATTTTGGAATAGGTTAAACTAATATCTGTGCGAGCAGAATCACTTAGTCTCAACATTCTGACACTAAGTAAACTGTCAAGACTTTTGAAATTAGCTCGCTTCAAAGAATTTTTTGTTTTAACCTAAATTAAAAAACAGTACATCACAAAAAGAAGAAAGACAAAAATAGTATTTTCCGTTAAACCATTTGAAGACCTGGAGACCGGAGCAGGAGTCCTGAGTCGTTCCAACACTCATAGACCGTGCAGAGTTGTTCGATTTTTACAAAACTCCACTGCCTAGATTGGAAGTCATAATACCTTTTATATCTCAAAGAATAAAATCGATTGAATATAGTGATTCTAAATAGCCCGATTCTTTAAGGTGTAGCAAACATTAGCACATATTCATAATACCCTGAACCACACTGTGTGGTAAGGGTTGTAAAACTACCTCATCTACAACATTTATAAAGTTTTTGTTTTTTCCTGATATTTCGAAAGGATGTGCGGTCAAAATTTACAGTAAAAAGAAAATTACTCCTTACATCTTATTATGAACTCTGCACGGCCAGGAAGAAAATTCCCTTCCCATAGTAACACTTATAGGGTGATCCATCTAGAGGTATTTTTTCAAAACAAAAAATATATAAAATTTCAAATCAAGCGTGGAATCTTTATTGGTAATTTGATATTTTATGGCATTTATTTTTTAAAATTACCTTCAAATGTCGGGAAGATCCGCTATTTTCGACCATCGAAAATTGTACCCTCAGAGTGGAAACCCTAAGGCGTTTGAAGGAAATTTGAAGGAAATTATATTCAAAAGATGAATGCCATAAAATATCCTTTCAAATTACCAATAAAAATTCGACACTTGATTTGAAATATTATATTTTTTTTTGTTCTGAAAAATACCTCTAGATGGGTCACAAATCAAATCTTTATGCTTTGATAAGACGACTTTTAGTAAAACATATTCGTTCATGTTAATACTGTTAGCGGAAAATGTTGAAAAAGATAGTGTAATTATGTTTCTTTTGTTTTGTGAGGACGTTACATCTTGCCCGCTTTTGTGTTATAACAATAAGGACAAAGCAACAAGTTTTACACGGCTTCCGACTTCTAGAGCAACATTAATTTCAAATAGTTGTATTTTTATTTCAACTCATCTTCAATTCCTATTGGTAACATAGCCCAAAGGAAGACCCTTTCGACATATAAACATATACTTAAGTACATACAAATGTTTACAGGTACAGAACAGCTCTTTGATTGTTGCAGTTCAATGGCGAAGAACATAATTCATTTTTGCATACTATGACCAATTGACCACATTTGTTGAAGAAAGCTTGAAATTCCTTTTGTTATCCCAACATTCCAGCCAAAATAAAAGTCACGATAATATTTTCTTTTTCTGAAAATCAACAACAACAAAAACCAAAAAGGAAAAAATAAATAAAGAAAAAAAACTCGAACAAAGCCTGCAACAACAAACACTTTGCGAACAAACAAAATAATAAAAGATGCACTACCAAAAATGGTCTATTCATAGTCATAAATCACAATGGAAGCCAAAAACAAACAAAAAAAGACAAAAAACCAACAGCACATACTCTCAGGGAAAACAAAAACGGCTCTAACTCTATTCAAATAGGTTTAGCATACGACGACAAACTCCAACAAAATAGTTGAAACCCCACAACAACAAAAGGATTTAAATGAAACTACAAATCAATAATAAAACACGACATTGAAATTCCAATACATTAAATGCTTTTGCCAAAGAAATTGTCCAACGAAGATCAAAAAGGAAAAAAAAACAACAGCAAATACTATTCACTCGCATGTACATTAGGGTGTGCAAAACCGAAAACCGACAATCCGGTTTTTATGTACACACCCGACATACGGTTTGTCAAAAAAACGTTAAACCAGACATGTGGGTTTAACCGGGATTTTCAGTCGAGTTTTCCGGTTTTCGGGGTTTGGGCTGTTTTACATGAAAGTAAAGAAAATTCATAATTTTCAAGCGAGGTTCACTTTTAAGTCTACCGCTTGACTCAAAATCAGTAGATATCTGCCTGTCCTTCATTTTCTCCGTCTGCTGTTTTTCTAAAGCTTGTTTTTGAAATACAGATCGGCATTGTTGTACAACTTACTTAAAACATGCTAAGGTAATTTTTAAGCCAAAGCTTATTGACTTTTATGAAAATCGTTTAAATTAAGATATTTAGGTAGCTCCTGCAAAACACATTTTATATGTTCAACCAATAAAATGTGTTTTGGTCTAGAGACCACATAGTTCTTATACATGAAATATAAATGAAATTTAACACAACTCGTTACGATCGATTAGTAATTACTTATACCTCAAATGAAATGGATAATTCCAGTCCACCTTTTGATAAAGCCAAAATGCAAAGATACAGGGTGTCTGTCGGGAAGGTATACTACTTTTTATGTTTATAATTTTTGATTAAATGAAAGAGAATGGATCTTATATTGATAAATGTTTTATTTAATGTCGGCAATTATGTATGGAATACAATATCAGATAAATGTCCGCCTCTGTTAGCCTCACAAATGCGAGCCTTTTTGAACACATTTGTCATTACTAATTAATTTCATCTCGAATATTTTTTTTGAGTTGCTCAAGCGTTTTTGGTTGTGTGCATAAACCTTGCTTTTCAGATATCCCCACAAAAAGAAGTCCGGAGCAATGGAGGCCAATCAACATCACCAATTCTGAAAGTCACTTGATGTTGAAAGAGGTCTCGCAGTAATTCCATTGTAATCCTGGTTGTATCCAATGTGCCACCTTCTTGTTGTTTCCACATGTAAATCAAGCCCAAAGAATTTAGTTCTGGCGATAAACAGTTTTCAATCATATCATGATATCGCTCCTCATTGACAGTTACCGTTACGCCGTTTTCATTTTCATAGAAGTAAGGTCCAATGATTCCTCCTGACCAAATTGCACACCAGAATATCACTTTTAATGGATTCAAAGGGGACTGATGAATAATTTGAGGGTTTTCTATTGCCCAGAACCGACTATTCTGTTTATTCACATATCCATTCAAATGAAAATGTGCCTCGTCACTCATTACGATTTTTCATGAAAATCGGGGTTGTCATGGGCGAGCTCTAACATTTTAGTACGACCGCAAAAGTAACTGGCCTAACATAAAAAGAACCGTTTTTTTGGAATTATTATTATTTAATTTTCAACATAATCTCCTTTCAACTCAATACACTTCATCAAACGTTTTTCAAGTTTTTAATTCCATCCGAAAAATAAGATTTTTCAAGACCTTCAAAATATGCCTCAGTTTCAGCAATAACCTCGCTATTGGACGAAAATTTTTTGGCACCGAGAATTTTTTTTAAATTTGGAAACAAGAAATAATCAGAAGGAGCTAAATCTGGACTATATGGTGGATGCGGAGCAATTTCAAATCGTAATTCGGCCAGTTTTTGTTGAGTTAAAAATGCAGTGTGTGAAGGAGCATTATCTTGATGAAAAATAACTTTTTTTCTAAATGCGGTGGTTTTATCTTGATATTTTCACTCAAACGATCCAATAATGCACAATAATATTCACTATGTATAGTTTTTTCTTTCTCAAGATAATCAATAAATATTATACCCCTTGCATCACAAAATACTGTGGCCATTACTTTTCCTGCTGTATTAACAGTTTTCGCCTTCTTGGGACCGCTTTTACCAGCTTCTATCCATTGTTTTGACTGTTCTTTGCATTTTGGGATGTAGTGATGGATCCATGTTTCATCAACAGTTATGAATCGGCGCAAGAACTCTATTGGATTACGCTGATAAATCGCTAAAAGCTCCCCGGAATTGGTCCAACGGACGATTTTTTGGGGCAAAGTCAACAAACGCGGCACCCATCTTGCGGATAGCTTTTTCATGTGGAGTTCATCATGTAAAATACTCCAAACTTGTTTTTCGTGTATTTTAACAATATCAGCAAGTTCTCTGAGCTTTACTAGTCTAACTTTAGTCACTTCATTAAATATTTTTCTAACGTTTTCAATAGTAGTAGCAGTTTTCGGTCTTCCAGAGCGTTGTTCATCTTACGTACTTGAACTACCCATTTTAAATTGTTGAACCCAGGATTTCACGGTGGAGTATGATGGTGCATTATCATCATGAATAGAATCCAATTCATCTTTGATTAATTGTGGCCTATAACCTTTCATATCAAAGTGTTTAATTAACGCACGAAACTCTTTATTTTCCATTTTTCAAAAATTATAAAACTTGTTTACTTCAATCACCTGTAACAAAGAAAATAATCATTAAATATTTCGGAAATTTTGACAGATGGCTTATAAAAGATTGCTTTTAAAAAACAAAAAAGTTGCAAGTAAAACAGAAAATTGTTAGGCCAGTTAGTTTTGCGGTCACCCTCGTATGTACGACGACTTATGTACGGCGGCGTAAATGGTCTTGTGGAAGAAGCTCGTGTGTCAGATGAATCTTAAATGGAAACAAATGCAAATTCTTGTGTAAAATGTTTGCCATAGTTTTTCTTTGAAGCCAAAGCTCCTGAGCACGGCGTCGAATTGAGGTTGCTGGATTATTTTGAACACTTTCTTGAGCAGCAGTAATGTTTTGAGTCCATCTTGCAGTTCATTGTGGTCCATACTTGGGGCTATCAGCTACAGATCCTCTTTCTTTGAAATCATTCACTTCACGATAAATAGTGCGCGTTTTGTTGGCACGTTGTTTCTCCCAAAAAGTTCACGTAACTTTCTCATCGTCACAGTAATCGATGATTGATTCTGATAAAATGTTTTAACGATCAAAACACGTTAGTTTATCGAATTTTTTTCAATAATAAATTTGCCACGTCTCTACTTTACGACTGCCAAATATGAACTGTCAAGACTAATGTTTACCGAAATGGAGGCAAAATAAAATAGTATACCTTCTCGGCGGACACCTCCATACTAATTCCGATTTCAATCCAATTTCGTATTACAATTAACAAACAGCCAATCTTAAACAAATGTCCATACTAATTCCGATTTCAATCCAATTTCGTTTTACAATTGACAAACAGCCAATCTTAAACAAATGTGAGTCATATGGGCTTATTCTTGGACATAGTCCCCGTACAAATTCTCCTGAGGTCAAAAAAATGGCTTACCAGCAGTAATGTTTTGAGTCCATCTTGCAGTACATTGTGGTCCATACTTGGGCCTATCAGCTACAGATCCTCTTTCTTTGAAATCATTCACTTCACGATAAATAGTGCGCGTTTTGTTGGCACGTTGTTTCTCCCAAAAAGTTCACGTATCTTTCTAATCGTCACAGTAATCGATGATTGATTCTGTTAAAATGTTTTAACGATCAAAACACGTTAGTTTATCGAATTTTTTTCATTAATAAATTTGCCACGTCTCTACTTTACGACTGCCAAATATGAACTGTCAAGACTAATGTTTACCGAAATGGAGGCAAAATAAAATAGTATACCTTCTCGGCGGACACTTCCATACTAATTCCGATTTCAATCCAATTTCGTATTACAATTGACAAACAGTCAATCTTAAACAAATGTGAGTCATATGGGCTTATTCTTGGACATAGTCCCCGTACAAATTCTCCTGAGGTCAAAAAAGTGGCTTATCATATACATTTGGCTTTAAATAGCTACAAAATCGTCTCACAAAGCTTACAATTAAATTATTTTTGCAGTGTAGCTAGGTTTTGGTGACAGACCCTAGTCCGATAAAAGGAGATTATGTTGAATTTTTTTTTTGCAAAATTTGTTTTGTTTTTTCGAAAAGTCACGGAATTATTCATATGCCCTCGTACATTACTTCTTCGCAAAATACATAGTGGCGCATGAATCGTGTTACAAAAACAAAACGTAAAATAATTTTAATTAATGTAATTTTTTCTGTGTGAGCATTCGGTTTTCTCTTTATACTTATAAGTAATTCATTTAGAAGGTTAGTACTTAGATTTATTTAAATGAATGCGTGGGATACCGAAAAGAAGATTAGGATAGTGCAGCGGTACCATGCTTTACAGTCCTCTACATTTGCGTCCAAAGGCAATTTAGGCGGGAGTTTGGCGGTACTCTCCCGACAAGATGGACCATTAAGACTCTGGTAAACATGTTGGCCGAATCTGGAAGCATCGCACGAAGACCATACCATCGAGATCCCTATGTTCGGGTTCAAGGCACCGTCGCGGCTGTAGCAACGTCAATTTAGGCAAGTCCAAACTTATCGGCGCAAATTCCAGTTAGCAGACGGTCATTGCAACGGATAATTCATGATGAGTTAAACTTGTGTCTGTACAAAGTCCAAATTTCAAGCAAGTTAAACCCTCTGGATTTGCGTTTACGAATGGTATTTTGCCAAAAATTTACTAAAATGACCGAAGAAGACAACAGAATGATAAATTGCTTGTTTATGTCTGATGAGGCAATGTATAAGTAAACAAGCGAAATTGCCGTATATAGAGTGAATCTAATCCTAAAATACTCCATGAGACGGAACTGCACCCAGAACGAGTTACTATGTGGTACAAAGTTTCATCAAGCTGCATTATGGGGCCATACTTCTTTGAACAACACGGTGTAACTTTTTTTTATACTGAACTGCGCCGAAAACGTATTTTATTTCTTCTTGAAAACCACACATCTAAAAAAACACCCTTTACAATTAAAAAAACTAATGTAAATTTCTTATTTAGCACAATTGGTGCGCCACCCTGTATTTTCCATTCTTAGGCAAAAGGCTAAAAAAAAACGAAATACCGGTTTTCTGTAAACCCCGGATTTTGGACACTGGCACGTACATACACACGAACTTACATGTAGTTTTGGCCATATTTTATTCGGCAGCCTCGTATGATGGCTGCAAATTCCAAACCAAGTTTTAAACGCATATAAACGGCTTGATTAACCCACTGAGCTTTTCTCATGGTTAGCAGGAAGCCGATGATGATCGGCATCGCCGTTGGCAACATCATCACCATCCACATGACCATGACCAATGATGGTGAGGCTGACGGTGACGATGGGGAAGTCGCTTCAAATCCAATATATAATGCAAATATGCAGGGTGCGCATGTGTGTGTGTGTGTCCAGGACGACTTCTTCATTTCATTTTTGGGTGCAAAAATGAAGATGTTTCATGCGCAACCAAAACGTCTGACCAAATCTAGCAAAGTGATGTTTACAACTCACTAAATTGGTATGAAAGAAACCAGACGACGGAGGAAGCAACAAAAAAAATCGACAACGTCTAGTAGTCACTGGGAAAGATCATTTACATGATCATTTACATAACGAAAGTTGTACGCTTCGATATTCCCGATGATTCGCAGGCCCAAACCCGTAAACTTAACTCAAATAATTGCTGAAGTTGTTTTGCAAAGTCAACGACTGAATCGGACACACCACTTCGCCGTTTGTTTTGTGTCAAGTTAGTAAATCAACTTTCTAGTAAAGAATTACAAAATGCATGTAGATTAGTACGAGTATTGACAACTGTAAGCACTAGAGTTAAGCCAGGGACGGATTAATCGTACGTGGGCTCCCGGCGGGAAGTAAAGAAGGTTGTTCTGGCGTTAAACAATTTTGTATGACTTGTTTAACCTTGATGAACAAAAATGTCAACATACTCGTATTATCGTTATCGATAGTTCCCATGAAACTTCCTAATCCTAAACCTATCGGTTGATTAATATAAAGACATTTTTTCACAATAACAAAATTACAAATATTTAAATCTTTACTGCTCATTCGAAAGGAAATTTTATGGCATTTATTTTTTTGAATATAATTTCCTTCAAATGTTGGTCGCAACTACGCCATTTGGATGACTTGTTGGAGCATTTCGACCAGTGTGTTGGCTTCCAAAGCCTTTCGACCTTTACGTAGTCCCAAAAGAAAAATATCTAATGGTGTGATATTACACGATCTAGGCGGCCAACTCACCTGTCCTAAACGTGAAATTAGTTGCTCTTCGAAATGACCTCTCAACAGTGGCTCAATAGTAACACCGTCCTGTTGAAACCAAATTTCGTCAAGATTACGGGCTTCAATTTTAGGTAGCAAAACGTCCGATATCATGGTGCGATAGCGAACACCATTCAAGGTTACGTTCCGGCCATCATCATTTTTTAAAAAAATATGGACCGCTGATCCCACCAGCCGATTAACAGCATTAAATTATAGTTTTCGCGGTGTAAGTCTTTCCATGATGAAATGATCCATCCATTTCTTTACTGAAAAAAAAAAATTTAACACAACTGTGAAACGATAAACTGTGAAAAAATCCCTCTAGATTGATCACCCGTTATATTATGTCATCGCAAATTTCCTAAATGCCATCTCCTATAAAGATATTGTAGACAAAAGGCGAATAATGGAAGAGACACTTGGCCGGGACTTACTGGCCATTTCCGACTGGAGTCGAGTGAATAGAGTAGATTTTAATGCGCGTAAGACACAGTGCTGCTTGTTGTCTCACAAGCCATTCACTGACCCAACAGTGTCGTCATTATCTATCGATGGTATGGATGTCGAACAATCAGATGCTCTTGATGTTATGGGCATGAAAATACAACTCGTTGGGCGAGACATGTATTCGAAGTGTCGAAAGAAGCACTCAAGTGTATATATAGGCTTCCTAAAGCGGTGCAAGAAATATTTCTCTCCTTCTGATCTTTTCGATATCTATACAACCTACATCAGGCCAAAGATGGAATACAACTCCCATATATGGGCAGGTGCACCAAAATCATCCTTGTAGCTTTTGGACCGTGTATAATGGTGAGCGATGGTGCTGATAGGTGACAGTAGGGTATCCAACTCTATTGTATCCCTGGAGCATCGGCGGAATGTGTGTTATGTGTCGCTGTTCTATCGCTACTTCCATGGTGTGCGTTCCTCAGACATACACGACTTTCTAGAAATTTACACCCATTTGTTATCGATAGGCCGGTTGACCGCACTATACACTACAGATCGAATTCGTTTTTCGCCCGTACTGTCCGTATGTGGAATCGACTTCCGGCAAATGTATTTCCCACCAATTACGACATCCAGTAATTCAAGACGAATGTCAATAAACATTACTCCCTCTTCCCCCCTTCGATCCCTTGCTTTCCAACGACCAACGCAATGCATTGCATGTACGAGGGCGGTTCTAGCCTAGCACAAAAAGCGCAGTATAAACAGAAAAAAGTTAAGTGTTTTGGAAACTTCCATCTCTGCTATGAACACATGTTAAATTTTGTTTCGATCTGGCAACTCCTTCATATAGAAACAGGTGTTCACAAAAGACGCATCCGCGATTTTTTTACAATGGAAAAATTAGAAATGCGTGGTGTCATTAAATATTTACATAAAAAAGGTTTGTCGGGACAAGAAATTCATAATGATATGGTGAATGTGTTAGGTGAAAGTGCTCCTTCATACGCAACAGTAAAAAATCGGGTTGCTGAATTTAAACGTGGTCGTACAAGCATTGAAGATGAACCACGTAGTGGACGTCCAAAAACAGCAACAACAACAGAAATTGAAGCCAAAGTGCATGATATGGTATTAAATGATCGACGAATAACAGTGCGTGAAATAGCTAATATCATGGGCATCTCAAATGATCGAGTCCATTTAATTTTGCATGAAGAACTACAGATAAAAAAGCTTTCGGCAAGATGGGTGCCGCACTTGTTAAAAGTCGACCAAAAACGCATAAGAATGAACATTTCTCAAGCTTGTTTGGATCGTTTTCAGCGAAATAAAATGGATTTTAAGCATCGTTTCATAACTGTTGATGAGACATGTATCCACCACTATACTCCAGAGACAAAAGAACAATCCAAACAATGGACTGAAGCTGGAGGAAGTGCCCCAAAGAAGTCAAAAACAATTCAATCGGCTGGTAAGGTTATGGCAACGGTTTTTGGGACTTCAAAGGTATTTTATTGATTGACTATCTGAAAAAGGGTAAAACAATAATTTCAGAGTACTATTGCAACCTTTTAGATCAATTAAATGTACAAATTCGAGAAAAACGTCATGGCTTACAACACATAAAAATAATTTTTCATCAAGACAACGCACCAGCGCACAAGAGTGTTTTAACAATGGCTAAAATCAACGAATTAAAGTACGAGTTGCTTGACCACCCACCTTAGTCTCTTGATTTAGCTCCCAGTGACTTTTACCTGTTCCCAAATCAAAAAAAAATTCCTTGCTGACAAGCGTTTTACCTCAAATGAAGATGCAATTACAGTTGTAAACCACTATTTTGAAGACCTTGAGGAAAACTATTTTAAGCAAGGGATAGAATTGCTAGATAAGCGTTGGACTAAGTGTATTGAAGTTTCAGGAGATTATATTGAAAAATAAAAATATTTTTGAAAAACTAACTATTCTCTTTCATTGATAGGCTAAGAACTTTTCGAACCGCCCTCGTATAGGGGAAAACCACTAATGTGTTAACTAATTAAAAGAAGTGATTTATTAAAATTTGTTAGGAAATTTAATGGTTGAAGATTGTTTGGCAGGAGATGAAGGATTTTACCGAAAATTGTATTTTTTAGATGAAGCTCATTTTCATAGCCAATGGTGAGGGTTACCGCTTATTCAAAAAATTCAAGGGAATGACTTGGACGACATTTGGGTTTAACAAGATGGGGCCTCATGTCACACAACCAACGCAACCATCAATATTTTACGCACTGTTTTTAAAAATCGAGTAACCAGCCGAAACTGTGATTTGTCCCCTTTGGATTATTTTCCATGGGAGCAAAGCATCCAGAGGCAATTGAAACATGAAATAGAAGTTGCCATAAAGAGATACTACCCGAAGCAATCGAAAATGTACTGCAAAATTGGGTTGATCGTATGAGGTACTGCCGAGCCAGTAATAAGAACGATATTGTGTTCCATTACTCAATGACAACGTTCAACGTTTCCAATAAAACAAGAAATTTGAAAAATTATTACTATTTTTTTACAGTCGATTCAAATTTAAAATGTTAAATCGCCCACCCTATAATACCAACTTTTATCGTCTTTTTAATATGAATTAATAAGAAAAAGTCTTTAATAGTTCAGAGTTAAACAGGCGGTGGCACTATCTTGTGTACAATTTGAATGTTATTTTTACAAAAAAAAATATATTGTTCAACATAATCATCTTTAAGCTCAATACACTTAGTCCAACGTTTCTCCAATTTTTGTATCCCCTCAAAAAAATTGATTTTTTCGAAGTCCATAAAATAGACATATGCTTGATCAATAATTTCATCTATGGAGCTGAATCTCTTTCCACGGAGCTATTTCCCATTTGGAAATAGCAAATAGTCATTGGGAAATAAATTTAGAGGTAGCAATTCATGCAATTTTGCCATTAAGACTGCACACGCATTATCTTGATGAAAAATAACTTTTTTCTTAGCCATATGAGGTCGTTTTTTTAAACCTCGTTAAATCGGTCCAATAAAATGTCATAATATTCGCCATTAACCGTTTTCGCCTTTTGAAGCTAATCGATGTGTATTATAGCGCGTGCATCCCAAAAATCTTTTGCTATCATCTTATTGCCCTACAAAGTCACCTTGGCCTTCTTTGGAGCTGCTTCACCGGTCTTCTTTGGAGCTGGTTCACGGAGAAACTTATTGTTTAGACTGCTGCTTGGTCTCCGAATGGACCAATGATTCAGCCACAGTTACAAAATGCAGCAACCATTCGAATTGCGGTTAAACAATTCAAACAGTCCTTTAAAGTTGCCACACGATTACGTTTATGGCCAATTGGGAGTAAACGCGACATACATCTTGAAGGGCTTTCTTAAGCTTTCTTAAACCCATCTGATTATATAAAATCAAAACCACACTGTCATATGAAATGCTTATGGCATTAACAATCTGTCGCACTTTTACTCTTCGGCCTACACCATATCGTGTTTTTTTCGACATTTTCGGCTGTATTAACCAAAATTGGCCGTCGAGAACGTTCAGCGTTATTTTTACTTGTGCGACCACAATGAAAGTCAGTAAACCATTTGTTTACCATTGAAATAGATGTTGCAGAGTCCACATAGTATTTATCAAGCTTTTCCTTGGTTTTTCCGCAAAAAATAATCTTTAATGAGCACTCGAAATTCATACAATCCACGAGGTTGTATGTTTTGAACAGCTGTTAAACACAAACTAAATGACGGAACTCTCTCAAAACTTGACAGTGTTCTACTAACAGATGGTACTTGGTAGAAGCAGTGTTGAATTTCATATAACTACGAGGGAAGCTGGAAAAGTCACGGAATTATTGATATGTCCTCGTAACAAAATGTGAAATTTTCGTAACGATGGTAGTTAGCTCGTGGTTTGTATACGTAAGAGAAAACCCGCCAAAAATGCTGCCATACAAAAATATTTTTACAGTACACTTTGTAAAAGAAATCCTATAGGTTATTATGTCTCTGTAGAGGTGGTAAAGGTGAATTGCATTTTCCTGGGTACGTTTGGTGGGAACCTAGTCTTTAAGAGTTCAGTTATCCTTTCAACAATTGCTGCAAAGCTTTCTGAGGTAGGTCGTCACAGATCGGAATCCGAAAAATTTGTATACAAAACTTATCTTTTACACGTATAACTCTTGTAATAACGGTTTTTTTAAATAATTAATTTTATATGTTAAATACACATTATGGAAATTTAACGTTACTATGTGAGAAATATGAGATTATTTGAAGGTAATTATTTTCAAAAAATAAATGCCATAAAATGTCCTTTCGTATTACCAATAGAGATTCCAAACTTGATTTGAATTTCTATATTTTTTTGTGCTGAAAAAATACCTCTAGTTACCTATACAACGAAGACAAATATCAACTATCATTAAGGACACACAGTACAGTAAACAGTTTATTTAGCAGTACAAAATCTAGAATAAATAACGAAGATAAATCAGACGTAGTATACCAAATAAAGTGCAATGATGAAAAGTCCGGCACATGCCAAAAGGTATATGCTGGCACTACTTAAACTAAATTTAAGACAAGAATTTCGTCCCACAAATATGACATGAAAGCCGTAAATAGGTCCATAGAACAAAAGACCGCACTTGAGGCGGCCCACTGGACATACGAGGGCCGTTCGGAAAGTTCTTAGCCTATCAATGAAAGAGAATAGTTAGTTTTTCAAAAATATTTTTATTTTTCAATATAATCTCCTGAAACTTCAATACACTTAGACCAACGCTTATCTATCCCTTGATTAAAATAGTTTTCCTCAAGGTCTTCAAAATAGTGGTTTACAACTGTAATTGCATCTTCATTTGAAGTAAAACGCTTGCCAGCAAGGAATTTTTTTAGATTTGGGAACAGCTAAAAGTCACTGGGAGCTAAATCAGGAGAATAAGGTGGGTGGTCAAGCAACTCGTACTTTAATTCGTTGATTTAAGCCATTGTTAAAACACTCTTGTGCGCTGGTGCGTTGTCTTGATGAAAAATTATTTTTTTGTGTTGTAAGCCATGACGTTTTTCTCGAATTTGTACATTTAATTGATCTAAAAGATTGCAATAGTACTCTGAATTTATTGTTTTACCCTTTTGCAGATAGTCAATCAATAAAATACCTTTAAAGTCCCAAAAAACCGTTGCCATAACCTTACCAGTCGATTGAATTGTTTTTGCCTTCTTTGGGGCACTTCCTCCAGCTTCAGTCCATTGTTTGGATTGTTCTTTTGTCTCTGAAACGACGCTTAAAATCCATTTTATTTCGCTGAAAACGATCCAAACAAGCTTGAGAAATGTTCATACTTATGCGTTTTTGGTCGACTGTTAACAAGTGCGGCACCCATCTTGCCGAAAGCTTTTTTATCTGTAGTTCTTCATGCAAAATTAAATGGACTCGATCATTTGAGATGCCCATGATATTAGCTATTTCACGCACTTTTATTCGTCGATCATTTAATACCATATCATGCACTTTGGCTACAATTTCTGTTGTTGTTGCTGTTTTTGGACGTCCACTACGTGGTTCATCTTCAATGCTTGTACGACCACGTTTAAATTCAGCAACCCAATTTTTTACTGTTGCATATAAAGGAGCACTTTCACCTAACACATTCACCATATCATTATGAATTTCTTGTCCCGATAAACCTTTTTTATGTAAATATTTAATGACACTACGCATTTCTAATTTTTCCATTGTGAAAAAATCGCGGATGAGTCTTTTGTAAACACCTGTTTCTATATGAAGGAACAAAATTTAACATGTGTTCATAGCAGAGATGGAAGTTTCAAAACACTTAACTTTTTTCTGTTTATACGGCGTTTTTTGTGCTAGGCTAAGAAGTTTCCGAACCGCCCTCGTAAGCCTGACTTTACCGAGAAATTAACGAAAAAGATATACTCTCGAAATGCTAAAAATTATTGACGTAGCTAATGAGAGGAGAATTAATTACAAAGCGGACAAAGATGAGATCGCACACATATACAGAAATGTGGTGCATAAACCCAGACGCAAGCTAGGAACAAAAATCAGTTGACAGCGATGATAAGACGGGCGTTATCGCATTCTTAATGCAATTATTTTTCAAATATTGTGTTAATGTTTTGTTTATTAAATGTAATCATGTTTTGTATTTTATCAGTGACAAACCTTGAAGATGATTGAAGAAGTCAATCGAAATGTTGGGAAAAAAATTAAACCAAACATAGAACATCTAGTTTAAATAAATGACCTCAAGCCAAAAAATAATTTTATTAAGATTATGTAATACTTTCAAAGGGTATGAAAACTCCAAATTCTATATTCCGTGAAAAACACAATCATTGGGTCGATTGTTTAAGAAACAAGAGGTTCTAATTTATTATTTAATGTCATTTTAAACGTTTGATTTAGCAGGTCTTTTGCTCGTATAAGTTGCCTTCCTGGTGGCATCAGTTAAATATAAGAAACTATGTACCAAACTTTCAAACATAATATTTAACTACACTTACTCCTACCCAGGCTATCCAGTTTATCATTTCATTTGCTAGTGATTACAAACAAGTCTTTCCTTAAATCCCCATAGCATAACAAATGATGAGGCAGCTTATTTGCACGAGCCAAACAAAGAGAAAATGTTGGAACATAAATCATTCCATAAGCTTTACTTAATATGAATTTAATTTGTATGTATAAATACATCTTGTATATATTTCAGTCACATAATCAGTGATCATAAACAATTTGTTTTCGAAATTTGATCCGATTTTCCACACTTTACAGGTCGTTAGGTAAACGAGTTTCATGTGTACATTCGAATGGGTCGTGAACCAAGTACTGAGGCCGTTAACCAAACATAAACGAAAACATTTGGCAATGAACTTTGAGATTATTTTTGCAAAGAATTTGTAATGGCAGTTTGTATGAAAACATGTAGACAACAAATCGTAAGTTTTGCTGGGCCATAGTTTGTATTCGCTCTACCATGAACTATGTTTTAGAATGGTATTGGAAATATTAGTAGTATAGTTTTTGTTGCGGGTCCATGTTAATGGGATCTTTTTCCCATGGGTCAAGGACTTTAATTCTCAAAATGACCTAAATCTGAAATATAGGTACATATTTTGATTATATAATAAAATTTATATCATTCTGGATACCCCTGTGTGATACCCAAATGTAAGTGAGCGCATAAATATGGACGGCAAACTTATGTTCAGATGGACTCAAAAACGTTTTTGGAACCTACGTTTTACATAATATAGAAAATCGAAAAAGTCAGTGACGACAGTTGGACTAAAAAATAACAGCGAGAATGTTTTAAAATGATAATTAATTTGATCTTCCTTCAACCTTTATCCTTAGGACCATTTGAACAAATTTTACAGTCTCAGGCTTATTTTTATTAAAAACATACTCGTATAATCTCCGCCATAATACGGCTCGATTTGGCCTTCGAACACACTGCCAGATCCACAATGACATTGATGGGATCAAATAATGCAAAACTTGTTTCTAATTGGTTAAACCTATGTAATGATCCTGATCTCAAATCAAATCAAATAAGGGGTAGTTTAACTAAACACTCGATGTTAATTGTTACATTTTTTGAAAAAGTAATCTTAATAGTTTAACTAAAACGCACGATGTTATTTGAACTATTTTTTTAAAGAGTTATTTTAATATGGATGGATCACGGATAATTATGAGTGAAACAAAATATCGGTCAAATGCTTGCCACGACTTTGGTGGCATACCTCTATTCGAAGGTTCATATTTTCAATGACTCTGAGAATTATCGCATCCATTAGCTCTTGAATCGTTCGTAGCTTACTGACGTGCACTTTTTTTAATAACCCCAAAAAAAGAAGTACAACTGTGTCAAAGAAAATGATTGTGGCGGCTAATTAACATCGCCATGACGCACTGTGGTCTAGGATCGATTTCCATCGGCCAAAATTCTTTTGTTAGTAGGAACATAAATACTGTTACACACGTTTTATGCTGTAAAATAGAAGTACTGAATGTTTTGGACCAAATATTATTTAATATATTTATTGATGTATATTGTATCCAAAAAGAATCTACTTATTTGAAATGCCAGCCTTTTGCCTTTACACACGCCGTCGCACTGGCCAATGGTCAATAGCTGCACGAACCTCGTCCATTGGAAAATTGGTCACAGCTCGAACCAAAGCTGTCTTAAGAGATCCAATGTTGAGGAATCTTTTGTGACAAACCTTGTCCTCTAAAACCATCCACAATTTGTAATCCAATGGGTTCAAATCTGGGCTGTCTGAGGGCCCTTCTTCCGAGGAAATGAACGCTGGCAAATTGTTTCGAAGCCTGGGACGTTTTAGCCTTATGGGCCGTCGCAGAAACCTGCTGGAAAGTCCATTGCTGGGTTTGGAACAGGGAATTGTTAAGAGGCTTTACAACAGCTTCCAAAATGCTTTCTTGGTAAACTTTGTCCGATGTTTTGACTCCTTGTTCGCAGAAATGCTGGTCAGTGACCCCATTGTAAGAGACACCCCACCAAACCATGACTGAAGCTGGGTGATGACCCTTTTCCACCCTTGGGATCAGTTCGGATGCTTCCTTAGATGACCGCGCACATACTCTGTCATTTTGCTTGTTAAATTTTTCCTGAACGGTAAAAATTTTTTCATCGGTGAACAAAATTTTTCTGTGCAAGTTATCAGTGTGATTCTCCAAAAGATGTTTGCATTTTTCAATCCTGTTTTTATAAAGCTGCAGTCAATAAATGTCCGGTACACCGTTTGAAAGCCCCAAGTCCCAAGTCTTTTTTAATGATTCGACTCATGGACTTTTGCGTGATATTCATCTCACGGGCGTTGATCTTCTGTTTTCGGAGCGGATTTCTGTGAATTCTTGATTTAACGGCTTTGATGGCATGCAGTGTTCGAACAGAGCGTGGGCAGCCCGACCGGTGGCGGTCTTTTACAGCTCCAGTCTGCTTAAACAGTTTTATGCATCGGTAGACGAACATGCGGCTAATCCCTAGTGGCCGGAGCGTTTTGAAAATGTCGCTTTTTTCATTTCTCGCTTAAAAAGCGCTATTACAGCGATACGGTTGTCATTATCTGACCACTCCATGATGAAAGTTGAAACAATTTTAAAATCCCGTTACAGACTAACGCTATTGAGGTTAGCTTTCAAAACCCATATGACATTAACGGGGTGTGTTCAGTTCTTCTATTGAAATGGGTGTGTCCAATGTTGTAACAGTATTTATGTCCCTACTAAGTAAGTGTTAATATTTTTGAGTTCTGTAAAAAGGACAATTATACATATAGTTAATGATTTTTTTGATAATGATAAGCTAATGATTATTTTAAATATTTTTCAATTCTGTAAAAAGGACAATTACAGCTAATGTTTATTTTGAGCTAGTAGTCGGGCTATTGGATATATTTTAGTAATTAACCGATTTTTGTACTTTCCGATTTTAAAGAAATGTACGTACAATTTTGTGTTTCGTTTTTAGTTTTTTTTTCACATACTTGCCAGAAATTGTTTAATAATATGTTTTGTCGATTTTCACCTTTTTCAGGTTTTAAAAATTAAAAAAAAGAGTGATTTAATTTTTCGACTATGTCGAACTGTATCTCATACATTTTAAGATCTATTGCACTATTTTTTTTATCTAGTTTAGTTTCTAATCTTTAGTATGGTGTTGTTTGTACCAAGTACGAGTATATTGTGTTGCAGTAAACATTTAAAAAAAAATATGACTATGGACCGACATAACTTTTTTCGTTTAAAAGTCTTTAAGGAACGTTTTGCACCCCCGAAATTGGTCTCTTGGAAAATAGCGTACAATTAGTGAACAAATGCACATTATTTGGTACAAACATGCGAAGTACTAACTGGAATTTTAGTAAATAGTTAATAGCTCAAAATAATCCTTGAGTCCTGGGCTAAAATAGAAATATATTGAATGTGTTTCTAATAAGGCTCTAAAATGTTTTCGCAATCTTTATCCGGTTTTGAGCAAAAATTCCAGATTAAATACGGACAGTAAAATTATTATATACAAAGCCATTAGAAAGCCAACTATATACGGCTTTCCCGTATGGGGTAATGCTGCAGTATTACATATACGAAAGCGTCAACTGATTCAGAATCGGGCCTTAAAAACCATCTTCAAACTTTCTCGTTTATATCGTACATACCATCTGCACACCAACTATTGTCAAATGATGGTAAGGGACATAATCGACACTTAGAATCTGAAGTGTTTTGATAAATGTAGATTAAGAATTAAGAACTTTTTAGACGATTAGCAGATGACAGAATATAATTTAGTGACAAATTATTTTAAGTGCTTTTCATACGATATATATGACTCGGTGTTACTTAGAATTTTCCCTGATATCACGCAGAGGTTTATTCTATCTTTTTTTCCTTAATCTATCGTTATTTGTAATTATATAATTTATTTTAAGCTAAACCTAAGGTATACGAGGATTGCTATTTATATTTCGGGTCCGGCAATAAAAACATAATAATTTATCATTGGAAATGGTTTATTTGTTTTTCAAAATATTCTCCTTTAAGATCAATACACTTTTGCATGCGCACAATCTAATTTTCGAAGCACTTCATCCACTTCGATTGATTTTTGAACGCTTCAACAGCTGCTTCGGGCGAATAAAAACGTTGACCACTCATTTTTTTCTTGATGCTAGGGAATAAGAAGAAGTCATTGGCTGCCAAATCAGGGTTGTACGGTGGATGACCCATCAGTTCGACATCTTGAGTGGTCAAATAGCTCAGATGATGTGTGAGTGCTCGCATTGTCGTGATGCAAAATTAATCGTCTTATCTTATCATCTTTCCTCATTTCTTCGAAATCTGTTGGCAAACAGATGGTTGTATACCACTCAGAATTGACCGTCCTACATTCCACTAAAGGCACTGACAAAATGGCCGGTTATACCGAAAAAAACGTAATCATTTGCTTCGATATACTTTTTCCACGAACACCTTTTGTTGGATTGGCTCGTCTTGAAAGACCCATACTGTCTGTTTTGTTTCAAGTTCATATGCATAGATCCTTGATTCGTCACCTATGACAATGTTATACACTGCTTTTGAGCTACCGCAGTTATACTTTTTCAACATCGCTTTGCACCAATCCATACGAGTCTTTTTTTGAGCAATCGTCAAATTATGTGGGATCCAACGAGAATACATTTTTTTTCACGGCCAAATGAACATGCAGTATCTTTTTGATGCTTATCATACTAATGCTTAGGGATGCCTCAATCTCACGGTATGTCATACGTTGGTCTTGCTTAATCAGTTCACGCGCAGCATCGATAGTTTCTGGCAAAGTGACCAACGTTGGACGTCCTTCACGAAATAAATCCTGAAGCGAACGGTGTCCGAGAATGAGCTCTTGGTACCAGCGATAAACAGTGGTTTTGATGGTGCTTCCTCACAAAAAGTCGAAACAAAGTGATTTAAACACTCTTGTCTCGATAACCCACGCTGAAAATCGAAAAAAAGACATTGCTCGAAAATGTTCACGGCATAATTCCATTTTTTGACTGAAATGAATTTATCAACACACTGTAAACAAAATAATTCGCCCTCAAATGACAAAACGTTACGAGTAAAGTTATGCTAAAAAATGTCAAAGTTTCCAAACGAGAATTCCCATTGGAAACTTTGACATTTTTTAGCATAACTTCACTCAGCATTTTTCTGGGAACACTAGTATTGTCAGGACCTGATATATAAATAGCAACCCTCGGCCATTGCATTTATCGCGCAAAAGAGCAATTCTTTTGTGGGGTGTGTGGCAAGTGGCATCATCATGTTGAAACCACATATCGACCAGGTCCATACCCTCAATTTCTGGCCACAAGAAGTCCGTTATCATCTAGCGATATCGAACACCATTCTCGAGCTGTGGTTGACGGTTTTTCTGCCACACTATCGCGAACAACATCAACATTTTGTCAAGGTCAACTGACACCGGCATCTTATCTATTAGGGTGAGTTTCTTTTCATATCAACATCATATACATTAATACTATCGTCATATCGGTATTAAGTCACGAGTCATAGTTCAGAGCTGTTTGGGCGCCCTTTTGTGTAATTTTAACACAATGCCGTCTGTAAAAATATTCTAATCACTGATTTCATTCTGTTAAGATTTTAATAGGGTCGGTCCAATACCTTAGCCATTAATGCTATTATTAAACATGGGCCTGGCACTTCCCAATTTTCCTCCAGGATATGTTTAAATCCAGGCCAAAATCATATGCCCCAAATATCGTCGCCATATCTCTAATAGATCCAGAGATATTGTTATTTTAAATTTAGGGTTGTTTTTTTCCAGATGTTGACTTAGTCCTTGTGAGGGGAAATTTTTTTATCTCTTGACCGATCTGGCCTATTTACAATACCAACCATTTCAGTTCAATACCCACCATCATGTTTTTGCAAAATGTTAGTCGCCTAGCTGTAATAGTGAGACCTGCAGTTTGCTTCCCAGATAAAAAAAGTGGTAAATAAAAATAAGCCTTTCGAGATGTTAAAAACGGAATGAGCGTATTATCTTAAAAACAAATGTCTTTTGAGTTCTGCGAAATCATTCAACCAACTTTTAATCGCAACAGCTTGAATAATCGCCAAGCCATTCTCGTTTCCTCTCTTATCAAAACGTTTCCCGTATCTACCAAATGCAATTTAATCCTCCAGATTTTACTTCCTACAAGCCACCACTAATCTTCCAACCAACTGTCCACCTAAACAGCACCTTTGATGTTTGTAATCAATTCGCCTGTTAACATTGTTCTTCGTCAGAGTTCAGATTGTACAAGAAAAGTCCATCAATTCCATTCTGACCCAGTAATGTTTGAGTTTTCTTCTTGGATTACATTTGTTTGTGCTACTCATGGCAATGGGAAGCCTACGCTGGTTGCACTTACATCCAGCAGCAAATGCCACCCCCTCTAAAAGGAAATGAAAGAAAACATAACATACCGTTACAACATGACTTGGAGCGGCCTTTCTTTCCTTTTCGCTATCACAATCAAATAATGGACATTATATCAATAAAACAATAACAGCAACGAACCAGCACAACAGTCAATGCAACATCCAGCCCGCAGTGAAAAGAAGAATGCCTCCGAAAGTAATTTATTAATGCAATATTCGCCGCCGATCATCAGGAGCCCAGGACCACCATAACAATGTGTGCCATCCATCGCAGCTCCACAAAGAGCGCTTCATTCATTTTTTCGTCCATATAAATTCCGGTCACTCTTCTTTTCACTGACCGCGCCGATTTCTGTTTTTATTTTTCCTCTCAATCGGACGCATTTTTGTATCGCTGTGTGGCTTAAAATTGCAATTTTTTTTACAACTGTTGTTGGTGGCATTACCAGTATATTGTGTATTTATATCTTCTTTTTTTCATTTGCGATGTTGTTGCCAGTTTTATTGTAATACGCTTACAACGTTCCGTCGTCCATTGCGCTTGATTGCCGGCACAGAAATCAGTATTTGGGGAGTTGTAATATCTGTGCAACAATAGCAGCAACATCAGCCACAATTGAAACCACACAAGAAGCCGACAAATGAGCTGCTGCCGGAGAGCTGAGGAGTTTAATAGCCATAACAGCGGATTAGCCAAATTGAATGAACAGTTTGAAATATATTTTTGTTGTTAGCAGCATTACAGTTTCGCAACAGTTGGCCGAGAACAGCTTGTGTTCAAATATCATTAAAATACTTAATCTTTTTCGCCACAAACGAGAGCCTCACAAGATGACAACAGCGGCTCTGTGAAACTGGAAACGTTTAATAAAATCACATTTTCTCCTGGACAATTTTCTTTACTCATAAATGAAAATATAAACTCAGAATCGCATTTAGGGTAATTTGTTTGTAGCTAGTGATTTGGGACATTTCAGAACGCATACTATTGACAAGTTTTGTAAGGTGAAAGCATTCATGACGTTCCTTTCTTAAGTCTTTTGTTTCACAAATGTATGCCATTGTATTACAAGACTTTTCACGTATTTAATAGTGACCCGTTAATTATGTTTCCTCATAACATAGATGCCCGCACCTATGTTTTCGTATAGTGTTTGTTGTGTGATAGTCGCGCACACAATATAATAAATGCACACTTTGTGCTTTTGCATCTGCGATTTTCAATGAATAACCGTGCAAAATATAAATGGTGGAAAAGAAATTGTGCTATGTAGACTGCTTCAAGATTATGCGCAAAGGGTAATTCTCAGTAATGTAAATGATACTCCCTTATAAGTCATTTGATTTGTAGCAGAATTAATCGTTGCCAAAGTGTGCCCAAGAAAATCTTTGGCGGGCTTAGAAACATCTGTAGAGTCTGTCTGGCCACCATAGCCAATACATTTTAACAATTTTTTACGTTTATTCTGAAAAAGAAACAACAAAGGTCAAAAATCATAATAAAAAAACTGTTCATATTATCAAAAAATTACAAAATAGTTTGTAAGTACTAGCAACAAATCCACAAAATACTAGTCGAAGACTCCATAAAGTATTTATAAGAGATTCATAAGATGACTAGACCAGTCCTTGTGTGTGTCTGTAGAAAGCAATTTGCAGAATTGAAGGTACGTGTCTGAAGTTTTCCAGAAGTATGTGTTGATGCTCTGAACGGTAGGTATTGAAAATAGGCTATATCGTTCAAGAGGCAAACATTTTTTCCACACTAGAACTAAGTCAAATACCTCACTGTGTTTGTAGTATGTTTGGGTTTTTTATAATTCAGTTATACTAACTCCCATAGCTACTAAATATTTACTAAACTTGCGTTCGGCCAGACAATATTTGTAAGTTACATTACCATGTGTGTTTGACAAGGTGGCGTGACACCGCCCACGTTACCCTAAATTTATAAAGACATTATCTCATCCACTATATGACGATTGTATATATATGATGTTGGCATAAATCGAAGCATATGCAGGCAGTTCTACTCCCCTTAAAAGTCTAATTTATGACCAGTCAGCGGATTTGTATGCAGTTTCTAAAATCGGTCCTATGGAAGTATGCCTGTGTCTAGTTGTGAGTTAACTAACACGTTTTCGATTGCATTTTTCATAGCGGCATTGCAATTTCGTATCTTTATGTCACCGCACTCTTAAACATTTGTAATGATCTTGCAGTGTCAAAAAGATAGTCGAAATCAACATTTTCATCATGGTAAAGTTCAATTACAAGCAACGTTTGGAAATCATTAAAAATTTCTACCGAAATTCTGAGTCGGTTGTCAGGTTAGGCGATTTCTCGCCAAATATAACGATATCGAAGATTTTGGGAGACTTATATTTTGATGATTTGGCGAGTTTAAAAGGGCGTTTTTATAAAAGCTGCCAGAATAGGCTTTTATAAAAACGCCCTTATTTAACTTTTAAGGTTCTTCATAATAAAGTAGCTTACTCTTCTAATTTAACATTTAAAGGTCTTAATGATAAAGTAGCCTACTCTTAAACTCCGTTTGGCTAATATCTGATTGAATGTCTCTGTTCTATGTATTCTTTGTATTTGTGCCTTCCATCATAGGATTATAGCTTGACCCACGTGATTTACCTCTTTATACAAATCGAATTACCTGGATAGGTGGGAAACTGTTTTAGTGGGAACAAACAGGCGGTCCCTTGCGATCCCACTTATCCAGGCTCGAATATATATATTTTATTGGGTCTCCGATCAATATTTTTTGGTGTTGCAAGCGCAGTGACAAATTTAGTGAAACATTTAAAAACAATTTGGGATACTTCGAATTTGTGACTTTGTTCCCACAGAAGAAACCCGCCGCGTAACTGAAAATCCGATCTACCGCATATGCATCGACAAGAAGTGTAGAGTATCGCTTCATGATGTTCTTAACATTTTCTGTTGTTCGCTCTAGAATTTGAAAAATTCAACCACGGATAGGTACACAATTGAGCAGCGCGGTATGATTGTCAAAGCCTTTTGTGAAATTCGGCGTTCGAATCAAAATTCATTTTGTATACTTCTTGATTTTTTTGTATTTGAACAAGTCACACTTTCACCACAGTGGATTTTTTAAAAAGAAGAAACGCCGCATTTGGCAAATTAGAGTTCGCGATCAATTGATTAAAATCCGATGCATCCACAAAATCCAGGGTGGAGTGCGGTAATTTGCTTTTTTGCACTGCAGGCTGTGGTGGCACTGTTGGTCGAAGAGAGTGGAGAGTGTGCGTGCTTGACGGGTGGTTTGTATTCGTCTGCCTTACATGCATTGGATACGTGCGGAGTGGTCATTTTGTGTTGAAGCGTATTTTTCAAATGCACCCTCGATCATTGCAGTGCAGCGTGCTTTTCGTTTAAAAATTCGCGTACGTGTTTCTGGGCGGCAATCAATTGTAAATTGGGTATCTTCATTGAGAACAGCAGGGAATGTGTCATGTGTTCGAAGGGGACCTGAGAAAAGGATTACAACGCCACAAAACATCGAGAGAGTTAGAGCAGCACTACTGCAATCTCCGAAACGCTCTGATCGGAAGCAATCACTTGCTCTTGGACTTTTTACAGCCGGCTCTTCAGGCAATGCAATAAGAAGATACGTGGCTTCAACAGGATAGTGTCACTACGCACACAGCGAGGGTTACCATGAATTCTGTGAGGCACATATTTCCTAGACGGCTTATCCCTTTGAGGGGTGATCTGAACTGGCCGGCACGCTCACCAGACTTAGCTCCATGAAGTCGAAGGTGTATATTACCCGTCCTGAAGAATACCAGTCGACATGTTCGTTAAAGTTCATGAAAACTTCAGAAAAAGTATGCAGCAGTGTGTGGTAGTGTAGCACAGGTTGACATTTGGCAGATACACTATTTAAAACCATGTTCTTAATTTAAAAATTCCCTTACTGTTGAGTATTATTCAAATATAAAATAAATTTTTCTAAGGTTCATCATTTTTTGTTTCATTCCCAACTAAGCAAATTACACAGTGTAACAAAAACGAATGAACTCGAAATACCTGCGAAGTGGTACTATTTTTCTTGTAGATCTTGCTGAGTACAACCAGAAACCGGTTTTGAAATTTCCCAAACACCTCCAAAGTCTGGAGTTATGGGTAAAAACCCGGTTTTTCGAATCTAACGGACTTATATGCCAGTACCTTGGTTGAATATCAATCGATTTTAAGTTTTTCGTCTGATTTGGAAGGAAGATACTGCGGCCTTTCTTTTCTTTTAAAATCACACTGAATAAAATCTGTGTACTTTTTCTGTAAACTCATTGTTTTAAAATTTTTTGTAATTTTTTAACTTTGGATGCGTTTTTACACAGAATTTTTTAAAAGGAACTGAACAATTTATGAACTAATAAATAAAGAGAGTGTTCTTACGAATACAATTCGGTGTCATTCAAAATCCGTTAGAAACTGATTAAGTTATTCAACTTTTATTAAAACAACATTTTTTGAAAAACCACAATTATTGGCAACACTACTTAGAAATGTTTGTTTGACCGTTTTCTTTTTAATTGAACATCATCAGTATCCCGTTTAAGTGACCAGCAATATTCGGAAATCATTTCTGTTTTATCTTGTCCTTCAAAACGTTTTTCCATTGTAATTATTTCTTGATGAAAGTGTTCGCCTAGTTCAGCACTGAACTGGCCCAGGTTTTCTGGGAAGATGTGAATGGAGGAAATGAATTTTAATTGGCATGTTACAGCCCATTTCACATTACGCACTCAATAATTCATTAACAATCGCGACATAGTTGTCGCTTCTGTGATTACCAAGAAAGTTGTGACATAATGCAACAAAACTCTTCCATGCGCGTTTTTCAACGGATTTGAGCTTGTTGATAAAACTCTCATCTCTCATAACTTTAGGAATTTGAGGTCCAATGAATATGCCTGAAATTCATCAGAACTGGTAAATGCGATAGCAAATATTACATCTGTGAAAGAGAAAGAAATAAATACCTTCTTTAATTTTGGCTTCGCTTAATTTTGATAGATAGCAAAAAGCTTCACCGTTTACATCAAGTTTTTTTTACAAATTGTTTCATGTATCCTAACTTTAGATGCTGTGGTGGCAGAACAACCTTATCAGCTGTAACTAATGGGGCGTTTAAAACGTTTTTCCTGCCTATTAGATATGTGTCACGAGATGGCCATACCTTGAGATCGCAGCGATTTGGTGCACGACAATCCCATTCACAAAGATAACATGGATATTTTGTGTAACCACCTTGCATACCAAATAAAATTGTCACAACCTTTAAATCAGCGACGACTTTCCATTTATGCAAGTCATTGTTGACGAATCGCAGTATTTGGTTCATAACTTCATACGTTTCTTTTGTACTAGTCGCATATGTAATTGGAACAGATGGAAACAGATTTTTGTTATGCAGCTTTCAAGCCTAGAAAAGCATTACAAATTTTATATAAAAAAAAATTAAAATCTATAAAAAAACAATATGTTTGTTGAATCCGTACATTAACATGAACCGTCAATGATAAGTCGTCATTCGTCTGCCTTATAATTGAAACTTAATGCCGAAAAAAGTTTGGGTACATAAGCGCAATAATGAGATTACTGTCATTTTCACCAGTCTTAAAACTTTCTTCAAATAACAATGTCCTAAATCGAATTCCAACAATTCCACTGCCTTAATCGCGACCCAAGGATTTCAGCCTGTCGTTTTGACAAACTTAAATCGCGAACGAAATCGCAGAAATCTGCATTTGAAACAAAATGTCGCTCCGTTGTTGATTTGGTTGCAAGGTACTCTTTTCCACCAATTATTTTTCAGCTTCAAAACCACATACGTGACAGCGCATAGAGAAAGGGACCTAAGGGTTAAAAAAATAAATTTTTACTTTATTTTTGGATGTGGACAACATCTGAGCATCGAATGAGACCGATCCCATGCCCCAAAAATGTTCCGTCCCAGAGATATGCGCGTTTTGTGAAAGTGATGGTACACCAAAGATACACGTATTTAAATCTTTAAAATGACTCTCCTGAACAAAACTGGTCTTTACCCTTGGGTCCCTTTCTATTTTGCGCATCACATATGCTCGTTGTCGGAACTTTATCATTACCAGATATCGATTTTGTAGCACTTACAACATTTGGGTAATTTACATTTTTGCGGGTTTTAAAAGTGTGCCCTGAAATAGCTGTTTCACAAAAGTAGCAATCATCTGGTTTATGCCAGAGCTGATGATAGCAAGTCATAGGCGTACAAAAGGGCAAAGAAATTGAAGGTTCAACTTTGTATTTTTTTAATGTTGCACAGAAATTTTTACAAAGAAATTCTGGCTCACACCAGCGACTGAATTTGTAAGAACGATTGAAGACTTTGTTGTTTACTTCCACCACAGCAATATTTTTTTTTTAAATAACGCTTGTGACGGATATCCGTAAATAGGCCACAAATGTAACAAAAGTTATTGATAACTTTTTTATTAATACAGTTTCAAAGCGAACAAGAAGTAATAAATCAAACAAAACAAATGATCAAAAACTAAAGCAATATGTTTAGATGACAAACGGGAGGGATACTGAGATATTCAATAAAAAAAAAACGGTCAAACAAGTAGTTTGGCCAAAAATTGATTTTTTTTAAAAAACTTTGTTTTAATAAAAGTAGAATAACTCAATCTGTTTCTAACGGATTTTTAAATGACACCGAATTGTATTCGTAAAAACACTCTTTTTATTATTCAGTTCAAAAGTTGTTCGATTTATTTTAAAAATTCTGTCTAAAAACGCATCCAAAATTAAAATTTACAAAAAATTTTAAAAAAAATAGTTTACAGAAAAAATACACAGGTTTTATTCAGTATGATTGTATACACCATTCGAAAGGCCGCAGTTTCTTATTTCCAAATCAGCCGAAAAACTAATGACACCGAATTGTATTCGTAAGAACACTCTTTTTATTATTCAGTTCAAAAGTTGTTCGATTTCTTTTAAAAATTCTGTCTAAAAACGCATCCAAAGTTAAAACATTACAAAGAAATTAAAAAAAAATAGTTTACAGAAAAAATACACAGGTTTTATTCAGTATGATCGTATACACTATTCAAAAGACCGCAGTTTCTTATTTCCAAATCAGCCGAAAAACTTTAAATCTGTTGATATTCAACCAAGTTACTGGCATATAAGTGCATAAGATTTGAAAAACCGGGTTTTTAACCCGTAACTCCAGATTTTGGAGGTGTTTGGGAAATTTCAAAACCGGTTTCTTGTTGTACTCAGCAACTGGGTACACAAGAAAAATAACATCATTTCCCAGGTATTTTTCTCTGTCACACTGTGTTATTGCGCTCCACCCTGTAGAGACTGTTTGGTGTGGTTTATGGGATGGCGGCATAATTATCCCGTACTCCTTCGAAAATAAGTTCGGCCAAGCTGTCACCGTCAATGGTATGACCAGAAATTGAGGATATGGATCTGGACGATATGTGGTTCGAGCTCAATGGCGCCACTTGCCACACAGATAACGAAGAATAGCGCTTTTGCGAGAGATATTCAACGACTGTGTTATCTCACTTCGTGCCAATGTTAAATAGCCGCCACGATCCGTTGGAATTATTTCTTTTGGGATAGTTAAATGAATAAGTGTACGTCAATAAGTTAATAACAATTCAACAGCTAATAAATGGGATAATTCTGCACAATAAAGACATTGAACCTTCATTGTGTCTTAGATTCACTGAATATACAGTGTACCAATAAAGTCTTCGTACACCTGACTGTTATATATTAGGAGATAAAAACCAAGAACTTGTATAATAAATATTGAGTAAAAAATAATGCAGTATGTTTAGTTGAATATTTATTTATACAGTAACAAAGAAAAAATCTCATTTTATGAACTCAAACTTATGCTAATAACCAAAAACCAAAAAAACTCATTATTTGTCTCCAAAAATGTCTTCGTACACTTATAACTAAAAGGGGCCAAAAATTATAGACACTTATCGCGTAACCTTTATTCTTAATAACGGTTTTAATACGGTCTGGCATTGATTCCACAAGTTTTTTTGTATACCTTGTCTCTATTTTCGCCCATTCGACCCGAAGAACCTCTTTTAGCTGTGACTTTGAGCTTATGTGATGGGTCCGGATCCGTTATTCAAGCAAATTCCACATATGCTCAATGGGATTAAGATCAGGGCTCTGAGGTGGTGTTTTCAGAAGGTGCGGAGCTTTGTACGCCAAGTACATCCTTGTTCTGTGGGCCATGTGTTTGGGGCATTGTCTTGTTGGAAGTGGAATCTGTCGGATAACCCTAGTTTTTCTGCACTTGGCTTCAATTTTCTTTTTAGAATTTCAATATATGCACGATGGTCCATGATTCCTTCAATTATTTCCAAATTTCCGTCTACTCTGGCAGCCATACAACCCCAAACCATCACTCCTCCCCATCCGTGTTTCACATTTTTTATTGTGTTTTTTGGATTGTAGGCTTCTCCCGGTTTTCTCCACACTCTAAGTCGGCCATCTGATCCAAAAATATTATATTTTGACTCGTCCAAAAATAAAACAGTGTTCCAGAACTCTAGAGACGCATTTTGATATTCTCGCGAAGTCTAAACGCTTTTTGCAATTTACTGCATTTACCAGTGGCTTTCTACGAGGTGTGCGAGATTTGTACTCCGCATCATGAACGGCTTTTCTTATAGTTTCTGGGTGGACATCTTTTTGTTTGGATTGAAGTAGTTCTGCACTAATTTTCTGGGCACTTATGAACGGATCCGAGGCAACCATGCGCTTGATTTGAAGCCGATCTCCGTGATCTAGGACTGAAGGCCGGCCTGATTTCGGTTTAATTTCTACGCGACCTTCATGGTAGAACGGCTGCGGGATGTCAGTTGGGCTATTTCTGCATACGATTTTTTACCCTGCACGTGTAAATTTTATATAAGTTTGTTAAATATTTTCCTGGCATTTTTGATATTTTTTTACACAAATATGCTGAAATTTCTACTTCTTTTGCTGCGAATATATTGGGCGGGCTTTGTCTGTTTATGAAAGTAAAGAACCGTTATTGGTTAAGAAAAACTATTGACAAAATAGAGCAATAACGTAACGTAAAGTGTATGAAAACTTAATTGGAAGCAAATAAGCAACTTTGTTCCGTTTATAGCTGAAAACTAATAAATGAAAGTCAAAATTAAGTTTGTTGTTATTGGTATGGCTAAAGAATTCGTTTCTAAAAATAGTTGCAAAAAACATTTTTAATATTTTTGCTATATGTTACCGTTTTTTATAAAAAAAAAACGTTTTTACTACCTGCTGTACGAAGACATTATTGGTACACTGTACTTATATGAACCATCGGATAAAGAAGGTATGCCACCGTAGAGAGCTTTTGGTCGATATTTTCAGACATAATTGTCATAGATCCTTCCATCACAATAAAAAATCTTTAGATAATCGTGCGTTTTAGTTGGACCACCCTTTATAACAATATTGTTTAAAACGCTTGATATTATTTGAGGCATTTCGACACTGTGCCAAAGAAAACTCTTATCTTCGCCAAAGTACACTCGCTGCAAATTCGATTACAAACAAAACTTGGACTGATGAAAATCAAGGAAACAAACAAAATAATATACGAGGGCGGTTCGGAAAGTTCTTAGCCTATCAATGAAAATAGTTAGTTTTTCAAAAATATTTTTATTTTTCAATATAATCTCCTGAAACGCTTATCTAGCAATTCTATCACTTGATTAAAATAGTTTTCCTCAAGATCTTCAAAATAGTGGTTTACAACTGTAATTGCATCTTCATTTGAGGTAAAACGCTTGCCAGCAAGGAATTTTTTTAGATTTGGGAACAGGTAAAAGTCACTGGGAGCTAAATCAAGAGAATAAGGTGGGTGGTCAAGCAACTCGTACTTTAATTCTTTGATTTTAGCCATTGTTAAAACACTCTTGTGCGCTGGTGCGTTGTCTTGGAGAAAAATTATTTTTTGTGTTGTAAGCCAGGACGTTTTTCTCGAATTTGTACATTTAATTGATCTAAAAGGTTGCAATGGTACTCTGAATTTATTGTTTTACCCTTTTGCAGATAGTCAATCAATAAAATACCTTTAAAGTCCCAAAAAACCGTTGCCATAACCTTACCAGCCGATTGAATTGTTCTTCTGGAGGAAGTGCCTTCTTTGGGGCACTTCCTCCATTGTTTGGATTGTTCTTTGGTCTCTGGAGTATAGTGGTGGATCCATGTCTCATCAACAGTTATGAAACGACGCTTAAAATCCATTTTATGTCGCTGAAAACGATCCAAACAAGCTTGAGAAATGTTCATTCTTATGCGTTTTTGGTCGACTGTTAACAAGTGCGGCAACCATCTTGCAGAAAGCCTTTTCATCTGTAGTTCTTCATTGAAAATTAAATGGACTCGATCATTTGAGATGCCCATGATATTAGCTATTTCACGCACTTTTATTCGTCGATCATTTAATACCATATCATGCACTTTGGCTACAATTTCTGTTGTTGTTGCTGTTTTTGGACGTCCACTACGTGGTTCATCTTCAATGCTTGTACGACCAGGTTTAAATTCAGCAACCCAATTTTTTACTGTTGCATATGAAGGAGCACTTTCACCTAACACATTCATCATATCATTATGAATTTCTTGTCCCGATAAAACTTTTTTATGTAAATATTTAATGACACCACGCATTTCTAATTTTTCCATGGTAAAAAAAAATCGCTGATGCGTCTTTTGTGAACACCTGTTTCTATATGAAGGAGTTTCCAGATCAAAACAAAATTTAACAAAAATAAAATTTAAAATTTTTCTGTTTATACCGCGCTTTTTGTGCTAGGCTAAGAAGTTTCCGAACCGACCTCGTAAAGTCTAACAAAAAAAAAATTATAGAAAGCACGATTTCTGTTAAGTACTATTTATTTATAACATATCGCACGGTCGATCGATGGCGCAAACATGCCAAATCCTGTGTGAGTGTATGCCACGAGTGAACACCCGTTTACGCATTGTGAAATAAAACATTGTTCAATTTTGCTAGAATAATGGTAAATTTGTGTCCTAACACAAGACGAGACCAATAAATTCACTAGTGGAGGTAACCAAAACCATCAGCTAGAGAACGTCTCCCAGTCCGCAGAAGCCGATGCAATAGAAGCGCACCAGCAGCATCGGCAGCAGGCGAAGTAGAACTTGTCATTATCATCACATATAAGTAAAGCATGCAACACACCAAAGCCAAGTCTGCTCACAAATGTGTGGGTAGTTGGTTAGAACGTCGTTTGAAGCATATCCAAATGGAAACACTTCTCTTACATTGTGCAGTGATGCAAAGTACCGGAGGTGGAGGAGGTGAAGGAGGCAGCAAATGTTTGAAGAAAAATAGACGTTTTATATTAAATTGCCGGCATAAAAATCAATGTGTTCCTAGCACGGCGCAATATACGCTTACACACAACAAAGCGAAAGCCATTTGATTTGATCGATTTTTTGTGCAACATCTTTCGATTCATGTGCTACGCGGCAGCGGCACAACATGCAACCAGGAGGTAGGTGGTGGGTAAACTTTTGTGGCTCATGCTCGAGAAGTCAAGCTGCCTGCATACGATGCAGTAGGATACCATACGAAACGAAACAATTGCTTCGATAGCAATCATTGGACTTTTTAACGATAGGTTTGGTTATGTATTTATGGCATATTAAATATTTTAACTGTCAATATTTTTCTCCGATTCCTGTATGTTACTACAACCAAGTTAACGTGTGCTTAAATAGTTACCCATTGCACGGTGATTACAATGGGCAAAAAAATGGAAACATTATGGGTGTGAACCTTAAGAAAACTAATCTAAGGTTCTGGCTATCTAACTATCCACTGCGAAATCGTTACAACCTTGCATACCCTTAGTCACCTATGCACAGTCAATCCTTAAAAAGAGTCAAAATTGGGATCATGTGAATTAACGCCCAAACGCAATGTGCTCAGTTGTTTCTATGGTATATGCGAGTGTGTTAAATTACCATCTTCTGTGGTTTCTAGAATAAACGAACTTCTCAGCGTTGGACAGTTTCCGAAGAAATCGATATACGGTTGACCTGATGGGATTCCAGATTACACTGTAAAGTCGCTCCATGCACCGACTATTTAAAACAAAGATTGAGATTTACATGTCTTCAAAGCATTCGACTGGGCTTGCACGCAGAAAAAAAGTATGGTTGGGGTAACAATATTCGAAGAGCATAATACTATTGTTGGTTATATGGTTGTGACACAACAATATTATGATCACAACAATAGTATGGTTCACACACAACCACACTATGATCCCCATAACAATGTTATGGTCCTCACAACAATAGAATTATTCACACACAGCCATACTATGATCACCACAACCATATTATTATTCACATTCAACCATACTATGATCCTCACAACCATATTATGGTCCTCATTACCATAGTATGTTTAACGTACAACCATAGTATGATCCTCACAACCATAGTATGACTTACGCACAATCTTACTATGATCCCCAATATTTTTTGTAAAGATTGGGTAAAGTTGTTTTTAACAATAGAGAATTGTATTAAGTAAGTTATGTAGTAATAGGAGTGATGTATTAAACAGTTAAAAAATATTTATTAAAAATATTTCAGTTATACTAATTCGTAGTTTGTTTGGAAAAAACTTAATTAGTTTTACTATTATTACGTAAGATTCGTAAAAATAACATTGTCAAATTAAAAACAAAGTACAATTTTGCCGGTATGATTGCCGTAATCATTTTATTGTTAATATAAAAGCCATGAAAACAATACATTTGTTCCAACAACCATATTTATATTGTTGCTATAACCATATTTTCATTTTTAAATTTGGCAACAATACTATTATTACATTTCAACAATATCAATATTGCCGCAATCATACTATTGTCAAATTGAAATTCAAAAAACAATACTATGGTTTCGACGAACATACTTTTATTGCAGAGAACATACTATTGTTGCCGTGACCATATAGGAACCATATCTTTTCTCTGCGTGTGGCACAGCGCACTTGTAAAAAAGCTTACTGTGTTTAGTTTATAGAACTGACTTCTCTCAATTCATATCAAGCTTTCTAAAAAATTATACAGGGTGGCGCATCAATTCTGCTACAATAAAAAATGCAAATTAAATTTATTTTAATCAATGTATTTCGTTTATTTTTTTTATTGTATAAGATATTTATTTTATATGACTTATTGTGTTTGAAGATGATAGACCGCAAATGACCTCTATGCTCATACACGCATATGAGACACCTGATCAGAAAATTGTTCATTGCTGTCTGAAGAGTTGAAGTTGGGATCGCTTCAATTATTGTTTAAATGGACTGCTTCAATTTGTTTTGTCGAGCAGGCTATTTCAATAATTTTTGACAAAATTTCATTCGAATAGTCAATTTTAGAGAGTTTAACTCCAATTTGCGCCGATAAGTTTCTAGTCGAAAAGCTTGGATTTGCTTGAATTGACGTTGCTACAGCCGCGATGATGCCTTGAACCCGAACATAGGGATCTCGATGGTACGGTCTTCGTGCAATGTTGTATACCAGAGTCTTAGTGGTCCATTTAATCGGACGAGTTCCGCCAAACTTCCGCCTTAATGCCTTTAAACGGAAGTACAGGATTGCAAAGCATGTTACCGCACCACTATCCAAATCCTTTTTTCGGTATCCCGAGTAATCATTTTAATAAATATAAATACTAACCTTCCCAATAATATAAGCCAATTGCTCACGTAGAAAAAAGATATTACGTTTTGTTTTTTTAGCACGATCCGGGCTCCGTCCATACTTTGTAGAGACATAAATAATGTTACAACATTGAACACACCCATTTCAATAGTAGAACTGAACATACCCCGTAAATGTCATGTGGGTTTTGAAAGCTAACCTTAATAGCGTTAGTTTGTATCGGCATTTTAAAATTGTTTCAACTTTCATCATGGAGTGGTCAGATAATGAGAACCGTATCGCTGTAATAGCACTTTTCAAGTGTGAAATTGAAAAAAGCGATATTTTCAAAACGCTCAGGCCACTAGGGATGTTCGTCTACCGATGCATATAACTGTTTAAGGAGATGTAAAAGACCGCCACCGGTCGGGCCGGGCCGCCCTCGCTCTGTTCGAACACCGCATGTCATTAAAGCCGTTCAATCAAGAATTCACAGAAATCCGCTCTGAAAATAGAAAATCATGGCCCGTGAGGTGAATATCACGCAAAAGTCAATGAGTTGAATCATTAAAAGAGACTTGGGGCTTTCAAACGATGTACCGGACATTTATTGACTGCAGCTTTAAAAAAAATAGAGTGTATGCGCGGTCATCTAAGGAAGCATCTGAACTGATCCCAAGGGTGAAAAATGGTCATCACCCAGCTTTAAAGGCAAAAAGCGGACATTTCAAATAAGTAGATTCTTTTTGGATACATCAATAAATATATTGAAAAATATTTGGTCCAAAAACATTCAGTACTTTTTATTTTACAGCAGAAAACGTGTGTAACAATATTTATGTCCCTACTAAGTATATGGAACTATCTAATTTCTTACAGGTGTTATTGGTTACTGCCTAGGAAAACTCGGGGAGCGCGGGTCGTTGTGTCGTATCGCATTCCAGTCCTAATAATAGATACACACGAGGCTACCGTTGCAGCAATACAGAAGCAAACGTTGCTTCGTGAGTACCTAAGTTGCCACTTGTTTTGTGGAAAAAATTGCGGCATCACGATACTCTCGACGGTTGCCTCGTGTTTACCTATCATAAGGTGCAACGTGGTTAAAGACATGAGTGCAAAGAATAATTTTAAACATCAGCAATGCACTCGGTGCTAACTTGATTTTTTCCGGGTTTTTTAATTTATTGGGAAAGCGGGAACAATAAAATTCGAATTTGCTTGACGTATAAACATTTTTTTTTGGAAAACAAACGTATACCTGATATAAAGGAGTTCAGTTTTCCAATTGCTGCTTCATCTTTCTGATGAAGGTTGTCACGGAACCGAAATCGCGATAAAAGCAGTGTGCAGCCACTCGTCATCTTTTAAAATGCAGATGCCAAGTTAAAAACAATACAAATTTAGTAAGAAAATACACTTATTCCTGAAATAGGATTTTTCGACTAATCTTGCATAAGAAAATAGTCCCTTAGACTATTTTAAATAGCAACAGCACCCTTTAAACAAAAATTTCTGCTAAATTGTATCCATTTAACGGACCAATCAATGGTTAAATATTAATATTTTCTAAACACATTGAACAGGGATTAAACCGGCTCAAGACCTCTTGCTTCTATATTTAAATAAAAGACAAGTTTTTAACAAAATGGCAAAGTGACATTGATTTTCGTGGCTGCACACTACTTTTATCGTGATTTCGGGTCCGTGACAACCCTCTTCAGAAAGCCTTGCTGCAATTGTTGAAAGTAAAACCGAACTCTATAAGGCCAGGCTCTCCACAAACGAATGAGAACTACTGTTGTAAACCTTACTTTTCAAGTTTTCTTCACACAATTGCCCACGAAAATACAACTCACTCTTGCCAGCTCTAAAAAGACTCCACATCGAGAGCCATCAATAGATTTCTTTTACAACAACGTGTGTGTGTTGTAAAAAGAGTTTAGTTGACTATGTCAACTTGTGTGCCGTGCCGTGCATGTAAGTATGTTTAGCTCGTTTGTTTTATTTCGGTCTGTTGCTTTTACACATTGAACAGGGATTAAACCGGCTCAAGACCTCTTGCTTCTATATTTAAGCAAGAGTTGTATTTTCGTGGGCAATTGTGTGAAGAAAACTTGAAAAGTAAGGTTTACAACAGTAGTTCTCATTCGTTTGTGGAGAGCCTGGCCTTATAGAGTTCGGTTTTACTTTCAACAATTGCAGCAAGGCTTTCTGAAGAGGGTTGTCACGGACCCGAAATCATGATAAAAGTAGTGTGCAGCCACGAAAATCAATGTCACTTTGTCATTTTGTTAAAAACTTGTCTTTTATTTAAATATAGAAGCAAGAGGTCTTGAGCCGGTTTAATCCCTGTTCAATGTGTAAAAGCAACAGACCGAAATAAAACAAACGAGCTAAACATTTTCTAAAACAATATTTCCGCGGAACCTATTTTGATTTAAAGATTTAAAATAGGGTATTAGAACATGCTATTTCTTCTACTTAACTTACTTTTAAGCAGACGCAAAGACTGTGAAATATTTTGAAAAAGAACCAACAATAAAAATAAACGAAATGAAAGCAATGCGAAGACACATGTCTTTCCTGCCTCTTATTAATTATGTCGATTTAAGTTGGAGGTTAACAAACTTTGCTCCTTCCCTTTACCATTCTTTCTATCATAAAAGAATCCATTGCACACGTAGGGCTATCTTCAGACTATTCGTGTTAAGACTAACAAGTAAAAGTGTCGGAGAGGACAAACTACACACTTGGGCATACGGGCTTCTGTACGGAATATACCACAGATATGTTTTAGTATATCACTTTCAGAATGGCAGAGCCCCAAATCTCGCAGAACGTTTTAAATGGAAGCAATGTAAACCAAGAAGAATAACTAAAGTCGAACGTCGCCGACTATACTTTACCATACACTCTTAGATGTCCTGAAAAGCTATTGAAAATGGGCTAGTGGGAAAATGGATATGTCTATGGTGAAATCGGTCGCATTTTCGGACCTGTCATGAAGAAAAATGTTTTATTAAGCTAATTTCAAAAGTATTTTCTTTTACCGTCATGGAAAAATGTTACTGTCATTTGATATCCATATGTCCAAATATACTTGAAGTCGGTTTTTGAGTCTTAAACCCATTTTATAGGGTTATATTAAGTGTTTGGCCTATGTGATCTAAAGGGTCAAAAATGGGCAAACCATTGTCATACGAGTATATACGAGTATAACTAGTGTAATGGAAATATTTTTGGGTGTTCTAGAGCGCTTGTAAGTTAAATCCGGATGGACCTTTTTACTGGGGCTATATTTAAAGTTGACCGATTTCACCCAATCATTTTGATCTGTTGTAAATGCCATCAAAATTTAATGTTTTATTTGGTTTCTAGATATAGGTTTGAAACTGGAGGAATATATGTATGTGAGCTGTATCCCAATCTTAATCTTCTATTTTATTAACGTCCATTCTTTGTCCACTAAACTTGATTCTGCACAATGTTATCAAGATTTGATATAATATGTGGCTAATAGAGCCAAAGACCCAAAATCAGTTGAACATAAGTATGTGAGCTACATCAAAATCTCAAGCGTTTATCTTCAATTTCATTGTGGCCCGCTAATGCGCAAAACAATTTACTTGTGACAAATTTGATCAAGATCCGTACTACATAGCATATGTTGCTTTGGATTAAATGATTTTTAATTGCAGTCATCAAATACTTATAATATTGGTTGAATTCGATTCGACTTATGATAAGATGGTGAATATAAAAGGTGGTTAAAAAGGTTGATTTTAAATAAAACAAAAACTATTTAGGACATTACTGTCATTTCTTTTTATTATGATAATATTAGTAGAGTTCAATTATGTGTGGAGCAAAATATCGGCCAAATGGCCGCCGCAACCTCGACGGCACACCTCCATCCGATGGTCTAACTTTTCGATGACGCTGAGGTATAATTGAGGTTCTATTCCGTTAATGTGCCGAATTATCTCATCGTTTAGCTCTTGAATTGTTACTGGCTCATCGACGTACACCTCTTTTTTCAAATAACCCAAAATAAAGAAGTCCAACGGTGTCAAAGCACATCTTGGCGGCCAATTAACATCGCCACGACGTGAGATAACACGGTCATTGAATTTGTTGCGCAAAAGAGCCATTGTTTCGTTAGCTGTGTGACAAGTGGCACCGTTCTGTTGAAACCACATATCGTCAGCTTCCAATTCGGGCCATAAAAAGTTCGCTATCATCACACGATAGCGAACACCATTCACAGTAACTGCCAGACCGGTCTCATTTTGGAAAAAATACGGCCCATAAACCGCACCAGCCCATAAACCGCACCAAACAGTAACTCTGTGTGGGTGCATTGCTTTTTCGACAATCACATTTGGATTATCATTCGCCCAAATGCGGAAATTCTGCTTATTGACGAATCCACTGAGGTGAAAAAGTGCTTCATCGCTGAAGATGATTTTCTTCGAAAATTGATCATCCACTATTGCCATTCCTTACCACCATTCTGACCATCTGACAATCCACTGAGATGAAAAGGTGCTTCATCACTGAAGATGTTTTTTTTCGAAAATTGATCATCCACTGTTGCCATTCCTTGCCACCATACTGACCATTGATGACGTTTGTGACGCTTGCGTATCTTTCCATAGTTCAAGTTGAATAAGTCTGAGATTGAGAAATGTCAAATGAAATGCAGAAAGAAGCTTCACGTTTAGGTGTGGTATACCTTCAACATCAGCCCTTAAAATTAAACCACCCTTTATAAATGGGCACTTAGTCAACTATTCTGCTGTAATATATAAATATCGTCATATTCTTAGTTGATACAAATGGCGATTATGACAACTAATAATTTCATATACAATTGGTTGTTGGTACTTATAAACGGGGATGACAATAAATAATTTCGAGCTTATCACGAAAAACGACCATAATTTATTATAACAGAACCAAATAAAAAGCCTAATTATGACATTAAATTAATTTGTTTATCGACTCCAAAACATTAAAATAAACTAAAGCTCAGTTGAATGTTCATTCTCACAACACAGAGAACACACCCGATTATGAGTTTTCAATTGAGTTATTCCAATTTGTTCGGCTGTTCAAAAATTTTGCTTAAGCATTTTACTGTGCACAATTTTAAAGTGTGCTTGTGCTTGTGAGGGGCTAATGCGCCACCACACAACCCAATACGTGGAGGCAATAAAATGTTTTACAATGTTTATACGTATGTTTGTTCACCTTGCTCCTCTAAATGGCTGAGGAGTTCTCTTCAGGAAGCTGCTGAATCTGTGATTCGTTTGGGAGCATGTAATGATAGGTTTGATGTTTAACACATGATCGTTTTCATGTACCAACGCTGCCATTGCCGTCGTCAACGTCATTTTTAACATCACCACCACCGCCGAGCTGCTAACACAAGCTTTCAACAAGTGAATTATTTACTATTGTTGGCAACAGCAGAAGGAAGCGGTACAAAAATATGTTTTCTAGCCCTACGAAGAAATTTAAAACTATGTTGGAAAATTTGATTTTTCGGCAGAAAAGTTATGGTTCGATTGAAGCTAAAAGACAGTAAATAGTTTAAAAAAGATCAAATGCGGATTTATTTGAAGTGAAAAGGACGAGGGTGGGTGTGATTGGCAAAGAGGGGAGTGTTGGAAATCGGTAAAGACATGATTTGATAAACGCCAACGTTGCAGAAAAATATATATTCTGAAAGATTTGAGTATGAATCAAAATGTGCTGTCTATTAAAAGTACTCGTACTCTAAATAGAATGGGGTTTGTGTTTAAGTGACTCTACAAAACAAAATAATTTAATTAAATACTGACAGTGCAACAACTTGGTGTGATGGTAAGTTAGCACAACTTGCGGCAGGCTAGCCACTGGAACAATTTGTCAACCCAATTATCCCAAGACCTTGAAGACGGCTTATGACTCTATATCACTTCTTACGAGTATGAGTCTAAATAGATAATTGCTCTCATGAGATCCATGGTTCACGGTACATTACAAAAAAGTGTCTAGGTGCGTTAGTGTAGTCGATTGACTTCGACGTGACGGCTGATAGCACTTTTATTGAACTATGCACCCAAAATATAGATTATACTTATACTTAGTAGAGTGTTCATTGAACCTAATGGTATTTGCGGTTGTACAAAATAAATGATACGTTTTTTAGTTTGTTATAAAATTCAACCTTACGAATATACGAGGGCATATTTATAATATCGTGACTTTTCAAATAAAACACAATTTTTTTTTGCCAAAAAAAGAATTATTTTTCAACATAGCTCAATACACTCAGTCCAACGTTTCTCCAATTTTTGTTTCCCTTTCAAAAATAGAATTCGAGGTCCATAAAAGAGGCATTTGTTTGATGAATAATTTCATCGTTTAAGCTGAATCTCTTTTCACCGAGCAATTTCTTTAGTTTTGGAAAAAGGAAATAGTCACTGGTGCTTAATTCGGAAAATATGGTGGATGAGGTAGCAATTTGTAAGCCAATTCATGCAATTTTTCCATTGAGACTGCACACGTGTGCATCCGTGTTTGATCTTGATGAAAAAGAACAATTTTCTAGACCGTTTTTTTTCAATTATAGTTGAATCGCTCCAATAAGCTGGCATAATATTCGCCGCTTATTGTTTTGCAATGTAGATTATCCCTCGTGCGACCAAATAAAACTGTTGCCATCACCTTATTGGCCGACAAAGTCACCTTGGCCTTTTTCGGAGCCGGTTTATCGGGAGAAACCCATTGTTTAGACCGCTGCCTGGCTTCGGGGCGTTGTAATGGATACATATTTCATCCACAGTTCTAAAACGCCACAAAAACTCATTCCAATTGCGGTTGAACTTCAAACAATCCTTAAAAGTTGTCAAACGAGTACGTTAATGGTCAAATGAGAGCAAACGCGCAGACATGTTGCAGACAGCTTTCTTAAGTCCAAAATTGAAACCACACTGCCATATGAAATGCGTATGGCATCAACAATCTCACGCACTTTTACTTTTCCATCGGGCAACACCAAGTCGAGAATTTTATCAACATTTTGGGGTGCATTGTCCTCAATTGGCCGTCGAAAACGTTCAGCGTCATTTATACTTGTGCAACCACAACGAAAAAGTCAGTGAACCACTTTTTTACCATTGAAATCGATGGTACAGAGTCCCCATAGTATTAACCAAGCTTTTCCTTGGATTGATTGACGGGTTTTCTGCAAAACAAAAAAATGTTTAATGAGCACAATTTTTAACAAAATCCACGAGGTTGTACTTTTTGAACAGCTATTAAACACAATTTTCTCATGTCGTTGTGAATATGAAGATTGGATGTCTTTGCTTCTTGGTCTCCGCAAATCCATACATTACTCGAGTCTGGAGTACTGTTTGTAGCATTTAATAACCATAAGATTTGTGAAGAAGTTCCCCAACATGATGGTACTGCTTTTGCACCTCTTAGGCCTCAGTACCCAATGATTACGCCGATTTATACGACGTTTATTGTACGGCTTGTACTTCCTTCCGAGGCTTAATTTAATTCGGAAAATTTCAAATACTCTCCGATCTACAACTATAAAACCTATATCTGGAAATTTATAAGACTCTGGCTTATTTCGTTTAGCTTTAATACTGCTTTAAACAGAAAAAAGGAATTTTATGACGATCTATATATATCGCAAATACATATTTCGAGTTTTTCTAAACAGACTGAAAAACTTATATATACAGTCCATTCAATAGAAGAGAGAATACAAAGCTGTCATACGTTTTTTAGTCCTCTAAAGGAGAACTTTGTCCCTTTTAGCCGATTTAATACATTAAAAGATATATCTGACAAGTTATAAGACTCTAGCTCTCTTCCCACTCCTGATGCCTGATTAGAATTTTACGACGATTAGATTATTTTATAGGGTCGCAGATAATTATTTCATGATGTTACAAATAAAATTACAAAACTATCTACCTGGTAGGGACACACGTTTTATGCTGTAAAATAAAAAGTACTGAATGTTTATGGACCAAATATTTTTTAATATATTTATTGATGTTTATTGTATCCAAAAAGAATGTAAATATTCGAAATGTCCGCCTTTTGCCTTTACACACGCCTTAAGTCGCACTGCCAATCGTCAATAACTGCACGAACCTCGTCCATTAGAAAATTGGCCACAGCTCGAACCAAAGCAGTCTTAAGAGATCCAATGTTGGGGTATCTTTTGTGACAAACCTTGTCCTCTAAAACCGTCCAAAATTTGTAATCCAGCGGGTTCAAATCTGGACTGCCTGAGGGCGATTCTTCAGAGGAACTGAACGCTGGCATAATGTTTCGAAGCCAGGCCTGGGACGTTTTAGCCTTATGGGCCGGCGCAGAATTCTGCTGGAAAGTCCATGGCTGGTTTTTGAACAAGGAATTGTTAAGAGGCTTCACAACAGCTTCCAAAACGGTTTCTTGGTAAACTTTGGCCGATGTTTTGACTCCTTGTTCGCAGAAATGCAGGTCAGTGACCCTATCTTAAGAGACACCCACCAAACCATGACTGAAGCTGGGTGATGACCCTTTTCCACCCATGAGATCAATTCAGATGCTTCCTCAGATGACCACGCATACACTCTATCGTTTTGCTTGTAAAATTTTTCCTAAACGGTAAATAATTTTTTATCGGTGAACAAAATTTTGCTATGCAAGTTATTAGCGTGCTTCACCAAAAGACGTTTGCATTTTTCAATCCTATTTTTTTTAAAGCAGCAGTCAATAAATGTCCAGTACGTCGTTTGAAAGATCCAAGTCTTTTTTAATGATTCAACTCATAGACTTTTGCGTGGTATTCATCTCACGGGCCATAATTTTCTGTTTTTGGAGTGGATTTCTGTGAATTCTTGATTTAACGGCTTTGATGACATGCGGTGTTCGAACAGAGCGTGGGCGGCCCGACCGGTGGCGGTCTTTTACATCTCTAGTCTCCTCAAACAGTTTTATGCATCGGTAGACGAACATGCGGCCAATCCCTAGTGGCCGGAGCGTTTTGAAAATATAGCTTTTTTTCATTTCACACTTAAAAGCGCTATTACAGCGATACGGTTCTCATTATCTAACCACTCCATGATAAAAGTTGAAACAATTTTAAAGTCCCGTTACAGACTAACGCTATTGAGGTTAGCTTTCAAAACCCATATGACATTAACGGGGTATGTTCAGTTCTACTATTGAAATTGGTGTGTTCAATGTTGTAACAGTATTTATATCCCTACTTAGTAATTAGGGAAAGAAATATTTTGAGTACGTGGGTTGCTATTTATATTTCGGGTCCTGACAATGCTAGTGTTCGCAGATGCAAACATTGGAAACTTTCACATTTGTTAGCATAGCTTAAATCAGAACGTTTTGTCATTTAAGAGCGAATTGTTTTGTCTACAGTGTGTTGCAAAATTTATCTCAGTCAAAAAATGGAATTAGCCGATGAACATTTTCGTGAGATGATTTTACGATTTTCGGCGTGGTTTATCGAGAGAGGAGTGTTTAAATCAACGACTTTTGGCGATGAAGCACCATCAAAAACCACTGTTAATCGCTGGTACCAATAGTTCATTCTCGGACACCGTTCGCTCCAGGATGAATTTCGTGAAGGACGTCCTGCTTCGGCCACTTTGCCAGAAACCATCGTTGTGCGTGAACTGATTAAGCAAGACCAACATGTGACATACCGTGAGATTGAGGCATTCTTGGGCATTAGTATGACAAGCATTAAAATATTGCGTGTTCATTTGGCCGTGAAAAATAATTTGTCCTCGTTGGATCCCACATAATTTGACGAATGCTCAAAAAAGGCTCGTATGGATTGGTGCAAAGATATGTTGAAAAAGTATAATGCGGTAGCTCAAAGGCAGTGTATAACATTGTCACAGGTGAGGAATCATGGATCTATGATCACGAACATGAAAAAAACAGCAACCGACCGTATGGGTCTTTCAAGACGAGCCAAATCCAACAAAATGTGTGCGTGAAAGAAGTACATCGAAGCAAATGATTGCGTTTTTTTTCGGTATATCCGACCATGTTGCCACAGTGCCTTTAGTGGAACGTAGGGCGGTCAATTCTGAGTGGTAAACAACCATCTGTTTGTCAACAGTGTTCGAAGAAATGAGGACTGATAATAAGAGAAGACAGATAATTTCGCTTCACGACAATGCGAAACAATGAGCTATTTGACCACTCAAGATGTCGAATTGATGGGCCATCCGCCGTAAAGCCCTGATTTGGCACCCAATGACTTCTTCTTATTCCCGCACTTCAAGAAAAAAATGCGTTGTCAACGATTTTCATCGCCCTAAGCAGCTGTTGAAGCGTTCAAAAATCATGTTTTGGAGATCTCAATCGAAGTGGAAAAAGTGCTTTGAAAATTGGTTTGTGCGCATGCAAAAGTGTATTAATCTTAAAGAAGAATATTTTGAAAAACAACAAAAGCATTTTTGAAGATAAATATTCGCATTATCATTATTAGGCCGGAAATATATACATCAGCCCGTATATGCTTTTTTTTAGGGTCGCAGATAATTATTTCAAGATGTTACAAAAATAATTACAAACCTATCTTACTGGGAAGAGAAATATGTCGAATATTCTATATTGCATTAAATATAGAAATTTTAAAATGGCCTAGAGATAAATTTCTTTCTTGTAAAGTCGCCGGCAATAACGAGCCGAGGACAAAATTGTTCGATGTTCTTACCCGGGGTTTAACCTGGGTTAACGGGCATAATAGCCTTGCACACTTTCATCACACCACGGCGGCCCACTATTCCATTCCCAAAGTAACTACAAAGAATTTAAAAATCTAATCTATTTATTGCTTAACGAAGACTTCTATTAACTCATAATATAGAGTGATCCATCTAGAGGTTGTTTTCAGAACAAAAAAAAATATAAAAATTCAAATCAAGTGTGGAATCTTTATTGGTTATTTGAAAGGACATATTATGGCATTTATTTTTTGAAAATTATTACTTTCAAATGTTGGCAACTGTATTATAGAAATGAGCGTTCAGTGAGAGAGGGAAGAATCGCATTTTCGACCAAAATTTTGTTTAGTGACGAGGCCCATTTCTGGCTCAAGGCGCATTTCTGGGCTGAAAAGCAACAAGAAGAGGTTCAAGAGGTGCCATTACACCCAGAGAAAACCACGGTTTGGTGCGGTTTATAAGCTGGCGGAATCATCGGTGCATATTTTTTCAAAAACGATGATGGCCGGAACGTAACCGTAAATGGTGCTCGCTATCGCGGCATGATATCGATCTTTATGCTACATGTTTTTGAAGCCAGTAATCTTGACGACACTTGGTATCAACAGGACGGTGCCACTTGTCATACAGCTGCTCAAGCTATAGATCTATTGAGAGGTCATTTCGAAAAGCAGCTAATTTCACGTTTTGGACAGGTGAGTTGGCCACCTAGATCAAATGATATCACACCCTAGACGTTCTTCTTTGGGGTTACGTCGAAATGCTCGAACGAGTCATCCAAAATTGGACCCTCAGAATGGAAACCAAGATTTGAAGGAAATTATATTCAAAAAATAAATGCCATAAAATGTCGTTTCAAATTACCAATAAAGATTCCAGACTTGATTTGAATTTTTAAATTTTTTGTTGTTCGGAAAAAATACCTCTTGATGGACCACCCTATATATATAATATATCCCCTGTATGAAAAGATCCATCAAGCCTTACAAAACAGTTATAAAACGAATTACTACAAAAACATTAGTTAAGTTTGGATAACCTAAGCTTGACCTATGTCTGATGTTCCTAAACAAGTTGTAATCCTAGGTTATTCGCCAAAACTCACTATCATACAGCGTCCAGCAACAAAAGAAGATCATATGGTGCCCTTTAAAAAATGTCCAACTAATATATTATCCGACAGTACTGTATTTGGATCCATTTCTTAATATCTGTTTTCAATTTTATCAGTGACAAAGAAACCATTAGAAATTTGTCGAGACCATATCTCGGTGAATTTACAAGTGAATCCTATTACCCATGATCGCCATACCACCCCTTAAAATAGTAAAAAAAACAAAAAACATCCTCTTATTTTTTCTATCATTTCTATGAGAAGATTAGAGTACTACTCGTAAAAACCAAAAATAAATAATATTTTTCATATTTAGTATATCTCAACAAATATCAATTTGGCTAGAGAAATACTGCCCACTTGGTTTTATGATAGCGATAAAGTAACAGCCACAACTATTCACAATCCTACGAGAAATTTTCAAACTTTGCTTACCGACCAACTAAAAGTACGGCATTTCTTTCTGTTGTATTCGCTGTGATTGTCATAATCAAAGAAATGTTTGAAGATTAAACATTCTTCTTTTGCCTAAATCATGTATTTTCCTTTCCCAAAGGAAACGAAAAGAAGAAAAAAAAATCACCACACAATCATTACAATACGGTCGACCATACCGCCAATAATAGAAAAAGACCACCTTCAAAATGTTTACCATACGTCCGCCTACTGACTTCTAACACTACCGTGTGTGTGCCTGTGTGTTATGCTGTCTGTACAAATGTCTTGCTAGAGTTTGGAAAGTCATGCTGCCGCCAAAACGACTTGAACATTTCTCCGGTTGTGTGTTTAAGGATCTATTTGAGATCTCCCACAAACTACGCATTAGCGAAATAAACGAACGGCAAAGTTATTTTCGGTTAAATTCAATTAAAGCAAACAATGCCGTCTTTAGTTTGTTACTTAGACACCTGACAAGGCAGGCATTTTTTTTGCTGCAATAACAGCAGTCAAGTTAAGTCAAGTGGTAACATACGCTTTCGAGATACATGCACACACATCCGTACTAACAGTCGGCAACAAGTGTTTTTTTATTTACGTTACGCTGGCATTGTGTCAAAAGAAACATATTTGGGAGGAAGAGTTCGGAATGTCTGAATTGGGTCGGATCTTTTAAACACGGGAGTGCATTGAAAAAGCCATGTGTCAAATCAAAAGACTTAAGACACATACTTTAAAAGTTTTCACTCAAGTGTTGAGCAGAATTATTCAATGTAAAAATTATTATTATGCTATATTCCAACACGTTGTGTGTTTAAATTAAGCCTATTCACTAAGATCATTTACATTAAATTCTATTGCGGGCTTTAAACTGTGATGCTCAAATTATTTGCAACCATGCCTCCTGTTGAAAAAATAGACCCATTCGAAAAAAAAAATATGGAGACGAACATCGGAATTCAAAAGAGGAAGTACGCTCCACGAGTGAACAACTAAATTGTTTTTTTTGGCTTTGACGGTTGTTGTGGAGGGTCGATTTTTGGGTCCTAAGACTTAAAGAATCAGCTTAAAATTTAAATTTAAAATTAGCGCATTTTAAGGTAAGTGAGAAATATTCTATAATATTCCTAAGTACCCATATTTTTATGGTTTAAGACCAATGATAAAGGCTGAAATTTTGTCAAACCAATAATTACGCCGTCTTATTGGACGTTTAATGTACTGCTATCACTTCCTGCTAAAGATAATTCTTTATTGAATCATTAAAGTTATGTAGTGAACCTCAAAAATATGTGGTCAGGACTTTAAGGGGAACTTTTAACTTTATTGTTCACCTCGAAAATGTTAAATACTACCCGATCTACAACTATTAAATATATATCTGGAAAGTTACAAGACTCTGCCTTATTTCTTTTAGCTTCAATACTGCTTTCAACAGGAACAAGGACCGACGAATGGATGGAAGTTATACGTATGGCCCATCCTATACAAATATGTTGCTACGTTTTTTAGTCCTCAAAGGGGAACTTTTTCCCCTTTTGCCGGATTTACTACATTATAAAACATATCTGATACGTTATAAGACCCTAGCTCTCTTCGCACACCTGACTCCTACTTTCAACAGACAGACACTAATATAGACGGATATCGCTAGAATGTGTTAGAATTGTACGACGATCAATAGTAACATCCCATGTTACTAAAAACGATACCCATTAACGAAAAAGGGGAAACTTCTCTCACATCACTGAGCTGTGAGCAATTAAATTCTTATACTTAGTAGGGACATAAATACTGTTACAACATTGAACACACCCATTTCAATAGTAGAACTGAACATACCCCGTTAATGTCATATGGGTTTATAAAGATAACCTAAATAGCGTTAGTCTGCAAAGTTTAAAATAATTTAAACTTTCGTCATGTAGTGGTCAGATAATGAGCACCGTATCGCTGTAATAGCGCGATATTTTCAAAACGCTCCGGCCATTAGGGATTAGCCGCATGTTCTTCTACTGATGCATAAAACTGTTTGAGGCGACCGGTCAGCCCGCCCACGCTCTGTTCGAACACAGCATGTCATTAAAGCCGTTAAATCAAGAATTCACAGAAATCCGCTCCGAAAACAGAAAATCACGGCCCGTGAGAGGAATATCACGCAAAAGTCCATGAGTTGAATCATAACAAAGACTTGGGACTTGGGGCTTTCAAACAACGTACCTGACATTTTTTGACTGCAGCTTTAAAAAATAGTATTGAGAAATGCAAACGTCTTTTGGTGAAGCACGCTGATAACTTGCGCAGAAAAAGTTTGTTCACCGATGAAAATTTTTACCGTTCAGAACAAATTTAACAAGCTAAATGATAGAGTGTATGCGCGGTCGTCTAAGGAAGCACTGATCCCAAGGGTGGAAAAGGGTCATTACCCAGCTTCAGTCATGGTTTGGTGGGGTGTCTCTTACGATTGGGTCACTGACCTGCATTTCTGCGAACAAGGAGTCAAAACATCGGCCAAAGTTTACCAAGAAACCGTTTTGGAAGCTGTTGTGAAGCCTCTTAACAATTCCCTGTTCCAAAACCTGCAATGGGCTTTCCAGCTGGATTCTGCGCTAAGGCTAAAACGTCCCAGGCCTGGCTTCGACACAATTTGCCAGCGTTCATTTCACTCAGGCAATCCAGATTTGAACCCATTGGATTGTGGGCGGTTTGTCTCAAAAGATACCCCAACATTGGGTCTCTTATGACTGCTTTGGTTCGAACTGTGGCCAATTTTCCAATGGACGAGTTTCATGCAGCTTTTGACGATTGGCCAGTGCGACTTTAGGCGTGTGTAAAGGCAAAAGGCGGACATTTCGATTAAGTAGATTCTCTTTGGATACAATATACATCAATAAATATATTAAAAAATATTTGGTCCAAAAACATTCAGTACTTTTTATTATACAGCATAAAACGTGAGTAACAGTATGTATGTCCCTACTAAGTACTCACTGACCGGGACCTACTGCTCTGACGGTTGTTGGCATTTCGTTTGTTTAAAAAAGTTTACCAACTGCTCTCTAAAAGAAATGAAACATCTCTGTTTATGACCAATACAATTCTGATTGACGATGTTGCCGCTAGTAAAATACAAAATAATTTCTTGTTGACACTCAAAATTTTACATTTTTATTTTAATTTGGCTCTTATAAAATTGAATTAAGAAAAAAAATTGCACAATCAGAGTTTTAATAGTATTCTTATGGTGATTTTTTAGCTACAAAATACATTCAAACTCGGAAAAACGCACTCCTGTTGATTGATAAAATCGCTGACTTGAATATAAATATTAATAATTCTGTGTACTTACATTAAAAATGTGTTTCACATAAATGATTTAACAATAAGGATTTTTTCGTTTAAGAATTTAAGTGGAGTACAAAGCATGGAAAATCATCCAGAAGAATATGGACGGTTATCCAAGCACTGTACTCCACTTAAACCTCAAAATTCGTTTATGTGAAATACATTTTTAGGCAGACAAATTAAATGATATCAACATCGCTTAAGAGAAAAATGATGAATGTAAAAATGTTCTGCCGTCTCACTTTAATACTACTTCACAAAAAATTAATTTGAAAAAACATAATTTCGAAATTTCATAGCCTGTCAGGTTATGGAATTAAATTTGAAAAATGTCGAAACAACAAGAATTACAAAATAGAAGGATGCTTTTATAAACAAATTAGCAAATTAGTGCCAATAAAGAAGTTGAAAACGCCCTGTTAGCATGGTTCAGAGAAAGTAGGTCTAAATTGGTCACGGTAATAAGCCTATCGCTGTTATCGGGTGCTCAATCATGAGATATTTTTTTAAATTAAAAAAATAAAGTACAAAAATTCAAATCACGTGTGAAATCTATATTGTTCATTCAAAATGATATTTTATGCCAATTTTTTTTGAATATAATTTTCTTCAAATGTTGGCCGCCTCACAAGGTCCAACTTTGGGTGACTCATTCCGTGTTTTTCGCGGTGTAAATCTTTCCATGATAAAATGGCAAACAATATTGAAAAGAAAAAAATAAAGTTTGCCATAACTCACGCGTATCCTGTGAAAAAACCCCTATTTAAAAATACTTTGAGATTGATCAACCTTTAGAACAGGCCAAACTTAACGCTACTTAGTTCGAAGCCAGGTTGACTTAAGCAGTGGAAGTAAAGAGAAAACATGCATTTTAAATTGTCCACGTAGTAATAAAAAATCAACTGTTAATTTTTAATTAAATAAATGAACGTGAATTAATATTATACATATTTTATTAGTTGTGCCATAAGTTTGTATCTTCGTTTCATAAAAAAAATTCAGAGGTACGTAGTTCATTCTGACGAAAGATGATTTATTTATCCAATGTGCTTTTTACTAAAAAGCCTGCATAAGTGAAAACAAATTCTTCAATTCCTTTATTTCCACTTAACTAAATTCGACTGCATTTCTATGTATTTTACAAACTAAATTTGTTTATTTGACAGATTTGTCACATCAACAATTAAAGGGTTGTCCAAATAAAATCCACGATGTTAGTTGTAAATAAAACCAAAAAATTTCATAGAATTGTCTTAATATTTTGTAATATTAAATATTTTATGATAAAAGAATCAATAACAAAATATCGGCCAAATGCTCGCCACGGATTTGAGGGATATACCTCTACCCGATAGTCCATATTTTAAATGACTCCGGGACATAATTTAATTGATCTCGTCAATGTGTCGAATTATCTTATGCTTTAGTACTTGAATTTTTCTTGGCTTATTAACGTACACTTCTTCATTTAAACATCCTTAACTATGTCCAACTGTGTCGAATCATTTGATCAATTAATATCGACACGACATGAGACTACATTGAATTTCTAGCGCAAATGAGCCATTGTTTAGCTGGCTATGTGGCAAGTGGCACCGTCATGTTGGAATCATATATCGACCAGGTTTATATTCTCAATTTCTGTTTATTAGCGATTACATTTCACGAGTCGGTGTTGATGTCACTTCTGCCACACTATCGCAACAAAATAAAAGTAAATGTTTTCCGGAGATCGAACTGGGCGAGTATGCACATGTGTTTTCCAATTTCATGCAGAACCGGTTTGCTAAAATTTGCGCCCAGTTCTCCCTTCTGAGAGCACATATGGGCGATTATGCCAACCAAAAAAATTTCGAAGTCCACGAAATTTTTGTTTAAGGCATCAACAATTTTAACGCGCTGCTCCATTGTTGGATTTGTCAAACACTAAAACAAGAAAATTTAAATTAAGTGGCTGCTATATACTTAGTAGGGACATAAATACAGTTACAACATTGAGCACACCCATTTCAATAGTAGAACTGAACATACCCCGTTAATGTCATATGGATTTTGAAAGCTAACCTCAATAGCGTTAGTCTGCAACGGGATTTTAAAATTGTTTCAACTTGTATCATGGAGTGGTCAGATAATGAGAACCGTATCGCTGTAATATCGCATTTAAAGTGTGAAATACTAAAAAAAAAAAACGATATTTTCAAAACGCTCTAGCCACTAGCGATTAGCCGCATGTTCGTCTACCGATGCATAAAACTGTTTGAGGAGACTGGAGATGTAAAAGACCGCCAACGGTCGGGCCGCCCATGCTCTGTTCGAACCCATTAAATCAAGAATTCACAGAAATCCTCTCCGAAAACATAAAATCATGGCCCGTGAGATGAATATCACGCAAAAGTCAATGAGTCGAATCATTAAAAAAGACTTGGGACTTGGGGCTTTCAAACGACGTACCGGACATTTATTGACTGCAGCTTTAAAAAAATAGAATTGAAAAATGCAAACGTCTTTTGGTGAAGCACGCTGATAACTTGCACAGAAAATTGTTCACCGATGAAAAAATGTTTACCCTTTAGGAAAAATTTAACAAGCAAAATTATAGAGTGTATGCGCGGTCATCTAAGGTAGCATCTGAACTGATCCCAAGGGTGGAAAAGGGTCATCACCCAGCTTCAGTCATGGTTTGGTGGGGTGTCTCTTACGATGGGGTCACTGACCTGCATTTCTGCGAACAAGGAGTCAAAACATCGGCAAAAGTTTACAAAGAAACCGTTTTGGAAGCTGTTGTGCAGCCTCTTAACAATTTCCTGTTCCAAAACCAGCCACGGACTTTCCAGCAGGATTCTGCGCCGGCCCATAAGTCTAAAACGTCCCAGGCCTGGCTTCGATATATTAAAAAATATTTGAACCATAAACATTTAGTACGTTCAGTACATGGCTTTTGAACGCTTCAGCAGCATCTTCTGGCGACGAAAATCGTTGGCCACTCATTTTTTTTCTTGATGTGTGGGAATAAAAAGAAGTCATTTGGTGCCAAGTCAGGGCTGTACAGCGGATGACCCATCTAGGGTCATCCGCCGTACAGTTCGCATTGTCATGGTGATTCGTCTTCTCTTGTTCGTTTTTCAAATTTCTCCGAAGACTTCAGGCAAACAAATTGTGGCGTATCAGTCAGAATTGACCTTCCTACGTTGCTCAAGCGGAACAGTCGCCACATGACCAGTTTTGCCGAAGAAACAGGCGACCATTCGAAGTGTTTTTTTACGAACAACTTTCGTTTTCGATTGTTGTTTTGTTTTGGACTCATACGCATAGATCCATGATTCGTCACCTGTGACGATTTACTTCTGAAGTACCGCGATCGTATTTTTTCAAAATTTCGAGCCTTGTTTTGAGCGATAGTCAAATCTTGTGGAATCCATCGAGAACAAACCTTTTTTACAGCCAGGTTTTAATGCAATATCGAATGTATCTTGGTGGAGGAAATGCCCAAATATGCCTCTATCTCACGGTATGTCACATGACGATCTTGCATTATCAGTTCACACACGGTAGCAATATTCTCTGGCACAACGGCCGTTTTTGGACGACATTAACGACCTTAGTCTTTGAGCGAGCGTCGGCCACGATTGAATTCATAAATCAGTTTTTCGCAGTGCTTTAGGATGGTGCTTCATCGCAAAGTGCTTCATACAAAGATTTAAGTTCATCGATGCACTCATGTCGTAATAATCCAGGTCGAAATTGGTGAAAAATGATCGCACAAAAATGTTCACGAGTTAATTACATTTTTTTGCCAAATTGAGTTTTTCAAGTCACTGTAAACAACACAAATGATACGTTTAAAAAATGTCAAACTCTTCGATGGAAATGTCAGATGGCACCAGACAAAACCCTCGTAGGCAAAAAATATGACTGTAGGGTTTGACTCACAATTACCAACGTCCATTTTGGGTTTATAAAAGTGTGTTTGAATTTGTTTCTTCCGCATCCATTGTTTGAATGAGTTTTGAATCTAAATTCGTAGCCACATGCCTAATATTTTTTGGAAAAAAGTTTTGGGAAAAGTTTTAAATGCAAGCTTATTCCTTAATTATTTATATTTTACGATATCATCAAATTGTTATGGACAACGATTTGTTGAACATTTATGAAATATCATACCAACTCATGTTTTACTGTGCTCTAAACATTTGCAGCTAGAGGTACAAGTTGGGTGGCTTAAAGCCGGCTTTAAGTTGCCCACAATTTTCTTCGATTTTATCGACTTAGTCAATATTTTTAGATGTTTTTTGTTTTTAACATTTGTTGTTATTATTTCTCGAAGAGTGAATTACTCCACAAGCTACTTAGATCAGGTTAGTTATTGTTTGTGATATGGGAATAAAAGTATGTCAGCGAAGTTATAGCAAGTTATACATCAAAGTCTGGTAGACGCACATTTCGCCATTAGAGTGGGACGGCTGGTCATAACCATATACTTATATATGTGCCACTGACAAAGTCAATATATATGACAGCGCATAGAGAAAGGGACCTAAGGGTCAAAAAAAAACAATTTTCTTTTTTTGATGTGGACAACATCTGAGCATCGAATGAGACCGATCCCATGCCCCAAAAGTGTTCCCTCCCAGAGATATTCGCGTTTTATGAAAGTGAAGTCGACGATTCTTTGTGCAAATAGAAAGGGACCTAATCTTTAAAATGGTTCTCCTGAACAAAACTGGTTTTTAACCTTAGGTCCCTTTCTATTTTGCGCGGCACATATACCTATCATTGCCTCATTTTGTATATAAGTATAAATAGTATTAAGCCAAAACCGAGAACAAAACCGACTGATGTTATTTTAGTAGGAAAATATTTACTTTCGTTCATACACACATGTATGTCAATGATTTGACATTTTCTATTCATAGAAAAACGATGTTCTTGACACGACAATGAAGGCGGACTTTCCGTTTGTAAAGCTTGGGTTAAAACGTGTGGTAGACGTACGTTTCGCCGTTGGTGTGAGCCGGCTCCTCAATACCAAATTTGTGTGCTGCCGACAAATTGTTTTAAACAAAAAGGGTTAGAGTACTGAAACAGTGGCATTTTTTCTAATCCTTGCAATTCTTTAAGAAAATCGATACAACGAAAAATATAAATTAGTAATTGTCTTCGGAATTCATTTCTTTAAGATGTGGAAGAGTTATTCTTTTGCAAGATGGTAATTCTGCTGAGTTTTGTAAACGGTTTGGTGTGGTTTAATGGCAGCTTTGTAAACTAAAAGGACATTCACAATGAACCCAATATGGGTAAACGTGTCAATTTTCAAACTTGACGCGGGTACAAGTTCTTTCTACCCAACTTAAAGTTTAAATAAGTAAAAGCTACATTAAGTTTGACAAAGCACATAAAGTAAGCCAAAACTTTAAAAATACTCTATATTTGGATTTTTATTAAAATTTGCTTTAATTTCAGTACCCATGTGTCTATCAAGATTACTAATCACTCGTTTTGACCATGCAGGCCGGTTTTTGAAACACGTGAACCACAACGTCCCCCAACTATGCCCCTATTTGACTCCCAACTTACATTGCACATTAAAACCATTGGCCGTCCACAATAAATTATGATTTGCTAATCATTTGGGGAAAAACAGCTTATAACTATATACAAACCATCAACATGCAAAATTTCAGGATTCTAGATTCATTCAACCGCTATCCTGCAATTCTTAAACTGGAAGTAGCCATTTGCTACGAGGTCGAACCAGAGACCTAAGCCGGGTGCCAAAATCCACTATCACTGTTGTTCTAGCCAAACCTGTAGGAACGCAGTTGGTTTACTACCGGAGTGGTTTACTACCTGAATTGCAGATAAATTGAATACTTGGCATGATGTATGGAACAAGCTGGTGTTACGACCTATTGGTAGCAGAGGTGTAAGACTGTCCCTTTACAAAGAGGAAGGTGATGCCCACTTAGCTAATCCCAAAGTCAGTTCCCTCTAGTATATGTATAGGAGCGTTGACAGTCGCATTCTTGCTTACCCCAGTCCTACAAAGCACTCAGTTTCAGGTCACAAGACAATAATCACGTAAAATTAGACATTAATCTGTTGTGTTATACCCATAAGTCCCTCGACTATGGGGACTATATACATCAAAAAAAGGAACCTATATTTTGCCAATATTGGCTGTTTTTCTATCGTCATATTCTACACCAAATTTGATCGAAATCGGAATTAAAATGGTTGGTCTAGAGCGGTTGTGCGTAAAATGAGAGCGACCTTTGTTCTGGGGCTATACCGAAACGTACCCGATATGACCCATTTTTAATTGAGGTGTATCAGGTCGATCGTTATGAACTGTGTCAAATTTCATACAGATTGGATGTAGCGTGTGGCTCTAGACGCGTAGGTACTTTAGATGCTATCCTAAAGATCTGACAACAACTGAGACTTGTTGTTTAACTACAAGCTTTTAAAGGACTAAAGACGGATGGACAGAATTACCAGAAGACAGACATCGTTAAACCAAATCATACGGGAAGACAGACATCCTTAAACCAATCGCGTTTAAGGTAACGATCGACGACCCATTATAATTATGGTAGTAACGACGTTTGTCATTAGATTTATTTACAATCCCCTGTTCCACAGAGTGTTGCAAGGTATAACAACATTTTAGAGATGGAATTTAATACGTTGGCCAATACGTACGTATACTTTTTTATCTTGGTGACATAAAACGCCGGGTCATATTATCAATATTTTTAGAATTACCTTCTCAGTTCGTCCCCTGTTTTCCAAAAATTAAAATTTCTAAAACGATTTTCGTCTATTCATTGTAAATTCAGCACTTAACGGAGACTTAGAAAGAAACAGATTAAAACTCTACCAAATGTTGCAACATTCCTTTACTTACCACAACAGAATACAGAACGCAAACCTCATTACACAATAGTTGCTCGTATTCCGAGCCAGTATTGTATCATAGCGAAAGAATACCGCCACCACCACCATCACAGAAAAACCGAAACGTATTTAAGTGAACCCTGCAAACATTTTGACGATTGTTGGATGATATATCGTCCGCTCGAATGTTCCGCGAATCATGTTGAAGAACTTTAGAGGTTGGATGGCTTGACCATTACCTAAGCGATGGGTATGTAAGCCTCAGAACAACTCAGAAAACAGCTGGATTATGATAAATGATGATTTATCATCCGAGAGAGGTTCCTGCGATTCTCTCCAACTCTAATTTGCAAATTCATCGCATGATCATTGTTCGTACGATGCTTTCGCCATTCTTCCTGACGTTCATTTTAAGATGAGTTGCCCCACCATTACCAAAGCGATAATGTCGCAAATCTAAGAGAATCTCTCGCGATCGCTTTTCAATTGCCTATGCGATGCATTGTCGATGTTACGCTCTATCATTGCCTAAGCGATGCTTTTGGAACCTGAGAGACCCACACAGAATCGCTTAGACATCGTCCAAGCGATCTAGCCGCGATTTCAGAGATCTAAGTGTAAACCATCAAGTATTCAAGATATCGTTACTTTCACCAGGGGGATACTCAGGCGATTCACTAGCGACAATCGCCGCGATTGCACTCATCTTCCGCAATCAAAAATGTTAACGGGGAAGCGACTGGCAAAGGAAATAAGAAAAACGGAATCTTTGAATTATTGATAAGTTAATATGCAACAGAGGTGACCCAAATAATTTGTTAGAGGCTCAATGAAGCATAGCGCATGGGCAGACGTACCGGCAGGCCGACCAAATGAATGAAACAAAGTACAGGCGAACAGTAACACTACGTAAGAGAAGAGAAAAAGAAAAATGATAAACGACACGCGAACGTGTTTAGAACCAAATAACAGGATGATGTGGCGAAGTGGTACAGAGCGGCATGGTATTTTGTGGCATGGTACCATGGAATCGTTGACGTGATGAGGCATGATTGTAGGTGTGAGTGTGTATCTTAGACGGGTTCAGAAGAGTTCTGCCTTGCTCTGATACTCGCCGTGGCATTAAAGTGTGTAGAGAATTATGAAAATGTTAATTTTTATTTAGCATGGGATGAGGTGGCCTGCTATGGCCACAGTTTTTATATTAAAACTTCTGAAAGTGACCACAAGCGAAATGTCAGTTATGCTATAGACACAATAGACGTGCAGCAATGAAAACAAAATGCAAAAAAAAAGAAATCATATACTCGTAGAAATCCTATGGCGAATGATCAAAGTCGACTAAGTGTTAGCTTTATACAGAATAAACAAATACTCTATATGTTGGGTTTTTATGGAAAAATCCAAATGTCTTAAACAAAAATTGTAAACATCTTTTTACTCAAAATACTCGTACTCGGGTTGGTTTTTCTAATTGTCCATTTCCATGAACTCGCTTCACAAATTGAAGCACAAACTGAACTTAAGGACGATCCGTTCTCGAAAATTCTACACGTAAATTTGTTACAGTTTGCGTTAAAGCAACACTTACAACGTAGCCGTCTATGGGTGACGGTAAATCGGTTCACCTTGTTCCTTCTTTAAATGCTTATATAGAAACTCTTACAATGCCAAAATTAGGATGTAGTTCCATAAAATTTTTTAAGTAATTTCAAAATTTTATAAAACATTTTGAAAACAAATATAAAATATTTACAAAAAAACTAACAATAATTTTGTTAAAATTAATAAATTATTTTATTAAAAAATTTATAAATAATTTTAATAAAAAAATTAATAAATAATTTTATTAAAAAATTATGAAACAATTTTTTTAAAATTAAAAATGATTTAAAAAAAATTGACAATGAAGATTAGTATATGTGACGCGCAAAATAGAAAGGGACCTAAGGTTAAAAACCAGTTTTGTTCAGGAGAGCCATTTTAAAGATTAGGTCCCTTTCTATTTTCGCTTAGAATCGTCGACTTCACTTTCATCAAACGCACATATCTCTGGGTGGGAACACTTTTGGGGGATGGGATCGGTCTCATTCGATGCTCAGATGTTGTCCACATCAAAAAAAGAACAAATGAAAATTGATTTTTTTACCCTTAGGTCTCTTTCTCTATGCGCTGTCACATACGAGGGCGACCGCAAAACTAACTGGCCTGGCACATTTCCTGTTTTACTAACCTGTTTTACTTTTATAAGCCATCTTTCAAAATTTCCGAAATATTTAATGATTATTTTCTTTGTTACAGGTGATTGAAATAAACAAGTTTTATAATTTTTGAAAAATGGAAAATAAAGAGTTTCGTGCGGTAATTAAACACTTTTATATGAAAGGTTTAAAGCCACAATAAATAAAAGATGAATTGGAATCTGTTCATGGAAGATGAACAACGCAAGTACGGAAGATGAACAACGCTCTGGAAGACCGAAAACTGTTACTACTATTGAAAACATTAGAAAAATATTTAATGAAGTGACTGAAGATAGACAGAGAACTTGCTGATATTGTTAAAATACACGAAAAACAAGTTTGGAGTATTTTACATGATGAACTCCACATGAAAAAGCTATCCGCAAGATGGGTGCCGCGTTTGTTGAATTTGCCCCAAAAAATCGTCCGTTGGACCAATTCCGAGGTGCTTTTAGCGATTTATCAGCGTTATTCAATAGAGTTCTTGCGCCGATTCATAACTGTTGATGAAACATGGATCCATCACTACATCCCAGAATGCAAAGAACAGTCAAAACAATGGATAGAAGCTGGTAAAAGTGGTCCCAAGAAGGCGAAAATTGTTAAGTCAGCAGGAAAAGTAATGGCCACAGTATTTTGGGATGCAAGGGGTATAATATTTATTGATTATCTTGAGAAAGGATAAACTATAAATAGTAATATTATTGTGCATTATTGGATCGGTTGAGTGAAGAAATCAAGATAAAACGACCGCATTTAGAAAAAAAAGTTATTTTTCATCAAGATAATGCTCCTTCACACACTGCATTTTTAATTCAACAAAAACTGGCCGAATGACGATTTGAAATTGCTCCGCATCCACCATATAGTCCAGATTTAGCTCTTTCTGATTATTTTCTTGTTTCCAAATTTAAAAAAAAAAATCTCGGTGGCAAAAAATTTTCGTCCAATAGCGAGGTTATTGCTGAAACAGGTATATTTTGAAGGTCTTGAAAAATCTTATTTTTCGGATGGAATTAAAAAACTTGAAAAACGTTTGATGAAGTGTACTGAGTTGGAAGGAGATTATGTTGAAAAATAAATAATAATAATTCCAAAAAAAGGGTTATTTTTATGTTAGGCCAGTTACTTTTGCGGTCGCCCTCGTATATGAAACCAATTCATTAAAATCATTTTTTTTTTGAATAATGAAATAATTAATAAAAAAAATAAAACTGAAGCTTTTATGACCATTTCTGAAAATAACTTGTGTACTATTAAAATATGATGCAAGAGGTTTCAAACCGGTACAATTTTTAGCTGACTTTGTAAAATTAAAAAACCGGAATGTTGAAATCTATATATATAAAATATTTCGAACTCTCTTTAGCTCTTTCATCGTTTTTTCTCATTTTTCGACTTTATGTTGGTTCGATGTCTCGATGACTTTTCATTCCCGCAATTTTTAGTCTGATTCGAATCGGTTTCGAATAATACTTAAAATCATTGTTGAACATCATTGTTGAATTTTTCGATTCGAGGGCAAACCAAATTTATGGTGTTTTTTAAATAATGTTTTCATCGAAAATGCTGAATACTATTCGAATCACTTCACAAATAAATTTATGGGCTTTTCTTCTTTTAATTTCCGCAAAACTAGCGTTAATACCATTTCTACTATGTATTGGAACTATAAGTAGCTCGTATTTCAGAGTATTTTCGGCTAATTAAAACAGAATATAGGTGGATTCCTTCTTAGCTCAACGCTGATTTAGTCTACATTAATATAACTACACATACCCAAAAGACGTAGAATCTCTAATTAAGCACATTTTTACAATGCTTTTCTGTGTATATTTATATATACTTACATATACATATTTTGGCCAAATTAAGCTATTGAAATAGTATGGCTTTGAAAAAATACATATGGTCCGTGTTCTGACTTTAATAAAGGTTTAGGCGCATGAAAGCTATAAGACGTTAATCTCTTAAAAAATGCACTCGTTTATATTCAAAAACAATGAAATTTCCTTACAATTGGAATTATGTGATCGCGTTATAACGGTTGATAAGTCTAGAGGCGTTTTTTACAAAAGGCTTTTTTTCACTGATTACGCGTAAGTTGTGTTAAACTTTATATTTTTTTGATTATTGTTTTCCATTTCTTCGGGGAAAGACTTACACCGTAAAAACGTCTTAAGATTGTGAAACTATAAGCTCGAAGAAGACCCGCTGTTTTCGACGAAATTCAGTGATGGTCTATTTCTGACTCAATGGCAAAGTCGAATCGAAAATGTACGAAATTTTTACTCTATATATATTTTCAACAGACAAAAGAGAGCACGCTTAGTATTGATGCAGCATAGTTTTCCATTTCGATGAATTTCCGACAGTCTTTCTTCACAAAAATAATATTGCGAACTACACAACAAAGGCATTCAGAGCATTAGGCACATTCTATTGTCGATTTTCACATTTTTCAAATTTTTCTGAAATTTTAAAATTTTAATCAAAGACTTTAAACTGTAGAAGATGAACTTTTGGCTTTTATGAGAAGTTGAAAAAAAACAAAATGAGTATCAAAAAATTTGGGAAAGTTTTTTTTGTGTTTAAAGTGTTCGAATTAGGTGTTTTCTTTGTTCCAATTATGTCTTTCTAGCATTCTTGTAATTAAAGTGATTTAAACGAAAGTGATTTATAAGCCGAGAATTTGTGCGTTAGTGAAGAGCTGTTTTTCTATGATATTGCAACGAAAAAGCATTTGATCCATATTCTATAGGAATCTTCGATTTTAATTATCACATGACAGCAAAAAATAAAATAAAAGTACAAAATAAGTTTGGCCAGGAAGTTTATAAAGACTGGTTAAATTTTAAGGGTCGATGCTGAATATGAACCACACTTAAACATCAAGTTTTTATCTTCATTTCATTTGATATTTCTCAATTTCAGACTAACTCAATTTGAACCATGGAAAGCGACCATCGCGTTATAAAAATGGGCGTTCAAATCCATATACATATCGTGCACTTCGTGATTTTATCGATCAATTTAATCGTCTAAATGTGCGTACAATCGGAAAAATCGTGCGAAAAATTGAGCATACTGGGTCTGTAGAAAATATTGCTGCTGTTCGCGATTGTGTATCTGAAGAGCCGTCCTCTCGACTCATCGTCGTGCCCAACAATTGCACCTCTCACAATCGCCGTTGATGAAAATTATGCAAAATGACTTGCATTTACACGAATACAAGCTGCAATTCACTCAAGAACTAAAGCCTCTTGACCATTCAAAATGTCGTCAATGGTCAGAATGGTGGCAAGAAATGGCAACAGTGGATGGTCGGCTCTTTATGTTTAACCACCCTTTATAACCTCCAAACATTTATTCAAAGAGGCGTAACAACAGCCCCATTTCTATTAGGTTGTCTTTCTTTTCATCTCCATATCGATTTTAGTTCATAAAATACGGCGTTTAAATTTTCCGGGTTGTATAAGTATAGGCAGGCGGAGACACACCCTTCTATCCAATTTTAGCACAAGATAGTTTATAATAATATGCTACTAATTGATATCATTCTGTTAAAACATTATAAGATCAGTCCATTACATTGGCCATGAATACGATATATTAAAGTGGACGTGGCACCGACCTCCTAGGTATGTTTCGATACATGCCAACTTGTTCCAAATATCATGTCACAAATAATTCATGAAATACTTTCTTTTTAAATTGAGTGTTCTGCGGGCGTTCCCTTGTTTAATCAGATCGAAACATTACATGACGAAACATTGCTTAATGTGAAAATATCATAGCAATCGGAGTTGACATGGGTGAGAATTAGCAAAAAAACATAAAATTTCATTGAAGTAAGCTTTACTATCCTGTGTCCGTCGCAAAAGCCACCACAAACCGCAACTACCACCTGCAAAGTGTGTACAACCAAAACTAAAGCACACTTTAGTTTCAGGAATACTAAGACAGCAAAATGAAATATTTAAGTCATGAGCTTGAACTGATTGCATATCTTTAGACCATTTTGCTGTTGTGTTCTATTCTTGCCACAATTTCATACCCATTCCATTTTTATTTATAGGCGACAGCTCATGTAGGCGTTTAACGGTTTAAACGCTCGCGCGCTTCCAAAAAACAAAAAAAAAACACCAGAACAGAAAAGAAGTTAATATTCAACACAAATAGGCGTCAAAATAGGCGTGTAAACTATTAAATATTTGCTAAGCGCAAAATACCGAAAACCTGGGATTACCATAACAAATTGAAATCATGATTTCTCACAAAGGCACAAACGAATCCCCTTGAATTCAAAGGGAGTAGGCAAACTAGCAGTCAAATTAAAGCAACCAAATCCTACCCAAATATAAAAAATTGTACGGTCTGGATTTGTCGACTTTCAAACAAACAGCAAAGCGGCTTAACAAAGCATATCGAAACGGTTTGTTGAACTTGACATGCAAATGTCATAATTATGCCAACGAAATGTTATATAAATCTCCAAAATTCCCCCAATAATAAATTGAGTAACATTTATCATCAGCCAGTTAACACTTTGTCTTCTAATGCGCGTTGTAAGCAAATCAGCCAAAAAGTGGATGAAAAGCGGCATTCGCCTCTAACTTCTGAGTTTGAGAGGCTTTACTAAACAAAAGACTTAAGATACGTACGTGGTATAAGGAGAAGCAAAGCAATTGTCTAACCATTGAAAACATAAATAGAAAATATGTTTGCAAACAAAAGATTTAAGCAGCAAACTTTAAAGCAGCGGTGATTTGAGAAAGGGTATTGTTTAGGGTTTAACGTGATTCAATTTTAAAATGTGTCTTTACCGCTTTTGAACAGTAGTGACCTCTTATAAGTGGCAGAAATTCGACAAAAGGGCATTTGTTAAAGAATATAGAAACATATTACTTTTGGTTAACATTTAATATATTCTTTGTAGAATGTGGCTAAACGGTAATTTAGGTCACAGTTTTTGTTCCTCTTAGTAACGCAACCACAAAATGTTTCTTAACTATTGTTCAAATGTTACAACAAGTAAAATTAGGAAGAAATTCAAAATAGGAAATGAGTCGAGTTACAACTTTCATCTGTGAAACTAGCTTTAAGAAGATAACTACTGTAATATTTAACATTATTATTTGACAATTATATTTGAATATTTTGTGTTTTTTTTTTCAAGATGATCTCATTCGGTTAAAACCGATTATACAAATTTTAATGTGTAATTATAGACGGTTAAATGTAAATGGTTTGTTCATAATTCTAAGTATCATGTTTCAGTAACTAGCGTCCTCCCATTTGTTTATATCGTTGCCAGATTCTAATAAATTTTAGGCCTGAAAAGTTGGGAAATTTCAACGAATCGTCGGATAGGAAATAATGAAAAAATAATCTTTTATTTGAATTTTATCGCCCTTGACCTAGAAAGACAGACTAGAAGTTATATCTAGAATAGCAACAAAATCAAAATATTGTAATTGTTGAACTTGAAGGCTCCCAATGTAATGACTGTTAAAAATCTTTTCCAGTAATAATGTGTATATACTTAGTAGGGACATAAATGCTGTTACACATGTTTTATGCATAGCTTGGAAATAATGATTAGAAATCCTAATGATTAGCAATTGGATTAGAAATTTTAATTGTGCTGAAAAATTGATTAATTATGATTAGTTAGCCATTTTAGACGATTACTAATTGATTTGATTAGAAATAATCAAAAATGTAATCACAATTAGTGACGATTAGCATTTGTAATCGAATCTAATCAAAACTAATCCAAAAAATAATTGATTAGATTTCTTGATTATTTTTGATTAGATTTGATTAGATCAACTATTTTTAACTATTTTTGTGAAAACAAAATATTTATTTATCACATTTGTTGCTATATTTACATAATATAACAGTTTTTGAATATTGCATAAAATTGCATACGGTGCACCCTGCTATTTAAATAAACACTAGACACAGCTGGTTCACTTTGTTGTTGTGTTATTGTTAATGTTAACTTTCAACGTGTTTTGTGGAAGTACAAGTATAATTTCTTTGTGTACTTAATATTGAAAGTGAAATCTTCGTCGTAATGGATCAAATTGTTTTCGAAGACGAAGACTTTTCCGCAGACGATGATGTATGTGATCCAAATTATGTACCGACGAAGGTGATCCGGAACATAGTTTCGGAGAGCGAGCCGACAGTGAGTGCTAAAAGAATGCGTAGCACCAGAAGTTCGCCCAAATTAATTTTCAACCCTGAATTTTATGTGGCAATGGTTATGTATGTAAGTTTTACCCATTATATTCCATTAGGTTTGGTGTATATGGTGATATATACTTGTGATAAATAAAATTTTTATTGATATTCATTTTAAATCAATATATTTATTTTTTCTTCTTGTTGTGACAGACAAATGGGAGTACAACCGCTAAATGTGCGGCCTGTCACAAATTAATAAAAGGCACAGGTGAAGTTACCTCCAACTTCATCTCTCATTTAAAAGTTCGGCACAGCGAGTTGCACAAAAAGTATATGAGGATGAAAGCAGGTCCTTCCGATGGAAGCACGTCGCAGAAAGCTTTCGGAAAAAAAATAATTCGCTTTCTGGTAGACTGCCCGTTACCGGTTTCTGTTGTAGAAAAGGAGTCATTTCGAGACCTGTTTAGTGGCACTGGATTAAAAGTTATGTGTCAGAAAACAGCCATGAAAAGACTCAATGAAACATACAACAGCATGGTGACTGCGGTACAGACAGCCATGTCGTCATCGAAATACTTCTGCACCACAGCGGACATTTGGTCGGGTAATCACAGGAGTTTCTTGGGTTACACCTGTCATTGGCTTGGTCAGCAAAAGAGTGATTGATGTCATATGCACTTTCTTCAAAAATGGTTTTTCATATAGTGCAACGGACGTGCCGAATTTTAATAATGGCAACTCATTTTATGATTTCGATGATGACGGTAACCAGTATTTCATGATTTTTCAAACTTTATATTATTTTCCTTACAGAAGATGACGTTCCCAAAACCCCGGTAACACCAACCGATTCCAACGGTTTCAAAAATGCCATAAGCAATCAGTTTTACGCTTACTTAAATGACCCGGATCCCGGCCCTGAAATTTGGACCAAATATAATGTTTTGAAGGAAGCATTCCTATTGTGTAACACCCCACTGGCGTCGTCAGCACCCGTTAAACGACTATTCTTATTTGCAGGCATCATCAATACTCCAAGACGAAATTCATTGTCAGACTTTTCTTTTAAAAAGTTGGTATTAATGAAGTCTAATGTCAATTTTTTGTGAATTATATATAAGCAGCTGTGTCTTGTGTTTATTTAAAGAACAGGGTGCACCGTATGCAATTTTACGCAATATTCAAAAACTGTTATATTATGTAAATATAGCAACAAATGTGATAAATAAATATTTTCTTTTCACAAAAATAGTTAAAAATAGTTGATCTAATCAAATCTAATCAAAAATAATCAAGAAATCTAATCAATTATTTTTTGGATTAGTTTTGATTAGATTCGATTACAAATGCTAATCGTCACTAATTGTGATTACATTTTTGATTATTTCTAATCAAATCAATTAGTAATCTGAAATTTTTATCAAAATTCAATTCTAATGATTAGATTATTTTATTTCTCTAATCGTAATGATTTCTAATTCTAATCGAAATTCCCATGCTATGGTTTTATGCTGTAAAATAAAAAGTACTGAATGTTTTTGGACCAAATATTTTTTAATAATCAATATCTGCACGAACCTCGTCCATTGGAAAATTTAAAGTCATTTTACTTGGGCGACCATAACGAAAGTCAGTAAACCACTTTTTTACCATTGAAATCGATGATGCAGAGTCCCCATAGTATTTTCAAGCTTTTCCTTGGTTTTATTGACGGTTTTTTCGCAAAAGATAAAGTTTAATGAGCACTCGAAATTCAACTTCTTCCATTTTTAACTAAATCCACGGGGTTGTATGTTTTGAACAGCTGTTGAACATAAATTAAAGGAAGGAACTCTCTCAGAATTTGACAGTAGTCTATTAGCAAATGCCACTAGAAGGGAGTAGTGTTGCACTTCGTACAACTACGAGGGAGTTTGTAAAGTCACAGAATTATTGAGATGCCCTCGAAGAAAAAATTATTTCTCACACGAGCCTCATGTGAAAAGTTTTAGACAATTTAACTGAAAAAATGTAAGTTATTTTTTTATATTTTTCATATTCAGTGAATAAATTTAATGATATATTAGATATAATATAATTATTGATTTAGCTAGTCCATATGGATTGTCATTCCAAAGGGTTAAATAAATAATTAAATTTCAAAGGCAGATAAAACTTTAGATGGCGAAAAGATAATAATAGAATAAGATGGTATTTTTTGTAAGAGCACTCTGTTCCCAAGTGGAATTAATAGAGGAAAACAAAATACTTATATTTTTGGTTCGGTCCTGAATTTAATAAAGGAAAAAAATACTTCTATTTTTGGTTCGGGCATGAATATCTAGAAATTTCAAACTCTCCACCTTCCAGGAAGTCACGAGTTTCGAATTGTAAACTAGATTTGCCAGGTTTAAACAGAAATCACAATGAGGGCCATCCTCCCATAGCAGCACTATTTCTTGACAAAAACTCCTCAATCTTAATTCTGTGCTTACAATTCCAGAATGTAATTTCAAGCAATTAATTAAATTTAAATTATACCTTCTACATTTCCGATGCTAGAGTACGGTCACAACCGCAGAAACGCCATAATCATTTGCCATAATTGATTATAGCAATTTCAGAAAATAAGGGACAAATTGTTATGGCCAAAGGTATAACATAAAGCTTCTGGCGAGCACACAGCAACGTATAGCTATTTAAATTGATTTAATTTTCTGTTCTGCAACGCCAAGAATAACATACAGCAAAAAAAGAATAAAGACAAGAACCAACGAACAATTCATTGAAATACACTTCATTCATTATGAAGTGAATTGCATTGAATCGAAGACACATTCCAGTTGAGTTTGCAGCAAATTCTCGTATGGTTTCTTACGCTAGTGTATTTTCCGCATGTGTGTCTTAAAGTCTATAAGAACTTGTCGTCTTTGAAAGTCTAGAGAACAGAACAGAGTGAAGTCTGAAGCATATGGACAATGTTGTTGCGTCTGAAGCTGCTGCTGCCGCAGTTGTACGATACTAAAATTTGAAATGCTATAATTTAATGTTAAATAGTTTGGCGCTTTTGCCAGGAGTATATTTTACATTCTGTAGTACAAATTGTTTTTAATGTTCTGTCGGACAGAGCGGGGAAGTTGCAACTTGTGGTATTTTAGTGGCATTTGTAAGGACAACAAACAGGTGGTTGCACAGTGTTTCCGTAGTCATTATAGTGTCCTAAACCAAAAACCGACTTTCCGATTTTTATGACCCAACCCGACAGACGGTTTTTTAAAAATATCTAAAACACGGTTTAACGGTTTTCAGCTTTTAGGTTTTTCAGCTTTTTTGATGTTCAATGTAAAATTGAAAAAAATCATATTTCCAGGAACGGAATACGTAAATAGTACTGAAGCTTTTAGGACATTGCTCGACTCATATCACCAGTTGATACGATTTAACTATATCGGTCTATTCTTTCATACGTTCATCTGCTGTCTATCTAAAAATTGTTGTCAAATTTCACCTAGCAAAAATTGACCAATATTTATTAAATTTGGTATAAGTAAGCTTGCTGGACCAAGGACTGGCGCTCTTAAAATTGATGAAAACTGTTTTCAAATGAGATATAGCTCCCACACTTATAGGGAGATCAATCTAGAAATATATTTTCAAATTAAAACAAAAATACAATATTTCAAATCAAGTGTGAATCTTCAGTGTTCATTCAAAAGCACCGTTTATGGAATTTATTTTTTGAATTTAATTTACTTTAAATGTTGGCCGTAACTAAGCCTCAGGGTGACCATTCAGAGGGCCCAATTTTGGATTACTCATTCGAGCATTTTGACCGGTGTGACGTTAACGACACTCCTAATGTTGGCATCCAAAACCAGAATCGTAGTTGGTTTGTCAGCATAGACTTAGACTTAACGTGGCGTCAAGAAAAAAGTTTAGAGGTGTGGTAGAGGTGTGCTGTGAAATTAGCTGATCTTCGAAATTACCTCTCAATAGATCCATTGTTTGAGCAGCTGTATGGTAAGTGGCAACGTCCTGTTGAAGCCAAATGTCGTCAAGTTTACGGGCTTCAATTTCTGGTAGCAAAAAGTCCGATTTAATAGCGCGATAACGAGTACCATATAGGTAACGTTTCGGTCATCATCATTTTGAAAAAATATGGACCGGTCATTCCACCAGCCCATAAACCGCAAAAAACCGTAGTTTTCCATGATGAAATGGCAAACAATACTGAAGAGAAAAAAATAAAGTTTAATACAGGTCACGCGTAATCTATGAAAAAGACCCTGTTGGAAATATACCTCTAGATTGATCATTCTATAAATATGCTCAACCAATTTATTTCTTTTGCTTTAGAAGCCAGACATTACGAGTACATTCATCTTGTCGAAATTTCGCACAGTTCTTTACGATCGATCAGTAATCAGCTCAGATAAAAATACTGAACCTACCGATCAACGGATTGATATAGCCCCAGTACATAGATTCCAAAGATACATAGAACCGCTGTAAAGAATGTACCGATGGACAAAGAATCAATTTTGGACCGATATAAATCATATAAGATCGTTTTGGAGACCAAAAATGGCTTGCTCTATAAATGGTGTTTTTTCAGACGTAAGGTTTCTAAGCAAAAAAAAGGGCTATAATTTAAAGATATGATCAAGAATATAGCTTTATTATAAAAATAAGAGTTTGCCATTACGTTTTTAAAATGATTTCGGGCTAGTGGCAACCGCGACGGGGTCGAATAAATTCCAGATGAGAGGCCCAACTTTCGACCACTTTTCGCAGCATATGGGGTCAGCAATAACGCACCGAATATAATCTACCAAGGCGTCAATCGTCTCGGGCATATCTGCGTAGACTAGCGACTTTGCGCAACCCCACAAAAAATAGTCCTGCGGTGTTAAATCGCACGATCCTGGAAGCCACGCCACTGACCCACGACGTGAGGTAATGCACTCACCAAAAGTTTCCCTCAATAAACTGATTGTTTCGTTGGCTGTATGGCATGTAGCGCCGTCTTGTTCTAACCAAAGGTTGTTCACATTAACATCCTCAAATTCTGACACGAAAAAGTCATTAATCATGGCTCTATAGCGTTCCCCATTGATTGCAACATTATGGCCATCTTCATTTATGAAGAAATATGGACCAATGATTCCATCTATGCATAGAGCACACCAAACAGTAACTTTTTAAGGATGTAAAGGCGTCGCTTAATCACTGAATAAAAATTTCCCGTAAAAATCAGTATTGGTGGCCTTCTCGTCTGGGTCATTAACTACGATTTGCAAACGTTGTTCCGGAGTAAGTCTATTCATTAGGAAATTGTAAACCAAACTGAAAATAAGGCAGCTGTCAAATAGACTAACTCCGAAAAAAGTGTGGCCATATTAAAAACCACACGCCTAAGAAAACACCCTATACATATGCAGACCACATTTTTCTTAAATACAGGCTTGCTGTTCTATAGCTAATCGATGTTGTTACACATACAAAGGACTTAAGACACAAACCCAGTTTCAATAGAAATTTTTAACTTGATTTGCGCAATTTAAAAATTGATTGAAATCCCATGGTTAACTATTTAACAAATTAGGATGAGGAACTGACTGTGATGTGCTTCCATAACCATTCCATATTCAGTCTTAATTAAGAGCTTCCAACGAAAGCCTCAAGTAATTGCGAGAATCCATTTTTTCAAAAAAGTTACACATCTTGTGTAATCTCATACAGAGTATGCTTTGCGTAAACTTGTTCGGTTTAACCGTCTTTCCAATATCCTTTATAGACAACATGGATGCGATGACATTGTTTCTAAATCTCCAGAGGATTTGCGTTGATTGTTGACAGTTTCGCGTTTGTGCGCCATGCGCATGACAAGCGTGAACGGAACGGATTACGTGATGAAAGACTATCGAACGGGCAAACAAATAGAACAACTACAACACACAAGATTGCAACGTATTGGAAATGCGTAGAACAACTGTAAATTATAAAGACAAATTAGGACAAATTCAGTATGTTGTGTTGACATTTTCTTTAAGAAATTTTAAAATACCTGGACGCATTTGATAAAATTATACGGAATGTTCACACAATTTACTACTTGAACGCTTGCTTTACTGACACTAGTTCTGGCCCCATGTAGTTTGACTGAAAGTAACCTCCCACTATATCTTAATGTTTTTCATTTATGTGATCGCTGTTGACGTTATTAGCCTGGCCGAAATCATTAAAGACCTATAAAAGTGTTTATGGTCTTTACAAATTTGTTGGCCCCCAAACGTGGCCTACTGAACAACAGAGTTGCCATAAAAAAGAGCGCTACAAATTAAGACATTGCAACAAACTAAGGCGCGAATGAGTCCAAAACACCATTAAAGATGTTAATCGGTGGCACCGCAACTAAGTTAGCAATTGGCTGTAGTGAGAATTTTATGAATCGAACGTATTTCTTTGAGAGAAGGCCAAAAACAAAAACCATAAAGGTAAAAAAACGCCAAAATTTATTTATGCTAGTCTAAGACAGGCCATGTTTGGCCTAGACATGAATTAAGAGATACTTGGATTAAAGATAAAACTGTTAGAATTAAAAACACAAAATGCATACCGCATTGAGAAGCTATGTTGCACCAGACCACGGCAACAGCAATGCCGCCGCCGACAGTAACAACAATTGCGACAGCAACACTGGCCAACCGCTCATAAATAGGTGTTTGCCTATTTAGACGTGGGGTCTGCTGATTTGCAGCTAAGCTCTCTGTCTGTCAGTCCATCCGTCCGTCCATCCTTCTTTCCGTCCGACGTTTGTCTGTTGTCTAAACCTCAGCTGGTTGCTCATTGTCGACCATGTACTGTGGTTGGGTAGCAGCACTACTCGGAGCCTTAAACTTTGTTGTTCACAAATTATTACAATACCACAACAACAACAAGACTTTGTATAATATGACAACAACAAGAACAGCTAAAAAACGTTATAGTTGGTGGAGGTGCTAAATGGCAACGGGGCGTTGCATTAAACACCGTCATTCATTACTCATGTCTCATGAAGACAGTATGAAACCATCGCAAACTTTGTTGAGTTTCTTGACGAACGTCCACCGCGGGGTAGGTATACAAAATGATGGAAAACCAAGTAGCCACTAATGTGACAATCATAACTATAAGACGCTTATGTCGTTTTTCGATTGTTAACCTAAAAAAGATGGGTAGTAGTACATGTGGCAAAGCATATCCAGCTTTGCCGTTGATGATTTTATAGGGCCAAAGTGACTCTTTAATATGTTGACTCAAAATTTAACTCTTTTTGCAACTAATGACTATTTCACTTTTTAAAAGAGAACAACGATTTTATGTACGATTGTGACAATCTGAAAATAAATCTGAATGAAATTTAACACAAACTTAGCTGAAGTGATTTCGGACATGAGTATATAAGAGTCTAACAGGGTCCAGAATTGGATATCAGTTAAACAACTTAAACATTTGCTTAATATACCTCACAAAGTCCAATTCTCTAATGGATAATTCATCAATATAGACTTGTAGGCCACGTATTTAGTACTCGTATCAAAAAACGTTTTATAACATGGTTCATATTAAAAGCTGCTAGCCAGAAATTGAATATTATTAAATCTTCAACTAAGGCGCTACACAAAAAATAAAAAACAAAAAAAAATTCGAAGGTGTACGGCAAATTTTGTTTAAGGTACGGCCTAATAACCGTACGAGGGTTACTTTATATATTTCTGGCCTAGGCAACACTTAGTTGAAAATTAAACAAGCGTACAATTTGAAAGTTCGACCGGACCGACGATTTTACTCTCCAACATGGATAGCGTTTCATTGACAGTTTGAAATGGTTTGAATGGATTGGGGAAAATTGTTGTTGGTATTGGCCTCCACTTTATGACATATAAAGATTTGTAAGAACATTTTATTGTTTTTTAGAACCCATAATAACCCATATATATATTTTTGGCCTAAAAATTAAAATGCGAATATTTTTCTTCAAAAATGGTTTTATTGTTTTTGAAAATATTTTCCAGCAAGATTTATACACTTTGCATGCGCTTAAATTAATTGTCGAAGCACTTTTTCCACTCCAATTGAGACACCTCCAAAACATGATTTTTGAACGCTTTAACAGCATCTTCAGCGACGAAAATTGTTGACCCCTCATTTTTTTCTTGATGGGCGGGAATAAAATGAAGTCAGTGGGTGCCAAGTCAGGGCTGTATGGCGGATACCCCATTAATTCGACGTTTTTTCCGGTCAAAAAGGCGCTGGTTTGAGCCGATGTGTGAAAGCTCGCTTTGTCATGGTGCACAATGATTCGTCTTCTCTTGTTCGTTTTTCGAATTTCTCCGAAGACTTTCGGTAAACAAATTGTGGTTCACCGCTCAAAAGTCACCGTCCTACGTTCCTCAAGCGGAACAGTCACCCCATGGCCAGGATTGCCGAAGAAACAGGCGACCATTTGCTTCGAAGTGCTTCTTCCACGAACCACTTTCGTTGGAATTGGCTCGTCTTCGAAGACCCACACGGTCGAATGCTGTTTTGTTTCGGGCTCATACGCATAGATCCATGATTCGTCACCTGTCACGATCTTATAAACGTCTTTTGAAACACCGCGATCGAATTTTTTCAAAATTTCTTTGCACCAATCGACACGAGCCTGTTTTTGAGTGATTGTCAAATTGTGCGGGATCCAACTAGAACAAACCTTTCTTACGGCCAGGTGTTTATGCAATATCGAATGTATGCGGGTGGAAGAAATGCCCAAGGATGCAAGGATCGCCATACAAAGATTTAAGTTCATCGATGCACTCTGGTCGTGATAATTCACGTCGAAAGTTGTGAAAACTGATCGCAGGAAAATGTTCATTAGTTAAATCCAAGTTTTTTTTTCAAATTGATTTTTAAAAAATGTCAAAAATTCGCCGTACACCTTTGAATACTTAGTAGGGACACAAATACTTTTACAACATTGAACACACCCATTTTAATAGTAGAACTGAACATACCCCGTTAAAGACATATGGGTTTTGAAAGCTAACCTAAATAGCGTTAGTCTGTAACGAGATTTTAAAATTGTTTCAACTTTCATCATGGAGTGGTCAGATAATGAAACCCGTATCGCTGTAATAGCGTTTTTCAAGTGTGAAATGAAAAAAAGCGATATTTTCAAAAAGCTCCGGCCACTAGGAATTAGCCGCATGTTCGTCTACCAATGCATAAAACTGTTTAAGGAGACTGGAGATGTAAAAGACCGCCACCGGTCGGGCCGCCCACGCTCTGTTCGAACACCGCATGTCATCAGCCGTTAAATCAAGAATTCACTGAAATCCGCTCCGAAAACATAAAATCATGGCCCGTAAGATGAATACCAATCAAAAGTCTATGAGTCTTATCATTAAAAAATGCTTTGGACTTGGGGCTTTCAAACGACGTACCTGACATTTATTGACTGCAGCTTTAAAAAACATAGGATTGAAAAATTCAAACGTCTTTTGGTGAAGCACGCTGATAACTTGCACAGAAAAATTTTGTTCACCGATGAAATTTAACAAGCAAAATGATCATCTAAGGAAGCATCTGAACAGATCCCAATTTCCTTTTCCTAAACCAGCCATGGACTTTCCAGCAGGATTCTGCGCCGGCCCATAAGGCTAAAACGTCCCAGACCTGGCTTCGAAACAATTTGCCGGCGTTCATTTCCTCTGAAGAATTTCTATCAGACATTCCAGATTTGAACGCATTGGATTACAAATTGTGGACGGTTTTAGAGGAAAAGGTTTGTCACTTGTCAATGGATCTCTTAAGACTGCTTTGGTTCGAGCTGTGGCCAATTTTCCAATGGGCGAAGTTCGTGCAGCTATTGACGATTAGCCAGTGCGACTTAAGGCGTGTGTAAAGGCAAAAGGCGGACATTTCGAATAAGTAGATTCTTTTTGGATGCAATATACATCAATAAATATATTTAAAAATATTTAGTCCAAAAACATTCAGTACTTTTCATTTTACAGCATAAAACGTGTGTAACAGTATTTATGTCCCTACTAAGTATAAAGTATTAATGCTAGGTAGTTTCGAAAACAATTATTTTTTTGTTTTTTTTTTTTTTTGTTTTGACGAGCGTAAGGGTCGTGCTTTTACATGTTTTTTTATATGTTCTGCATTTACTGCCGGATCTTAAAGTGTGATTCATAGAAGTTTTCGTCTCAAAGATACCCATTTTTCAGCTGTTGAAGTCTTAGACCTTAATTAACCCCTTCTGGTACTTACCCATCATATCTCAGTTGCCACTACCCTAATGTACCACCATAATATCAGTTGCTACTACCCTAATGCACCATCATAATATCAGTTTTTTTTTCAAATTGATTTTTAAAAAATGTCAAAAATTCGCCGTACACCTTTGAATACTTAGTAGGGACACAAATACTTTTACAACATTGAACACACCCATTTTAATAGTAGAACTGAACATACCCCGTTAAAGACATATGGGTTTTGAAAGCTAACCTAAATAGCGTTAGTCTGTAACGAGATTTTAAAATTGTTTCAACTTTCATCATGGAGTGGTCAGATAATGAAACCCGTATCGCTGTAATAGCGTTTTTCAAGTGTGAAATGAAAAAAAGCGATATTTTCAAAAAGCTCCGGCCACTAGGAATTAGCCGCATGTTCGTCTACCAATGCATAAAACTGTTTAAGGAGACTGGAGATGTAAAAGACCGCCACCGGTCGGGCCGCCCACGCTCTGTTCGAACACCGCATGTCATCAGCCGTTAAATCAAGAATTCACTGAAATCCGCTCCGAAAACATAAAATCATGGCCCGTAAGATGAATACCAATCAAAAGTCTATGAGTCTTATCATTAAAAAATGCTTTGGACTTGGGGCTTTCAAACGACGTACCTGACATTTATTGACTGCAGCTTTAAAAAACATAGGATTGAAAAATTCAAACGTCTTTTGGTGAAGCACGCTGATAACTTGCACAGAAAAATTTTGTTCACCGATGAAATTTAACAAGCAAAATGATCATCTAAGGAAGCATCTGAACAGATCCCAATTTCCTTTTCCTAAACCAGCCATGGACTTTCCAGCAGGATTCTGCGCCGGCCCATAAGGCTAAAACGTCCCAGACCTGGCTTCGAAACAATTTGCCGGCGTTCATTTCCTCTGAAGAATTTCTATCAGACATTCCAGATTTGAACGCATTGGATTACAAATTGTGGACGGTTTTAGAGGAAAAGGTTTGTCACTTGTCAATGGATCTCTTAAGACTGCTTTGGTTCGAGCTGTGGCCAATTTTCCAATGGGCGAAGTTCGTGCAGCTATTGACGATTAGCCAGTGCGACTTAAGGCGTGTGTAAAGGCAAAAGGCGGACATTTCGAATAAGTAGATTCTTTTTGGATGCAATATACATCAATAAATATATTTAAAAATATTTAGTCCAAAAACATTCAGTACTTTTCATTTTACAGCATAAAACGTGTGTAACAGTATTTATGTCCCTACTAAGTATAAAGTATTAATGCTAGGTAGTTTCGAAAACAATTATTTTTTTGTTTTTTTTTTTTTTTGTTTTGACGAGCGTAAGGGTCGTGCTTTTACATGTTTTTTTATATGTTCTGCATTTACTGCCGGATCTTAAAGTGTGATTCATAGAAGTTTTCGTCTCAAAGATACCCATTTTTCTGCTGTTGAAGTCTTAGACCTTAATTAACCCCTTCTGGTACTTACCCATCATATCTCAGTTGCCACTACCCTAATGTACCACCATAATATCAGTTGCTACTACCCTAATGCACCATCATAATATCAGAACATTAAAGGTCGCACAAAATCATTAAGCTCTTGCTAAGGAAGCATGTCGATAAGTCCAGCAGATCTATTTTTAAAAAAGTTTTTGCTTGTTTTGGCAAATGTAGGAGTCGTCTTTTTAAGTTTTTTTGTATCTTTGATGTTTACAATCGGATGCTAAAGTGAGATACATCGATGTTATTGTCTTAAAGAGACCAACTTTTCTGTTTTTATAGTTACCTTATTAACCCCCTTCTTATACTTGCCCATCATATCTCAACTTAACAACAATAATTAACAAAATTAAGCTAAAATTAAATAAAGCAATATTTAATCAACCATATTTCGATGTGAATCAAGATGGCTGTATATTTGGCAGCTCTCAAGTTTAGAAAAAATGTGACCGCCATTGCAGATTTATGTACAACATGAACAAAACTACTCTGTTACATTGTACCAAGGGCCTAATGGCCACTCCTAATTACGCAAGCGGTATGCCTACAATGCCTTGAAATTTTGACTGCAATCCACAGTGGTCCAGACTGATCTCATTTACTATAAACTAATACGATTTTAAAAAGGGCGTGGCACCACCCGAATATCCAAAAACTTACCACACGCAAAGCTCATAAACCAAAACGATTAAATACATCAGATTCGGTATTACTAATGTTAGATTGTGGTGAAATACGTTCGGGGAAAGTGGGTGGCTCCACTCCAATTTTAAAAAGCTATTTATTAGCCATAATTATAGGAAGATCGTACTGAAATTTACACAGTATGCTATACTGGGATGCTTTATTATAGCAAGGCGAGGTACACCAAATATCCAATCGACCAGAAATAATGAAGAATTAAAGTTAGGAAGATCGAATTTGGAATATATACTTTTAAACTATTTTAAAGCCGGATGCATATGTGACAGCGCATTGAGAAAACGACCTAAGGGTAAAAAAATTAATTTTCATTTTTTTTGATGTGGACAACATCTGAGCATCGAATGAGACCGATCCCATGCCCCAAAAGTGTTCCCTCCCAGAGATATGCTCGTTTTATAAAAGTGAATTAGACGATTCTAAGCGCAAATAGAAAGGGACCTAATCTTTAAAATGGCTCTCCTGAACAAAACTGGTTTTTAACTTTAGGTCCCTTTCTGTTTTGCGCGTCACATATGTGTGTATATGTAAAGAGTGGCCCAACTAAAAAGCACGATGTTAGATAATTATATTCAATAATTTTGATAGAAGCATCTATGACGATTATGTGTGAAAAAAATTGACCAAATGCTCGCCACGGACTCGGTGGCATACTTCTATCCGATGGTTCATATTTTCAATGGCTCAGAGACAAAATGGAGGTTCATTGTCTTTAATGTGTCGAATTATTTCATCTCTTAGCTCAAAATTTTTTCTTGGCTTATTGACGTACGCTCTTTTTTTATAAATATCCGCAAAAAAAGACATCCAACAGTGTCAAATCACATGATCGTGGCGGGCAATTAACTCGAGCAAAAGAACCATAGTTTCGTTGGCTGTGTGGCAAGTGGCACCATTCTGTTGGAACCACATATCGTCCGGGTCCATATCCTCAATTTTTGGCCCATTATCATTTCGAGATAGCGAAGTACGGCCCAATGAAGCCACCAGTCCATAACCCGGTACCAAACAGTAACTCTTTGTGGATGCATCGGCTTTTAAGCAATTACTCGCAATTCACTTGCATTGAACTTCCATATACGTAAAAGGCTTCTACAATCTTAATGCGCTGCTCAATTTTGTACCTCTCCTTGGTTAAATTTGTCAAACACTGATACAAGGAAATGTCAAATTAAGTTGGACAAAAAACTTGACGTTAAGTTGTGACTCACAATTAACATCGTGCACTATGGTTAAACAACCCTTTATATTTAATTGGTTTATATTCAAAACTCCAATAACCTAATACGTAGATTTTACTAATGTGAATGCTTAAATTTTGCAATTTTTTGTTCGTTTTTCTTTTTCTTATACGAATCTTATGTTGACCATTAAGTATCTCCTCGATGCTTTAGTTTAATGCATAACGCAAGCTATAAACATTGATTGGCGTAATATGTTCGCTAACCATGTTTGTACATAACAAAGGTAAACTTATTTAAAACTAGCTGGAGTCAACACGTAGTTTTAATTAGTGTTCACTATCACTTTTTTATAGCTTCAATTAAACCACCATTTCTAGTTTGAATACCAACGCCCTAACTTGTTCAATTAAAATTAAACTACACTACAATTTAATGCATGAATTCTAAAATAATTATGCTTCGATATTATATCAAAAGGATAATTTCGCTCGACATTGCCTTTATAATAAAAATTTATTAAAGCATACGATAGTTTTTTAACAGCTGAAAAATATGATTCTTTTCAAGTTAAATTAAATTTAAATTACGAGAAAACGGTATTAAAAACTGAAGACTCATGTTGATGTATAAGTAAATTAGGCGTGTTCTATTGGTACTCGCTTATTAAACGAGTAAGTGTTCGCTAACGCAGTGAAGAAAATGTAGCGGTCGTAGCTGAGAGTGTACACCAAGACCGTGAAGAGTCGATTCGGGGCCGTTCGCAGCAACTCGGGCTGACGTATGGAATGACTTGGCGCATATTACGTTGAGATCTTAAATTGAAAGCGTATACAATACAGCTTGTGCAAGAACTGAAGCCGCCCGACGTTCCCAAGCGACATCGCTTCGCTCTATTGACTGTTGAAAACTTCCAAGAAGATCCAACGTTTTCGAGCCAACTTGTGTTCAGCGATGAGGCCCATTTCTGGCTTAATGGGTATGTAAACAAGCAAAATTGCTGCATTTGGGACGAAGAGCAAACAGAAGAGGTTCAAGAGCTGCTTCATCCAAAACAACACAATGGTTTGGTGTGGTTTGTGGGCCGGTGGAATCATCGGTCCATATTGCTTAAAAAATGATGCCGGTTAGAACGTAACCGTCAATGGCGACTATTTGATGTCTGAAATTGAAGCTCGTGGTCTCGGCGACATTTGGTTTCAACTAGACGGTGCCACTTCCCACACATCGCATTAAACAATGGATTTATTGGTGAACACTTCGGTGAGCTGATAATTTCACGTTTTCGGCCGGTCGATTGGCCACCAAGATCGTGTGATCGTGTGTCACACCGTTGGGCTTTTTCCTGTGGGGATATGTAAAGTCTAAAGTTTACACATCCCCACTAAACTTTACAAACCCGATTAGACTCAGGCCTTGGAGCAAAACATCACCCGTGTGATTCGCCAGTTACTAGTCAAAATGCTCGAACGAGTATTCGAAAATTGGTCTCAATGGATGGACCATCTGAGACGAAGGCGCGGCCAACATTTGATAGACATAATCTTCAAAAAATAAATGCCATAGAACGTTCATTCAGAGGATAATAAACATTCCCCATTCAATTTAAATTTTCTATTTATTTTTTTCTTTAAACAAGTAGGAAACCTCATAATGCACTGTTTTGCTGGTCTTTCCTTCCCTTACTGATAGGGTTGTGGAGTCAGTGTGTAAAAAACTTGCATGGGGCTGAGTTGTCGAAAAACTGTTCTCGACTCTGACTACGGCTACAGGTTCAAATAAAAGTAAATGATTAAATTTACCGTATAAATACAACTTTTATAAACCTAAATAGTGGTCGTGTTCTAATTGTAACTCGCTTAGGAGGTCGTTAACGCGATAACTTTACAAAAAATACATTGTACAGAAATATAAAAATGATTTATTTACAGAACACTAAAGACAATTTGCCTTTACACCCGTTTGTTTTAAATAATTAAAATTTGTAGAAAAAGAGTTATTCAAGAAAAACCTTTAGCGAGTTTAAGCGTGCTCGGCTATTAATCTACTTTTTTAAAGAAAAAAAAAACACAGAAAATTCAAATTGAATTTGTTGTCCGATTTTTATGAAATTAGCAAAAGTAAGTTTGCTGCATTAAGGACGGACGCTTTTAAAATTAAAGAAAATCGGTCCAGAATTAGATATAGCTCTCATATATATATTTATCTAATTTTTACCTCATTAGCTCTCGAAACCACATATTGCATCTAATCTTTATGAAATTAGACACGAGTTATTTGGTTTGGACCAAGGAAGGCCGGCGTTAAAATTGGTTCAAATTAAGATATACGAGGGCGATCGCAAAACTAACTGGCCTGGCACATTTTCTATTTTACTAGCAACTTTTTTTTTTGTTTTTTAAAAGCAATCTTTTATAAGCCATCTATCAAAATTTCCGAAATATTTAATGATTATTTTCTTTGTTACAGGTGATTGAAGTAAACAAGTTTTATAATTTTTGAAAAATGGAAAATAAAGAGTTTCGTGCGGTAATTAAACACTTTTATATGAAAGGTTATACGCCACAATTAATCAAAGATGAATTGGACTCTGTTCATGGTAATAATGCACCATCATACTCCACCGTGGAATCCTGGGTTCAACAATTTAAAATGGGTCGTTCAAGTACGGAAGATGAACAACGCTCTGGAGGACCGAAAACTGCTACTGCTATTGAAAACATTAGTAAAATATTTAATGAAGTGACTAAAGATAGACGAATAAAGCTCAGAGAACTTGCTGATATTGTTAAACTACACGAAAAACAAGTTTGGAGTATTTTACATGATGAACTCCACATGAAAAAGCTATCCGCAAGATATGTTCCGCGTTTGTTGACTTTGCCCCTAAAAATCGTCCGTTGGACCAATTCCGAGGAGCTTTCTGCGATTTATCAGCGTAATCCAATAGAGTTCTTGCGCTGATGAAACATGGATCCACCACTACATCCCAGAGTGCAAAGAACAGTCAAAACAATGGATAGAAGCTGGTAAAAGCGGTCCCAAGAAGGCGAAAACTGTTAAGTCAGCAGGAAAAGTAATGGCCACAGTATTTTGGGATGCAAGGGGTATAATATTTATTGATTATCTTGAGAAAGGAAAAACTAAAAATAGTGAATATTATTGGCATTTAGAAAAAAAAGTTCTTTTTCATCAAGATAATGCTCCTTCACACACTGCATTTTTAACTCAACAAAAACTGGCCGAATTACGATTTGAAATTGCTCCGCATCCACCATATAGTCCAGATTTAGCTCCTTCTGATAATTTCTTGTTTCCAAATTTAAAAAAATTTCTCGGTGGCAAAAAAAGTTCGTCCAATAGCGAGGTTATTGCTGAAACTGAGGCATATTTTGAAGGTCTTGAAAAATCTTATTTTTCGGATGGAATTAAAAAACTTGAAAACGTTTGATGAAGTGTATTGAGTTGGAAGGAGATTATGTTGAAAATAAATAAAAATAATTCCAAAAAAACGGTTCTTTTTATGTTAGGCTAGTTACTTTTGCGATCGCCCTCGTACGTAGCTCTCACACATGTATGTTTGTTCATCCGACTTTATGTCTTAAGCTCTAAAATCCAATTTTGATGCAATTTGGCACCCGCTATTTTTTTGCACCAAGGAGGGACGTTCAACCTTCACCCTTTATATTGCTAAAGCTTCTATACATATAAGGTTGTTTTTTTAGACGTGTGATTTTTTTATGAAATTTAACGCTATGGCCACGAATTAAGCTTTACTATCACGGTAAGGGCTTGCCATTATGTTTTAAATATGACAAGTGGCCGCCGAAGTTGGCTCGAATAAATTCCAGCCGAGAGGCCCAATTTTCGACCACTTTTTGCAAAATTTGGGGCCGTGTGTCAGCAATAACGCCCAATATTCTCTTCCGAGGCAATCGTGTCAGACTTATTTTCGTAGACAAGCGACTTCACATAAGCCCACAAAAAATAGTCCAGCGGTGTTTAGTCGCACGATCTTGGAGACCGCGTCACAGGACCACGACCAGAGATAATGCGCTCATCAAAAGTTTCCTTCAGCCATACAGCCAAGGAAACAGTCTATATGTAGAGCGCCGTCTTGTTGAAACCAAAGGTCGCCCACATCAGCATCTTCCAATTAAAACACGTAAAAGAAAATACGACCAAACATTGACATTTTAAGGATGAAACGGCTTATGGATTTATATTACTCCAAATGATACAATTTTGGTACATTATTCAACCAAAGTGAGCTTCATTGCAGAACAAAATTTCCACCGAAGGTGCGACGCTCTTGATGGTCGTTCGGCTTAAATTCTTGCACGAGTTGGATTTTGTAAGCCCGCAAACCAAGATCCTTCCTCGAAACCTTCCGTAACATGGATGAGCCCAGCTCCGATTTCTGCGCGTAAAGATGAATGGTCTCCTTCGGGTCTTCTTTGATACTCTGCTCCACAACATCAATAGCGCCACAGTAGCATTAAATTAAATGTGGTGCAAAATCAATCCATGGTTGCTCGATTTACCGACTCTGCTGGGCGATTATGTCGACCGAATATTGGACCCTTGGACTTAATCATAAATTTGGTAATAAATATCTATGATTTACAAACGTTGTTACGGAGAAAGTTTATTCATTATTAAATGGCAAACCAAACTGAGTATAAATCAAGTAACAGCTGTCGAAAAGACTAACTCCGGAAAAAGTGTGGCCAGTTTGAAACGCCAAAAAACACCCGTTATATTCATTCGAGTTTATGTTATTACCTCTTGAAGCAATATATTACATCCAATCTTAATGACATTTGGCACAATTTAGTTCCTTGAGATGAGGATGGACACGGCTCCAATTGGAGATAATCAGTTCAGACTAAGATATAGCTTCTAAATGAATGTCCAATCGATTTTATCAACAACAATGAAATTTCTCACAAATTCGAATATGTCTAAGTTGGTCCAAGAATTATTTTAAGTCTGTTTTTTGAACATCCAGAAGTTTAGGGTATAATATAGTTGTTCACGCCCGACTTTAGCTTCTTTACTTGTTCTTATAAGTATTTGTATCTTACAGTGTTTACCACAAACTATTTGTCAATCTTTCCAAATTGGTTAGCAAACCCTCGTCAAACAACAGCAAAATGACTTCTTGTGGGCAAAGTTCCATAAATACGTGCGTCCATGCACCAGGAAAAAATAAAAGACCGTGCACATTGTCTTCCATGAAAAGCCGACGGACAGCCATTCCCCTTTTTCCGACTTTTCTGTATGAAAACCAAAGGTGTAGGGAAGCGGGCGTTCTTTGCTTTGACTTTTCGTCTATTCGCTAATGGCAGACTGGCAGAGTGCTTGACTGACTGACAGACTATCCGACAGGATGAACAATAGTTAGCACCACATTGTGAAGCCTACATACATACATCCACGTAAATTCGGTTTAATTTTAATGCTTTTATTTGCCTTTAATTTCGAAGAATTTTGTGTGGCATTGAACGAAAAAAAACAACGTCAAAAGAAAGAATGCACGTTTTGGTGTAGCTACGAGTATGATTTTGGCACTGGGAGGTGTTGTTGATGTTATTTGGAAGTTACTGCATTAAATGTGTGGCATGGCATTTGGAAGCATTGGGAAGCACGTTTAGAGGTGTTGCCACAACAATTAGTTCTGCTAATACTAACATATTTCATGGACTTTTGTCAATGAATATGTTGGGCATATCGTCGTTCTATACACCATTTCTAATGTTATCCACATTATGTTAGTCTAAATTTTTGACAGAGACTAAAGTATCTTCAGGGGCGACTTTTACGGTATTTAAGTAGAAAATATAGATGTTATTGTCAGTTGTGCAATTGTTGCCAATGGAGTTTTGGAACATACAGATACTGTTTCGGTTTGACGCTAGGCGGATGCAAATAATCGTGAAAAAACTTTTATTTCAAATATGAACCGATCTATACGAAATATTGTACAGGTTTAGGGTAGGTAGTGCAGATAGAAAATATTAAGGAAAGACAAATCTATAAATGAATATCATCAAAAGTCAGGCAATAAAATTAAAATCAAACACATTTTGAAATTTTTCATTTTAAACGCACTGGAGCTCTTTTTCTTCCTTAAGTTTTAGAGGTCTCAAATAACTATGCTGATTGCAGTGAATGTTCAAGATAATATAGTGCCGGTGTAGAAAAAATTTGGAATACGTGTTGTGCATTATGCTTACCTTTTAAATCTGCTTTCTTGGTACAGAAAATTCAGCAAGCCGACAAATCAACAGTTTGGACTGGACGAAGCTTTCGTAATCTATACCATGAATTGCGTTTAACTAAGCCATTAACAAAATTAGAGGAAATTTGTTTTCTTGGATCCATGTTTGCCATAATCTCATTTTCGGGATTCAATTTTAGTCCATTGATCAGGACCTTCACTTTAGATAAATGGTAAAATTATTGTAATATTCAGATTTATTATTAAGATTTGCAAGGGGCCGACTTTTAAATCCCTAATCCATCGTAGATCTGGACCCAAAGTTTAAACAAATCTCAAAAGTTAGTGCATATTTAGATAAGTGGAGAAATCCCCCCTGTTTCGGAGTACTTCGATGTCCACGTTTGAAAGGCGCCCTAGCAAACTTGTTCCGAACCGTTGCGAAATTTTATTTCTTTATTTTTTAAAATTATTTTCGGCTTGAGGTCATGTATTTAAATTCTATGTTTTAGTGGTGGTCATATAATTAGGGACACCCTATTTTATTTTGAAGTATTGATGTTTTTGTTTAAATATAATGATAAATATATTTTTTTATTAAGTAAAGGTGTTTGATACATTTCAGAACATGTATTTATTGAAAAAATATATGAAAATAACATATTTATATTAACTTAAAAAAGAAAATGAAAAAAAGAAACGATTTTGGCTTGGACAGCTAATTAAGGACACTTCAAGTTTTTTTTTATATATTTAATAAATAATAATATATTATAACTTAAATTGAGTTTTAACGTTGATTTAAATCTAATATTTAGTCGGGTAACCCTTTGATGCAAGCAATGCGTTGCAACTCCGAGGAAGGCTCTCAACTAGATGTTGACATCGTTCAATGGAGATATTCTGCCATATTTCTTCAACATTATGGAACAATTCCTCTGCATTTTTGTTGTTTTTTTCTCCAAAGCCCAAAGATTTTCAATAGGGTTTAAATCGGGGCTCTGGTCAGGCCATTCCAAAACGTTTACGTTTTCAGTAGAAAACCATGCTTTAACGCTCCTAGCTGTATGTTTTGGGTCGTTATCTTGCATAAAAACAAATTGAACAGGCATGTGTTCGTCTGCAAATGGTTTCATTGTATTCTCCAAAATGTCTTTATACACATGTTGATCCATTCTCTGGGTTATCCTACAAATAGGACCAACACCAAACCACGAAAATGCTACCCATACCATAATATTGCCTCCTCCATGCTTTACGGTCTTTAGAGTATACCGAGGGTCAAGTTCTTTGTTTGTCTTTTCCCATTGACCCAAATAAATTGAATTTGGATTCATCACTCCACAGTATGTGTTTCCAAAACTCCAAGAGTTTTTCGATATGCTTCTTTGCAAAATTAATGCTATTTTTTAAAATTTTTTTCGAAACTTGTGGTTTTTTTCTTGCTATACATCCACGGAGCCCACATTCAAGTAATCGACGCCTTATGGTTCTCGTTGATATTTCACCGCTAATTTGTGCCGTTATTTCGCTGTGAATCTGTTTAGAGCTTAGAAAAGGATTAGCCTTGCTCGTTCTGCAAATTATACGATCATCAGCTTTTGTAGTTTTCCTTGGTCGTGGCATTCGGTTTTTGTTCTCGACGCTTCCATTGTTTCTATAATGTACAATAGCATTGTCAACCATTGACTTCGAACACAGAAGCTCCGTCGCAATATCCCGAATCGACTTTCTTTCCTTTATGTACTTGCAAATTATAATCTTGCGCAATTCCGGAGTACAGCTCTTTTTCCGACCCATGTCTAATATGAATGTTACTTAAATTTTTATATTTAAGTCATTTTTCAATAATCTAATACACTTACTGCGTTTTTTTATTATTTGTTGACTCTAAAATAAATAAAATATTATATGTCCCAAGTGAAATCACTTTCAAATTGCGACTGTTTCAATAAACACAGATTTTGTAGTAAAAGCGACGCTGCAGAGTGATGCTTCTTGATGTAAAATAGTTGAGTACAGTTATAATTTACCGTTACAATACACTGTCGGTTCAAAAAGTAACATCTGAGAGTAAAAAAATATATTGAAATTTAAGTATTTATTTTTTTCAAAGTGTACTTAATTATGTGGCCACCACTGTATGTGTGGTGTGATTTTTATATTTCTCAATATTTCGATTGACTTCGTCAATCATCTTCAGGGTTTGTCACTTATCAAATACAAAACATGATTTCATTTAAATAACAAAACATCAACTCAATATTAGAACAATAATTACATTAAGAAAACAACGTCGTCCGTCAGATTATCGCTGTCAACTGATTTTTGTTCCTAGTTATTGTTTTGTAATACTCATATGCCCATAGTTAATATAGAAGATTTTTAGATCGTAGGGCTCATATAGGCCAGGTCGAGTCCCCTATTGTCCGAAATCTTAAATCAAAGTACTTATTTGGATTAAGAGAACACTTGAGCGTTTCGGAATAGCTATCTGTCTCCCTAATAGAAAGTTGTTAAGCCAATGGTACGTGTCGCGTACTCCACGAAAACTTTGCTAAGTGATAGAATAACCATCAAAGTGGGCGTCCGGCAAGGATGTATGCTGGTGCCCTTGCTATTTGACTATGTAAAGGATCAAGTGATGCAAATAACAACTAGCAAGGTATAACATCGGGCCTACCAGTCAGACTACAAGATCTTGAATATGCCGACGACATCTGCCTCCTTTCCCACACTTTTACCAATTTTCAAGCCACACTAAGTTTAGTCCAGGTCACAGCATTCTGTGTCTTAAAATTAACATCAAGAAGACCAAATCTTTAAGCATAAACGCATCAAATACTGAAAGGCTCCGTATAATTATCGAGATAATAGTGGAAGTTGACTCGTTTTGCTACTTAGCCAAATCGATCGATTCAAAAATGATATCCTCAACCGGATAAACAAAGCAGATGTCTGGAAATCAAACTATATCTCATGAGGATCAAAACTAAAAATAATTAACTTCATCGTTAAATCTTTCCTACTACACGCATGATGCAATGGCCAATCGTCAATAGCTACACGAACCTCGTCCATTGGAAAATTGGCCACTGCTTGAACCAAAGCAGTCTTAAGAGATCCAATGTTGGGTTATCTTTTGTGACAAACCTTGTCCTTTAAAACCGTCCACAATTTGTAATCCAATGGTTCAAATCAGGACTGCCTTAGGGCCATTATTCCGAGGAAACGAACGCTGGCAAATTGTTTCGAAGCCAGGCCTGGGACGTTTTAGCCTTATGGGTCGGCGCAGAATGCTGCTGGAAATTCCATGGCTGGTTTTGGAACAGGGAATTGGTAAGAGGCTTCACAACAGCTTCCAAAACGGTTTCTTGTTAAACTTTCGCCGATGTTTTGACTCCTTGTTCGCAGAATTGCAGGTCAGTGACCTCATCGTAAGAGACACCCCACCAAACTGAAGCTGGTGATGACCCTTTTCCACCTTTGGGATCAGTTCAAATGCTTCCTTAGATGACCGAGCATACACTCCATCATTTTGCTTGTTAAATTTTTCCTGAACGTTAAAAATGTTTTCATCGGTGAACAAAATTTTTCTGCGTGTCTCACCAAAAGACGTTTGCATTTTTCAATCCATTTTTTTTTAAAGCTGCAGTCAATAAATGTCCGGTACGTCGTTCTCATTATCTGACCACTCCATGATGAAAGTTGAAACAATTCTAAAATCTCGTTACAGACTAACGCTATTGAGGTTATCTTTCAAAACCCATATGACATTAACGGGCTACGTTCAGTTCTACTATTGAAATGGGTGTGTTCAATGTTGTAAAAGTATTTATGTCCCTACTAAATAAGTGTTCATAAACAAACGACTGCGTAAAAGTCTGCACATATTTTGGCCCTGGACAATTACCAACGACGATCTATGGGCATAAACCCAAGAGCACCCAGTCCATAACGAAATCAGAAGGCGTAAATAGGGATGGATTGTCCACACCCTGAGAAAATCCGCGGATGATATAGCCAGACAGCCATCGAATGGATCCAGCAGGGCAGCCGGCGCAGGGGGCGCCCATCACGCACCTGCTGGCAAATTGGTTTAGAAGCAGCTACCCTAAACCTAATTTGGAATGAAATATTATACTGTGCATTAAAAAGATTAAATGGGAAATCAATTGTTAATTCCTTATAAGAGTAAAAGAAATAAATATATTTGTCTCCGAACATTAGGACACAGATTTTGGGTGCCAATGGCCGCTAAATGCGTCCATGCCAACAACTTCTAAGAGAGATTTATTTAAAAGTTGATTATTAAACTTTTTTTGTTCTAAATATTCGACCTTTGATTGATATCCTTTAAATAATTAATACTGAACCTCGTGATCAGTGCTTTTTTTATTCAATAATTCGTCCCTCATTAAGGAACATCATAAGGAATTGAAAAATTAACAAACAAAACACACAAACATAAAATTTAGAAATCAGTCGTTGGTATCTTTCATTACTTAAAAGTTAATTACCTGAGTCATATAGTAGAAATGCCCAGGAATATGTTATCCTGCGTTTTTTTAATCTCTCGAAGGGGAAGTTGTTCTCCTTTCGACCGATATTCAAGACGAATCAATCGATGACATAATCTGTTAGGTTGCAAGGCTCTAACATTCTTTCATTTGGATAAATCCTATAACTAACAATAATAAATGCCGGTCCAACTAAAGCGCACTAAGTTAATTGTAAATAAAACAAACTGCTTTCAAAGCGTTATCTTAATATTTTTCAATATAATAGAATGGTCTAAGACAATTATACGTGAAACTAAATACTGGCTAAATGCTCGGTACTGCTTCGGTGGTATACCTCTGAGACATAATGGAGTTTCAATGACTCTGAGACATAATGGAGGTTCAATGTAGTTAGCGTGCCGAGTTATTACATACTTTAGTTCTTGAATAATTTTTGGCTTATTGAAGTACACCTTTTCTTTTAAAAATCACCAAAGATAGAAGTCCAAAGGAGTCAAATCACATGATCGAGGCTGTTAATACGCATCGCCACGACAATAGATAACGCGGCTATTGAATTTCTGGCTCAAAAGAGCCATTGGCTGTGTCAAGTGGCATCTTCCTGTTGGAACCACATTTCGTCCAGGTCTATATCCTCAATTTCTGACCACTGATTTCTAAAGTCAGAATTCATCTCGCCATAGCGAACACCATTCCCTAGTCGAGGTTAATGGCTCAGCTGCCACACTATCGCGAACAACATAAATATTTTCCGCAGAACAAACTGGGAGAGCATGCACAGTTGTTTTTTTCCTATAGGCACAGTTTGCTTCAATTTGAGCACAGTTTTCCCGATTGTGGACACATTTGGTCGATTATTCTGACCAAAAATAAAATACGTAGTCCACGACATGCATTTCAGTTTGAACGCCGACCTTCGTAAGAGGGTTCAACAAGCTTAACGCGCGGCTCAATCTCTCTACACAATTAACGTGACTAAAATCGTACATTATGGTAGGACCACCCTTTACACCTTAAAAGGTCGAAGATTTTTCAAGCAATAAGAGCTGAAATTAAATCCTGGGTCATGGTAACATCTTTGGTAACATCATCAAGATAAAAGAAGAAGAAACCGGTAAATCGTCGGTAAGTCCGGCCAGGCCAAACTTTATATACCCTCCAGCGCTACTAAAACGCATGGCCGCTTGCGCCCAAAGCAGATCTCGCCAAATTTTAATGTAATCCATATTTGGATTCGTTGCTTTAATTTAAGTATTTATATTAACCGTTGATCGTCTGTTCTTAGCATGTGGACCGTTTTATGTCCACAAGCAGTAGGTTCCGGTAAGTAACACATCTCTCTGATTTAAGAGAAGTTCCTCATTTATGCAAATTAAGTGATAATTACTTTTTTAGCCATACATATTTTTTCTCAACATAACAATAAGGAAAAAATATTGCTGGCTTCAATTACAGGTAGCAAAACTCCGATATCATGGTGCTCGCTCCATTCACGGTTACGTTCCAGCCATCATGATTTTTGGAAATATATGCAGCGATGATTCCACCAGCTTATAAACCGCACCACACAGTGGTTTTCTCTGGGTATAATGGCACCTCTTGAACCCCTTCTTGTTGCTCTTTAGCCCAAATTCGGCAATCTTGACGTTGAGCCAGAATGGGCCTCATCATTGAACAAAATTTTGGTCGAAAACAGTTTCTCACCGAATGCTCATTTCCATAATACATTGGTAAAACACAAAGTGTATTACATCGAAAAAACATTTACGGCCCTACATATGTTTTGACCAAATACGTTTTATGCCTTTTTTAGTCATTGAGCGTATGCCTGTCTGTCGGTCTGTGCGGCTGGTTCGCACGATAATTCTTGAGTGGAGCTACCAATCCCTTTTAATTTCTGCATGTCATAATACATTTTCTGCAAATGGGGTTTACAATAGGCCACATCGCTTAACCCCTTCTGGTACCTCTCACACAAATGCACCATTCCGCCCATTCTTGATATTTTTGAAATATCATTAATGCTATTCATACGACCAAACCAAAAATACCTAAGAACAAACATATAAGCTTAACTTGATGACAAACCATTTCATCCAAAGCCAAGCCTATTCTGGTACCTTCTACACAAATGACCCTGATTCAGTACATATTTATTTCGCTTAATTTGTGAACACCGTAAATTTTAACAACGGCTTTCTACTTGCACATCAAAAAAGGGTTTGACACATTCCATTCTGGTACCGCCTATACAAATGCACCATTCCGCCCACCCTTTTATTCTTCAAATATCTTGAATGCTACTCATATGATCTAAAAAAAATAAATAATTAAGACCAGAGTTGTAAGGTTAACTTGGTGATAAATAATTTGATTCCTAGTCACGCCCCTTCTGATATCTTACACACGAATGACACTGTTTCAGTGCAGATTATAACTCATATAAATTGTCAACCAGCATTTTATTGCATTATATTTTTTTGTTAAAACGGCTTTATTCTAGTAGTATACAAAAAGAGAGACACACCCTATTTTGGTACCTCTGACACGCCCTATTTTGGTACCTCTAGTGCAAAATAAGTACTCCGCCCACTTTTGGTATTGGCAAAAAATTGTAATATTCTTCATTCGATTCTGCTTAAAATTTATTATAAAATTATATATTAATAAAATACAGAACATTTAAGATATAGAGTTAAAATGTATTCCAGGTGTAGCGCAAATATTACATTTTAGGAAAGAAACTCGATTTCGGTAATATGACCACCATGAGCCCGTGTGAAGCGATCTATTCTTTCGACCCAATTTCCCACCACTTTTGCACACATTTCGATCGGAACTTTGTCTCGTTGGACGTTGTCTCTGAGCTTGTCTACAGTTGTTGTCTTCTTGGCATAGACCAATGACATGATGTGGCCCCATAAAAAAATCCAATGGCGTTAAATCGCATGAACGAGGTGGTCATTCGATCGGAAGTTTCGCCGTTTCAAATGATCGAGTGGCTTTAGATCTTGAGTCAGTTTGTTCTTAGAAGGTTGAAGGCCAAGATCTTTTTGCAAAATACGCCACGATGTAGTTTGATGCCCAATTCCTGACAACGACGTGAAATCGACTTATTTGGCTCATTTGGACGGACACTTTCGGCTGCGATATTTTCGTCAGTTCGAACGGTACGGCGTTTCTTTGGCGCCGGAGCATCCAAAAGTAAAAATAAGGATCCAAATTTATTCACTATAGCAGGCACAGCCTTTCGGGTGGGACGATTATTACGGAGTTAGCGCTCTTAAAGTTGCGACCACCGACTCAGAATTTTGGTAGTAATTTTGCATGATTTCCAAACGTTGCTCGTAAGTGAACTTTACCATGATAAAAATGTTAACTTTGACTAACGTTTTGACACTGAAAGATCATTTAAAATGTTTAAGGTTGCATTGACATGAAGATAGCCGTTATAACACTCACCTCGTAAATACCGGCGACTTTACGAATAAAAGATTTTTCTTTATGCCATGTAAGATCGTTTCTATGAAAAATTCATTAACAGATCAATGAGTATCAGAATTGAATAGTGCACAGCTAACTGATTGGAAAAAGTTCACCCTCTTGTATGTCGTATCAACCGACTAAGGCTTTTTTACTTCTTATAAAGTTTTATAATTCTTTCTTTTGAAAATGTCAAATCCACATCATAACAAGCGTAACAACAACCAAGAAATGCATCACACCATCCAGCATCACCTTGAAGACTCCACACGTTACACCAGCGTTGTGGTGGACCCACAACATATCATCATCATTTCATCCATTCATACTCGTAATATATGTAAAGTGCACCCGCACTATGACAATGGCGCTGACAATAGGCAACAGGCAGTGGCGGCTAAGGAAAAGCACCGATAGGGTGAACAAAATCAGAAGGACGGACTGGCTAGCAAACGTTTCAAAAGATGTCAATTGCATCAAAAAATCATAAAAAAACATAAAAACAACAATTGCCAATTTCACAAATGTGATTGTTAAAATGCCAAATACGGCATTGGCTTCATAGCAAAACCAAATGTCAACGGCAATGACGTCCACCACGATGATGACGGTGATGGCGATGACCATGATGATGGCGGGGTAAAGAGTAAAACAATCAAAGTCCACAATAGAATTGTTTTGGCCATTATGGAATGAAATAAAAGCATTGACATTGTCATCCACGTTGCCTTCGCTGTAGCTGCTGCTGCTGTTGCTGTGGTCACCGTTGTTTTTGTTGGTGTTGTTGTAGGATCCTTTACATAGAAAAGCAATCAAGAAAAAAACCTCAATGGCACACACACATAACAGCTCTCTTCAAATATGGAAAAATTGGGACAAAAGTGTCGAAAGTTTTGACACTTTATAAAAACTACACACTCTGACGACGACGACCACATCGCAGACATTCAATGATATGTCACTCTCCTCCAATCGCCAAACATACGAACGAACGAACGCTTATACTCGGCATGTATGATAGGTTTGAGGTAAATTTCTTTATTTTCCATTGTCTTTTGGCTGTGATAGAGAGGAAACGACCAACGAATATCAAATCAAATAAAATTTACATATTAAAATCCTTTTTGATTGTCTTGTTAGCTAAGCCAAAAGATGGTTTTTCTTAAGTCTAAAATTAAATTTCACTGTGACAAAAAAAAACGAAAACAGACTTGGCACAGAAGTAGGTGAAGAAAAAGACATAACAATTTATGAGGTCTTCTATTTTAAATATTCACAGAAACGTCAAAAAAAAGATTATTTGCATATAGAGTAGAAGAATACGAGAGGAACTGGCTTTTAAAACAAAAGACTTAAGACAAGAGAGTGATTTTAACATGGAAAAGGTGTTTTTTCGAAAGAGTGGTTTTCCCGAAGATATAAAACACCTAACACATAAAATTTAATGTTATGGCCAAGAATTGAGCTTTATTATGAAGATAATGGTTTGCCATTAAGTTTCAAAAATTATTTCGGACAAACGGCAGCCGCGGCTAGCTACAATAAATTCCAGCAAATTTCGACACCTTTTTGCATTTTGGGCCGTTTGTCAGCAATAACGGGCCGAATATTCTCTTCCAAGGCGTCAATCGTGTCGGGCTTCTCTGCGTTGACCATCGACTTCATATAAGCCCACAGCAAATAGTCCAGCGGTGTTAAATCACTCGAACTTGGAGGCCACAGGCCCACGCCGCGAGAAGGCGCTCACCAAAAATTTGTTTTAATAAATTGATTGTTTCGTTGGCTGTTTGGCATGTAGCGCCGTCTTGTTGAAACCAAACGTCGCCCACATCAGCATCCTATACGAGGACTGCTATATATATTACTGGCCAAATATTAAAAAATGTAAATATTTATCATCAAAAAAGGTTTAACTGTTTTTCAGAGTATTCTCCGGCATGATTTATACACTATTGTATGCGCTCAAACTAATTTTCGAAGCACTTTTTTCACTCCGATTGAGACACCTCCAAAACACGAACGCTTCAACAGCTGCTTCGGACGATGAAAAACGTTGACCATGCATTTTTTTTCTTGATGCTAAGGAATAAAAAGAAGTCATTGGGTCCCAAGTCAGGGCTGTACGGCGGATGGCCCATCAATTCGACGTTTTGGCGCTGGCTTTAGTCGATGTGTGAGAGCTCGCATTGTCATGGTGCAGAATGATTCGTTTTCTCTTCTTTTTCAAATTTCTCCGAAAACTTCAGGCTAACAAATTGTGCCGTACCACTCAGAATTGACCGTCCTAGGTTGCTCAAGCGGAACAGTCGCCACATGACCAGTTTTGCCGAAGAAACAGGCGACCATTTGCTTCGAAGTTCTTCATCTACGTAAAAAATTCGTTGGATTTGGCTCGTCTTCAAAGACCCACACAGTCGATTGCTGTTTTATTTCGGGCTCATATGCATAGATCCATTATTCCTCACCTGTGATGATCTTACAAAGGTCTTTTAAAGCACCGCGATCATATTTTTTCAAAATTTCTTTGCATCACTCGACACGATCCTTTTTTTGAGCGATTGTCAAATTGTGCGGTATCCTAAGAGAACAAACCTTTTTTGCGGCCAGGTGTTCATGAAATATCGAATGTATGCTGGTGGAAGAAATGCCCATGGATGCCTCTATCTCACGGTATGTCACATGATGATCTTGCATTATCAGTTCACGCATGGCATCAATGTTCTCTGGCACAACGGCCGTTTTTGGACGACCTTCACGAACTTTGTCTTCCAGCGAGCGAGCGTCGGCCACGATTAAATTCATTAAACAAGTTTTTTACAGCGCTATAGGATGGTGCTTCATCGTCATACAAAGATTTAAGTTAATCGATGCACTCTTGTCGTGATAATCCACGTTGAAAATTGTGAAAAATGATCGCACGAAAATGTGCCAAATTGATTTTTTCAATCACTGTATTAGACTTTAATAGGCCCCAAATAGGCTTCAAATTACATGTCAATAGATAAATGAAATAAAAATCATGGTTCTGTAGCGTTCCCCATTGACTTTAACATTATGGCCGGCTTCATTTTTGAAGAAATATAGACCAATGATTCCCTCTGCACACAGAGCACACCAAACCGTGACTTTTTGAGGATGTAACAAAGTCTCAACAATGACTTGTGGATTTTCAGTACTTCAAAAGCGACAGTTTAGGTTATTAACGTACCCATTCAACCAAAAGTGAGCTTCATCGTTGAACAAAAATTTCTTGTAAAAATCAGGATCGTTAGCCTTCCTGTTTTGTGCCGATTCACCGCAATTTGCAAACATTGTGCCGTAGTAAATCTATTCATTATGAAATGGCAAATCAAATTGAGCATTAATCAAGTGACAGCCGTCAAAAAGACCAACTCCGAAAAAAGTGCAGTCAGATTGAAACCACATGTCTAAAAAAACACCCGTTACATTCCTATGGTGTATAACACAGGAATTTCAAATATTAGCAGCATTCTCTGAGAGAAAGGTAAATGAAGCCTAACATAAAAATACAAGAAAAAAAAGTGGACCACAGCCACTGTATCTCTGTTCTACTTTTACAGGAGCAGTCATTTTAAGACCAGAAGACAAGTATCATTTGCTGGTAAAATACTAGATTGGCTTTAGCAAATGTTATTAAGAGTATAAGGCCGATATTTGAACAGTTTTGTATATGTGAACTATAAAAAACTCCAGTAAAATGTCTTCATGTAGCCCCTTAAGAGTGTTGCACCCAATTTAAAGCCCGGTCAGTCTACAAGCATTTTAAATTCGAACTTGCTTAGATTAAGTGAGTGCAACCTTAACACAATCCTTGAGAAATTGCGCCATATAGGTTAATGCTTCCATATAGGCTCAAAAAAAGATTCCTACCTAAGCGAGGCCTTTTCTTCTTAAAAGTTGAGTTTCAAGGCAAACCTTGCTCAATTGGAATTGTATAGTATACCATATAGCCAACATTGTCTGACTGCAAACTTTTCTACTTGTTCAAGTATTCCGATATCTCTCCTATAAAACTCGTTTTGCTACATCCCATAGCGTTGTGTTATGGGAACATTCCATTAAAAATTTAAGAAATACAATATAGTGAGAAAATATTAAATCTAATCAATGAAATATATTCTTTAAAAATTCTTCATCAAATTAATGATAGCATTCATTGATTTGCTGAATGTTGAACGTGTTCGCGTTCCTCAAATTGGTAATTCTTTCACGACTGGACAAATTTCATCAGCATATCCCTTGCCTCATGTCCATTTCAGACCATGCCTGAAATATAATGGGGCGAAATGGCAGCCTTTGAATATTTTTGGATTGGTGGTCGGATGGTACTAGGCTAAAATTGCTTAGTTCTGAACCAGTGGTCGGATTTATTTCTATTAAAAGATCTAACCTTTTAAAAATTACCTATACAAAACTACCTGCCAAAGTTATGACAATTTGACTGCAATGCAAAAACTGTATTTCTTTTTTTTTGAAGCGAAAAACCACAATACATTTATTTGTTTTTGTAAATTAACACAAAAAAATGTTTTTATTTCAGTCATAACTTTGAAACGGTAGCAATTTTAGCCAGTACATAGCAATTTTAGCCTAGTAAACCCAACCCGAACTAGCAACAAACCCACATGTGCTTCAAGAGACACAATTGCATCCGCACAAAATCACTGTGTGGTGTGGTTTTCACGCCGGAGGTGTGATTGGGCCGCATTTTTTCGTCGATGACAACAATCGTCATGTTACCGTCTATGGAGAGCTCCATCGTGCCATGTTAGAAAATTATTTTTGGTCAGAATTAGATGAGCTTCACATCGTCGATATGTCGTTTCAACAAGACGGTGCCACTAGCCCCACATCACGCGTTACAATCGATTTACGGAAAGGCAATTTGGTGAACGTGTTATCTCGAGAAATGGTCCGGTCCAATAGCCCTGTCGTTCATCCCATTTGATTTCTCTTTATGGGGCCAAATAAAGTCACTGGTCTATGCCAACAACTTTAGAAGAGCTCAGAGACAACATCCAACGCGAAATTGCCAACGTTCTGGTGTAAATGTTTGCACGAGTGGTGCAAAATTGGGTCCAAAGAATAGATCGCTGTACACAGGCTCTTCGTGAAAATCGAATTTCATTCCTAAACTGTAACTTTTGCGCTACACCTGTAGTAAATGTAAAATCTATATCTTAAATATTCTGTATTTTATTAATATATAAATTATTTATATTTAGCTCTTTTGTTGTTGTTTATGTCCTTTACGGAAAACCAGTATATGACAATGGACAACCCTTTATCAACTAATTTTGGAACGATTTGCACCCGTAACAATAGTCTGGGCCCAAAAAATGAATTCCCATAAACATTTGAAATAATTATACCTAGTACCCAGCAAACCAAACCTTCTGAATTCGGTCAGAATTCTGTACGACAATCGGCAAAATGTTCCGATTTCTTACCGAGTTCGTAACGAAAAACATATGAGAGGGTTGACAAAAATTCTGAACTACTTCTCTGAAAAAAAAAACCTCAGACAAATCGAACAGAATTCGTAACGATTTCGGTAAGAATTCTCGATAGAGTTCAGACATTGTTCATAATTGACTGATATCAGACATTGCCGGCAAATTTGGTTTACTGGTTAGGGTCATAAATACTGTTACACAAGTTTTATGCTGTAAAATCAAAAGTAGTGAATGTTTTTGGACCAAATATTTTTTAATATATTTATTGATGTATATTGTATCCAAAAAGAATCTACTTATTCGAAATGTCCGCCTTTTGCTTTTACACACGCCTTAAGTCGCACTGGCCAATCGTCAATAGTTACACGTACCTCGTCCATTGGAAAATTGGCCACAGCTCGAACCAAAGCAGTCTTAAAAGATCCAATGTTGGGGTATCTTTTGTGACAAACCTTGTCCTCTAAAACCGTCTACAGTTTGTTATCCAATAGGTTCAAATCTGGACTGCCTGAGGGCCATTCTTCAGAGGAAATGAACTCTGGCAAATTGTTTCGAAGCCATAACTGGGAAGTTTTAGCCTTATGGGACGGCGCAGAATCCTTCTGGAAAGTCCATGGCTAGTTTTGGAACAGGGAATTGTTAAGAGGCTTCACAACAGCTTCCAATACGGGTTCTTGGTAAACTTTGGCCGATGTTTGACTCCTTGTTCGCAGAAATGCAGGTCAGTGACCCCATCGTAAGAGACACCCCACCAAACCATGACTGAAGCTAGGTGATGACCCTTTTCCGCCCTTTGGATCAGTTCAGATGCTTCCTTAGATGAACGCATACACTCTATCATTTTGTTTGTTAAATTTTTCCTGAACGGTAAAATTTTTTTTATTGGTGAACAAAATTTTTCTGTTTAAATTATCAGCGTGCTTCACCAAAAGACGTTTGCATTTTACAATCCTATTTTTTTTAAAGCTGCTGTCAATAAATGTCCGGTACGTCCTTTGAAAGCCCCAAGTCCCAAGTCTTTTTTAATCATGGACTCATGAATTTTATGTTTTCGGAGCGAATTTCTGTTAATTCTTGATTTAACGACTTTGATAACATGCGGTGTTCGACCAGAGCGTGGGCGGCCCGACCGGTGGCAGTCTTTAACATCTCCAGTCTCCTCAAACAGTTTTATGCTTCGGTAGACGAACATGCGGCTAATGCCTAGTGGCCGGAGCATTTTGAAAATATCGGTTTTTTTCATTTCACACTTGAAAAGCGCTATTACAGCGATACGGTTCTCACTATCTGACCACTCCATGATGAAAGTTGAAACAATTTTAAAATCCCATTACAGACTAACGCTATTGAGGTTAGCTTTCAAAACCCATATGAAATTAACGGGGTATATTCAGTTCTACTTTTGAAATGGGTGTGTTCAATGTTGTAACAGTATTTATGTCACTACTAAGTATAAAGTTATATATAACAATAAAATTAAAATTGTACGAAAGTCTGACCAATTAAAACAAGGACATAGGGATTTCCATTTTTACACGCAAAGAAAAGATATGGTTACACTATGGTTACCGCAACAATAATATGTTCTCTCCAATAAAAGCATGATCGTCGCAACCATAGTATTGTTTTTTGAATTTCATTTTGACAGTAGTATGATTGCGACAATATTGCTATTGTTGAAATGTAACAATAGTATTATTGCCAAATTTAGAAATGAAAATATGGTTGTAGCAACCATATATATATATATGTCTATGAACATAACAAAACAGGTTTTGTAGAGAATACATGTATGTGTGTGCGTATGTTTTTTTTGATATACAAAAAAAAACACATACACACGATACAGTGAATGGTTGCTGTCCATTAAAAAAATAACAATCGGAATGTAGTTCAAAGGATTTTATTGTGTTTACTTTGTTCGGTGAAATACTCTAATACCGACTGGTTCTCGTTTATTTAAAATCTGCCTGCACTTAAGTATATAGCCATTGATCATGGTTTAATCGCATTCGTTACTTGGTGTCTACGGATGGTGAAGTAGCATCCACCTCTGCTGGCAACTAAAAGTTTTTTTGACCGTTGGAATATATATTTTGGTTTCTTGAATGAAATGTTCAATAAAAACGTGGCCTCAAAATTGGCTATGATCTAATAGTAATGCAATTTATAATAACTTGCTTGATAAAAATCTCTATTTTTGAATAACAACATTACCCAATCCTAATAAATAATTTTGGGGATCATAGTATGGTTGAGTGTGAATCATACTATGGTTGTGGGGATCATAGTATGGTTGCGTGCGAATCATACTATGGTTGTGAGGATCATACTATGGTTGTATGAGAAACATACTATGGTTGTGAGGATCATAATATGGTTGTGAAGATAATAGTATGGTTGAGTGTGAATCATACTATTGTTGTGATGATCATAGTATGGTTGTGGAGATCATAGTATGGTTGAGTGTGAATCATACTATGGTTGTGGGGATAGTATGGTTATGTGTGAATAATACTATTGTTGTGAGGATCATAATATTGTTGTGGCACAACCATATAGCCAACAATAGTATGATCCTCTTCGAATATTGTCACCACAACCATACTTTTTTTCTGCGTGTAGACATAAGGCTAAATCGGAATTTCAGTTAAAGCCGATTTTTCAATTTAAAAAAAAACCGACAATCCGTTTTGACAAATCGAAAATGCCGGTTTACTGAAAACCTCAGTTTTTAACATCCTTTTACAGATTTCTTTCTTTTTATAAGACAAGCCCCAAAGACATGAAATCCTTAACAAAAATATTTGCCAGGAATGAGAGAACCTATCGCCCAAAGTTCTGGCAAGAGTGATAGAAAATGCAAACTGGCCGATATCATTTTCTCAATTTGATGTAAGCAATTTTAATATACTAAATAAACAAATTTGAAAAGCGGTACCAACGTTTCAAACAAAAAAAGTACAGAAAAAACATTGAGTGATTACTTTTGCCCCACTTTTTAGTTGCAATCTAGACATTGAGCCAAAACAAAAGAATTTAACAAACAATACAAATGTATTTCATGTCAACTGACCCAAAATTTGGAATCGACATCTTCCGATAATGATCAAACTTCCACTAAGGCAAGCCCGTACTGCCTGCCCGTAGATCGGCTCGTACGTTCTTTTATGAAAGTTGGAAATTAATGTCCAAAAGACCATAGAAGTTGAAATAAAAAAATCCTTAATTTTTACCTGAGATATGACATGGGTATTTAAATACCCCTCTACTTGCTTCCTGGATTATCACAACGGTGTTGCACCTGATCAGAAGACAATTGCTAAGGCTAAGTGATTAATTTCTTTGAGGTACCAGGTTATGCATTTGCATTTGACCGGATCTGGGGGCCAGGTGTGTTGACGTATCGCTGCTTCTTTCATTACATAGTAGACAACTTAAGCTATTCGGTACAATTAGAAATTTTTAATTTGTACCATTTCCTATGTTTCACAGCACTTTTCCAGAGCATTTTCCGAAAAAAATCTTTGATTTTTGCCTGCAAAAAACATAAAAAATAAAAAAAATTCTTCTTAATGCTTTAATTTATCCCAGTATTTCCTCTTTTCTATAAAAAAAATTACCGCCATATCGCTCACCTGGCCCACGCTAAAATTATTTATGTATCAATACTTTCTTGGGTATTTAAATACCCATTAGGCAGGAATGGGTTAGTCCTATTGGATATTAGTTTAGAAACAAACTTTTAACGAGATCGATTAAGGACTCTCAGAGTTAGAGGGGGTCGAATTTTTAAATTTTTTCCTAACAGGTGTCTTTTCACAGCCTTGTAACTTACTTCCTATTGTTCCTAGCAAAATTTGGTCCGAGTGTTTTAAATGGCTACTTATTATATCTTTTTAGAAAAAGTTAAAAAAATCACTTTTTTTGCAAATCAAAAATTTTGTTTTTTTCCTTTTGTTATTTTTGTTTTGTATATTTTGTCTTTTGTTATTTTTTTTTTGCTTAAAAGAAAGCTTGGGTCCTTTCCTTGAGGAGATTTATAGTCTCCTAGTGGTATGCGAACTTTTCATCTTAAAAAAAATTGTAACTTAACAACGTTTTTATTATTTATTTATTTTTTAAGGAAAAGACCTATGCTTTGTTTGGAGCAAAATTTTTTTTTTATTTTGTTTCTAAAATGATTGAATAAATAGCTTTCGGGAATAGTACTCGGGACAAATTTTGCTAAGACCAATAGGTAGTTAATTACATGGCTGCGAAAAAAACACCTGTTAGGAAAAAAAAATCAAAATTCGACCCCCTCTATGTCAAAGATTGTTCAAAGTTTGTGTTTAGACTACTATCCCATAGGACTGACTTTGGTGCAAGTTTTATTCCTATCGGAAATCATCGATTATAAAAGTTGGGTCACTTGACATGAAATGTTCTTCTGATTCAGAAATTTCTTGTAACGCAATTACATTTTAGTTAGTACTATTGTAAATATTAAAATAAAAAATAAAATCAATTTAATTAATAACTTTACTAAAAGAAAAACTATTATAGTTTTTAATCAAAAAAAACAACTTTAATCAAGATTTTTGTTCTTTGAAACTAATGCTAAAAACGCATACTACAATATTCTAAGTAGTTTCAAGCGAAACAAATTTTTCGGAAGAAGCAATTGAAGACTTGAAACCACTTTTGATCGGAATGTGTGTTCTTTAAAAGACCTAATAATAGCAATACCCTGTTTGGTGGCTCTACATGCAGGATCTAAGATTCTTACCTTAAACACGTTTTTGTAACAAATTGACTATTTCTTTCATTTAGAAAACTTCATCTAGAACGCATATTAAAAACAGTAATTATTTACATGGCTCTTCTCCACATGTTAAAAGTCTGACGCTCACATCTTAATAAATGATATTTAGACATTTCGGAATTCTGTAAAGAGAAAGAAAATTATTAATTCACAACATTGTTCGTAGAGCATAAAACATTCTAAGAATATCACTTTAGCGCGTAGTTTCCCTCTTAATAAACTTGTCACATGTTGCTGATGGAAAATCTTTCTTGATTGATTTTTCTAAAGTGTAATAGGAATTTTATGTACAAATATACAAATGTACATACTATGGATGTATTACATGTAGTTATATAATTTGTACATCCTTTTGTCCAGTCAATATTGATTGAATTTGTTAAAGTGTATTAAGAAATTTAGGTATGTATGTCCGGGGTACACCTCGGTCGATATGTACTAACATCGTTTACATGCATCTCGTGGGAATATTTTATCCCCATGTGCGTTTTAGCGTGTCTGTGTGCCCATTTTTTTACTCCAATACTGAGTGCGATTCAATTCTAGGCCAAATAAGTCAAATAATCCGTTTTTTCCTATTTGTATCCATCCAACCAAGTGTCGTCATTAGCGTCATCATATTCCAGGAATCATAAGCACGTTCTATAGTGCTATGCAACATTATGACAATCCTCCATCCATCCATTAGTAGATCCATTCATCCATGTGTTCTGCTGATGGCTACAAATAAAATACCTGTAACTGATTTAAATTCTGTGATTGTAGCTTGTTTTGAATCCTAGTCCGCGCTATTTGAAGTGAAGCTGATGACGATGCCCGATGCGAGCCCGCGCAAATGTGTCTGCGTCCAGACCATCATGATATTGTATGAAGAATGCGTTCAAGCTCATTTAACGCACCACAAATGGGTTTCGAATGGATGCCTTCAATGTACGAGTAGTGTAGTCATCGGGACAAAGATTTTATTAATTACTTTCAATATTGTCTGGTGGCCAGCCAGTGCTGGTCAATGTGCATTTACTTTATGGTGGCTTGAACGATTGGACGCTTGGATGCATTATTCAACGCTGACTTTAAACATCAATAAAAAGTCAATTAACGCTTTGATGAGTTGTAACCTAAAATATCCATAGATAGTAAAACCATACTTTGGTATGTCCACATGAATGCTTTCGCAATGGTTTTTAGGTCTTTGATAAACTATCAGTAATCGATGATCATTGGGAATTTTTTATAGTCTTCATTGTCAGATTGTCGAGGAGTAGAGTAAGAATGCGGCTTTTGTATATGAAGACATTGCATAACCCTTATTTGGATAACAACGATTTACGTTACTTTAGTGTTACTATTTTTCTTCACAAATTTCTGGCAAAACTGATAAAATTGTGCTATTTATTATCAAGTCCATTGTAGGTTAAAAAACCCGGTAAGTTTAGGCAGACAACGATTTGAAGCGGCCACTGTATTATGGTCAAATCCCTAGTAATCAATAGGTGTTACTATAAACGGAATGTAATGATTAGGGATCGGAACTCTATGCAAATGCGTATTTGTAGTCGTTAGTCTTCAAGTCACTTTGCGAATTAAGCATTTTGAAATAAATTCTATTGATTTGGTAGTGCATATTTTACCACAAATTTACTTTTTTGCTTATATTGGTATTAAATTCATATTTTATGAATATTTTTCTGGAAATACATCTTTTAAGCATAATTTTCAAAATACAATTTTTTTTGGAAAAGTTTTTTAAAACGTGTAGTTTTTAATCTGGCCACAATATGGTTGGAATTGATCTTTTTGAGAGCTGTCACTTGATTTATACTCAGTTTGGTTCGCCATTTCATAATCAATAGATTTTCTCCAGAACAACAAATCGTCATGAATGTGCCTCAAAACAATATGGCCAAAGATCCTGATTTTTAAAAGAATTGTCGCATTTTGATTTATGAAACTCCACAAGCCATTGTTGTGGCACCATGACATCCTCGAAAAGTCACTATTTGATGTGATCTATGGGCAAAGGGAATGATTGGTCCATATTACTTCAAAAATGAAGCCGACCACAAAGTTACAGTCATTCGTGAACGGTACAGCGACATGATTAATGACTTTTTCGTTCCTGATGTGGACGACCTCTGGTTTTAGAAAGACGGCGCTACAAGCCATACAGCCAACAAAATAATCACTATATTGAAGGAAACTTTTGGTGAGCGCATTATCTCGCGTCGTGGGCCTGTGGCGTGGCCTCCAAGGTCGTGCGATTTAACACCGCTGGACTATTTTTGTGGTGTTATGTAAAGTCGTTTGTCTACGCAGATAATTTCGATACGATTGACGCCTTGGTAGAGAATACTCGGCGCATTATTGCTGACTTACGGCACCAAATGCTGCAAAAAATTGTCAAAAATTGGGTCTTTCGGCTGGAATTAATTCGAGCCAGCCGCTGCGGCCACTTGCCTGAAATAATTTTAATACATAATAACTATTATCTTTATAATGAAGCTAAATGGTTTTACATAACATTAAATCATATGTATTTTACTGCTTTTTTAAAACCACACTTCTAAAAAACAGCCTTTACTCCTGAAGTTCCTCAGCAGCGTATCAGGGGCAAACTTATCTCAAAACGGTAAGCTGTGTACGATATAATTTTTTATAATAAGGGCAAATTTATGGACATAACATTAAATTATATGCGTTTTACTTCTTCTTGAAAACCACACGTCTGAAAATAATAGCCTTTACTTCTGAAGCGTATTAAGGATCAGCGCCAAACTCCTCTCAAATCAGTGAGCTATGTACGATATAATTCTTACTTGAATTAATTCTGGCTTGAATTCTTATGGCCCTACTGTTTAATGCCGTCTCCGGACGGCTAATGAATTTTACAGAGATGCTTTTGCGTGGATTAGAGACTAATCCTTACTCGCAAAGTCGCCGGCATTTACGAGGTCGAAACCCGCCAAAAAAAAATGTTCCTGTGCTGAAACTGGATTTATTTGGATGATAGCCGAGCACACTTACCATAGCGGCCCACTTTGTCAAATACGGTGATAGAAATAACTCTCGCAGTTATTTGCCAAATTGAGATTTCTTAAAATCTCAAACTGGCAAATAATTTTTTCGTTGTCCTTTAAATTAAAATATTAACAAAGCCTTCTTTAGTAGCCTTTCGACCTAATAGTACAGATCCAACATGTTGTCTTTGATGTCCTGCCGTTTAAGAATGCTGAAACTAAAACCAACTGATCCTTTAAAATAACGCAAGATGCTTTCAAAAAGTCTTGCTTATACAATGGATGCTATATATATTTCTAGCCTAGGCAACACTAAGTGTTATCCGGCGCCATCCAAAAAAGTTTGACATTTTTAAGCATAAACGTACTCAGAATGTTTTGACTCACGACCATGAGTCCGAAACAAAACAGCAGTTGACCGTGTGGGCCTTCGAAGACGAGCCAAATCCAACGAAAGTTGTTCGTGGAAGAAGCACTTCGAAGCAAATGGTCGCCTGTTTCTTCGGCAAAACTGGCTTGAACAACGTAGGATGGTCAATTCTGAGTGGTACACCACAATTTGTTTGCCTGAAGTCTTCGGAGAAATTCGAAAAACGAACAAGAGAAGACAAATCATTGTGCACCATGACAATGCGAGCTCTCACACATCGGCTCAAACCAGTACCTGTTTGAGCGTCCAAAACAGCCCAGACTTGGCACCCAATAACTTCTTTTTATTCCCGCACATCAAGGAAAAAAATGCGTGGTCATCGATTTTCGTCGCCAGAAGATGCTGTTGAAGCGTTCAAAAACCAGTTTAGGAGGTGTCTCATTCGTAGTGGAAAAAGTGTTTCGACAATTGGTTTGAGCGCATGCAAAAATGTATAAATCATGCTGGAGAATACTTTGAAAAACAATAAATCCATTTTTGATGATAAATATTCGCATTTTCATTATTAGGCCAGAAATACATATAGCAGCCCTCGTGTTTTGCACACTGTGTTATGAGTACCACTAAATTAACCGTGGCAGAATTGGACTACAGCACCCATATAAAGGTCCCTAGCGATGTGAAGCCCTGCTTTAGAAGCCACATAACATATCCGATCTTACTTTATTATATTGTAGTGCATTGAGAGCGAATTATAACTAACCCTACCTAAGGTCGACCATATTGAATCTTCAAGTCACACCTTAAATGGGATCTGGCTATATATTATGGCCAATACAAATAACCCAGGGTAAAATAAGACCATATATGTTTTATGTTTTTGTATATCGGCCTAGGGGTCACATATTTAGTCCGACCTTTCCCAAAATTCCGGACAGAGACGCAGAGTCGCTTCACTAGCAAAGTGGTGTAAGCTTGAGATAATAAGAAAAAATCATGAGCTTCAAAGTCGAGGTTAACATACTTATAAAGGCTTAGAGACAGATGAATTTATGTGTTCGAAACTATCAGCAGATTGTTGTATTCGTATAAAAGAAAATTTTTAAAAAAAATACTACAAAAAATTCGTAAAATTGAATAATCCAGAAGAGGATTTTGTTCGAAATTTGATAGAGAAAATTTGAAAACAAAAGGAGACTGCTACTGCAAGACCATACGGACAGAGGAGGACTTTGAGGTCATCTGGTGGTAAACGCATAGGGAGTTGCCTATTCTGCACGGTGCATTCAATCGATCATTTTTTCAGTCGTGCTTTGAATTAGTACGAAAAATGTAGTTGATGCTTCTGACGAAGCCGAAAAAATACTTCTTATTTCATTGATTATGTCGCTGATTTCCACATTATGTCAAATTGCTCTGGCAGGACGCTACATTCGGTTTTTTTGGAAGAAGGGCGACAAACTGCAAAAAAAAAAATTAAAAAAAAATTGAAAAAAGTTTAAACGAAAGCACTGAAGGAACACGATCTAATAATGGCAGATTTGCGCAATAATCATGACACAAACGATAGTGTTCGAAATCGAGGATGTTCTGATTCCAACCCTTCTAATTCAGGCAAGCCCAGTCTCAGGTTTAAAAAGCCAAGAAGCCACAAATTCACACTGTGGTATCAAATAAAATCATGAGGCTATACAACGACAAATGATTACTTGGGACCTGCAAAGCGGCCCGGGTTACAGTTAGTTCTATATAAAAATGTTTCCATGTTTTAATTGTGCTCGAAATTTTAAGATTTCAATACAGGTGCTATTTCCTCCACCTAAAAAACACGTAGTCCATTGAAAGTTTCACAAAAAAAAATTAAAAAAATACAAATTTTAAAGGAACAAGAATTAATATTTTCCGGTATATCATTGTTTTTTTGGCAACAGCAAACATTCCGCTTTTTATTGTATGAAAAAAACACATATTGTTGAGGTGACTGCCCCTGGCCGAAGAGTGTTTCTTTCGGGTCAATCCGGTACATAGAACCGGTAGTCGGCAGAACAATATCCTAAGCAATACCTGTTGGAGTGTTTTCGCAGTAATCATCCAAACAACAATTTCTTGGACATGATGCCTCCGCCCAGGCAGACCAGCTACGATCTTCATGATCTAGAGAGAAAAGTCCAGCGGTATAAGAGAGAACCTTTAGATCATCGAAACTGCCGGGCAGGTCTGAACAACATTCACGCCGATAAAGTCGCACCAAAAGTATCCAGCTACCATGCGAATGTAGTGCTAGGGGAGCATCCCCCGGAGAAGGTACTACCTCGGCAGGCGCGCGTATTTCTGGCGCAGCTGAGATCTATATGTCTACCGATGCATAAAACTGTTTGAGAACACTGGAGATGTAAATGACCGCCACCGGTCGGGCCGCCCACGCTTTGTTTGAACACCGCATGTCATCAAAGCCGTTAAATCAAGAATTCACAGAAATCCGCTCCGAAAACAGAAAATCATGGCCCGTGAGATGAATATCACGCAAAAGTCCATGAGTCGAATCATTAAAAAAGACTTGGGACTTGGGGCTTTCAAACGACGTACTGGACATTTATTGACTGCAGCTTACAAAAAATAGGATTGAAAAATGCAAACGTCTTTTGGTGAAGCACGCTGATAACTTGCACAGAAAAATTTTGTTCACCGATGAAAAAAGTTTTTACCGTTCAGGAAAAATTTAACAAGCAAAATAATAGAGTGTATGCGCGGTCATCTAAGGAAGCATCTGAACTGATTCCAAGGGTGGAAAAGGGTCATTACCCATCTTCAGTCATGGTTTGGTGCAAGCAAAAAAAAAGTATGGTTGGTTATATGGTTGTGGCACAACAATAATATAATCAGCACAACAATAGTATGGTTCACATACAACAATACTAAGATCCCCCACAACAATAGTATGGTCCTCACAACAATAAAATTATTCACACACAACCATACTATGATCCCCACAACCATATTATTATTCACACTCAACCATACTATGTTCCCTACAACCATATTATGACCCTCATAACCATAGTATGTTTAACATACAACCATAGCATGATCCTCACAACCATAGTAAGACTCACACACAATCATACTATAATCTCTAAAATTGTTTGTAAGGATTGAATTAAGTTGTTATTCAACAACAGAGATTTTTATTAAGCAAATTTTGTATAAATACATTAAACTCTTAATAATATGGGTGATTTATTTAAGAGTAGAAAAAATGCTCTTATTAAAAATATTTTAGTTTTACTTATCCAAACTTGTAGTTTTGAAAATATTTAATTTACATATAAAAAGTACTATTATTGCGTAAGATTCGTAACAATAACATTGTGAAATTAAAAAAAAATGTTATGATTTCGTCGGTATGATTGCCGTAATCATATTATTGTTAACATAAAACCAAAAAACAATAGTTTTGTCGCACCAACCATATATATTGTTGTTGCAACCATATTTTCATTTTTAAATTTGGCAAGAATACTATTGTTACATTGCAACAATTTTAATATTGCCGCAATCATACTATTGTTAATATTAAATTGAAAAAAACAATACTATGGTTACCGAGATCTTACTTTTATTGCAAAGAACATAGTATTGTTGCCGTGACCATATATTAACCATATCTTTTCTCTGCGTGTGGGGTGTCTCTAACGATAGGGTCACTGACATGCATTTCTGGAGTCAAAACATTCGCCAAAGTTTACCAAGAAACCGTTATGGAAGCTCTTGTGAAGCCTCTTAACAATTCTCTGTTCCAAAACCAGCCATGGACTTTCCAGAAGGATTCTGCGCCGGCCCATAAGGCTAAAACGTCCCAGGCGTGGCTTCGAAACAATTTGCCAGCGTTCATTTCCTCTGAAGAATGGCCCTCAGGCAGTCCAGATTTGAACCCATTGGATTGCAAATTGTGGACGGTTTTAGAGGATAAGCTTTGTCACAAAAGATCCCCAACATTGGATCACTTAAGACTGCTTTGGTTCGAGCTGTGGCCAATTTTCCAATGGACGAGGTTCGTGTAGCTATTGACGATTGGCTAATGCCAAAATTAAGGCGTGTGTAAATGCAAAAGGCGGACTTTTTGAATAACTAAATTCTTTTTGGATACAATCTACATCAAAAAAAATATATTAAAAACTATTTGGCCCAAAAACATTCAGTACTTTTTATTTTAAAACAGTAAAACAGTATTTATGTAAAACAGTATTTATGTCCCTACTTAGTAGATATCGAAGCAGATCCCCCACAGACGAACACGATTTCAAAATAAATATATGGTTGTTACAATAACAATAACATTCCGCTTTTATGTATCACAATTCAATTCATGTGGCTGCCTTGGGGGTCTTCTTAAAAGTCCATCCTGTCAACATAGTTTTCCAAGATCTTTGTGACTGTTTCTGGCTCTATCTCACGATTGGCTTGCCTCAAAATTCGGCTTTAGGTCTTGAAGCATTTTCAAGGGGCATACTGAGAATTCGTGTGCTTTAAATTGAGGGAAAAAACGGTCTTATCCACCTCGTTTACCAACCAACCAAATCTGGTCAACGGCAGCTTCATTCTTGTCAGTAAACATCGATCGACTACGAGGACCTTTAGTGTGGATCACTGGCATACAAGTCTCAAGAAGTTGTTGCCTAAAATAACGTATAGCACGCCTGTAGGTTGTTCTACTGCGGCCAACTATTTTTTTCAATAAACGCTAAATTTAATGACACGTACGAAAGGTCTCACTTTTTGTGTGGCATTTCATTAACGAGATATAGTCTTTATTTTCTTTATGTTAACTCCTGACTTACACTCCACAGCTGATGTATACAACAATCATAATATTTACGAATAATTAATTTAACATTGATTACGAGTATAACAAACCGGAAATTCCAATGGATATTTTTTTAATTTTTACGATAAGCAATATGGCTTTTGCTAGTCAGTCCACCACCATCTGGTTGCCCAATTTATGGCAAACATAAAAATCCTTTGGCGTCCAACATAAAATCGAGCAAGAAGTATTTGCTTTCTCCTGGCGCGTTCTTTACATTCAGTTTGGCTTAACAAACATAACCCAATTTCTTCACCTGCACCGTGTTAGTGGTCGATGCCATTTTTGCCATTGCCGCCGTTGCTCGTTTTATGTATAAATAATAAACAAATTTCATAGATAATTTCCTGTGAAAACAACAAGACCCGCCACAACAAACGGCTGTATGTAACTGCCGCTGCAACTCCAGAAATGCAAGAAAAGCAAAAAAATATAGTTCTGCAAGAAACAAACAGCGTCATAATTTGCCCGGCTAGCGAGCCGTCGTAGAAGTCGTTCTTTCTTTCTACTCTTGGTGGGGTTTGAAAAATTATTAAAATCATAAATATCAACAGTCACAGCTTCTTACATGGACCAAAGTGGTTGGGTGGCAATTTAAGCCATACATTGGAGGAAACACACACAGACCCACTCACATGTGCTGAAATCTGCTAACTGGGTATAGGAATTTCCAATGAAAAGGCAATTTATGCAATGGCAGCACAAGCGCTGTCTCTGATAGCAAGAGGAAAATGTGTTAAAACAGGGAGGAAGGTGTTCGCAGGTGCGCGTAAGCTGTCAGGTTGTTGAATAGGCGGCGGGCGGACATCGCCTTAACATATCCTGTGGCAGTTGGTTAGCACACACTTCTTATTTTAATAACAAAATAATAATAATAATAAAATTAGACCAAATCAAAAGAATTGTTTACTAATTTATGATTTAAGATGATACTCGTACATTGTTTTGCAAATGGAGAGCATATGGGTAATTTAATGGCACAACTGCATTTTGGCCAACTAAACAATTAAGAAAAGTTTAAGTGGCTCCGATTTTCAAACACACAACCACTTTGTTTTACGAAAGATTTCGCACCTCTGTCAGTATTTAAGCAAGGTCAAACTGAATAGGTGACTTCTAGGGTGGAAGGGACATATTTCTTTGTGGCTACATTTAAATCATTAGCTGATATGGCCGTAACTCGCACTTACCGCGCTTTATAAAAACTAGATTGAATTAAAAATCTGTCATTGGTGAGACTTTTAAGCGGAAAGTTAATTTTTATGGGGGGTTTTATCAAAAGAGTGGACAATTTAAGCAATATACGAGGGCGACCGCAAAACTAACTGGCCTGGCACATTTTCTGTTTTACTAGCAACTTTTTTTTTGTTTTCTTAAAGCAATCTTTTATAAGCCATCTGTCAAAATTTTCGAAATATTTAATGATTATTTTCTTTGTTACAGGTGATTGAAGTAAACAAGTTTTATAATTTTTGAAAAATGGAAAATAAAGAGTTTCGTGCGGTAATTAAACACTTTTATATGAAAGTTTATACGCCACAATTAATCAAAGATGAATTGGATTCTGTTCATAGTGATAATGCACTATCATACTCTTACTCCACCGTGAAATCCTGGGTTCAACAATTTAAAATTTGTCGTTCAAGTACGGAAGATGAACAACGCTCTGGAAGACCGAAAGCTTCTACTACTATTAAAAACATTACAAAAATATTTAACCCTTCTGCACAAATTGGGTCAAAATGACCCAAATTTAAAGAGCAAACGGCTACAATCATGTCTCAGGATACCTACATGCTTATGAAACTTTTTCATATCCTCAGTCAGGGTCTTATGAAGGAATTAACGTTAAAACATTTTATAAGGAAAGTCTATTTTTTTTTATTAAATTTTAAACATTTTACGTACGCTTATACAATTTGTGGGTCAATTTGACCACCAAGGTAATATATGCAAAAATATGCATAAATAACAAAAGCTACTCCGTACTTTGTTGTGTTTTTTTCTTATTTCATTGACTTGTGAACAAAATCGCAAAAAAAAATAGAAGCTATTGAACATTCTGTCATTGTCAAATTGAAAAACAAAATTGAATTACTAGAAATAATCATCCTGTGTTGTTTTTTTTTTTTGGAAAATTCGAAAGTAAAATGCGGAGACAAAGCCAGGTAATAATTCTATTTTGTTATCCGCTTGCTGTTTTTTGTAAGTTAGCATTTGTATTCGTATTTATGTTTATAGATTCTATCCCGCCAAAGAATTGCAGAAATTCCAAATGAAAATGATGAGTCTTTTGATGATGCCTCTGATGAAGATGAAAATTTTGAATGTGCCCAGCCTGAAATCAATGAGTCGGATTTATCGACAGACTCGTTAGAGAGTATTGACAGTCTACGTAGAGATACCCGATCATCCCAGACGCAAGAAAATAATGAATGCTTTTCCGCAAAAGATGGTACGACTGGACCAGTTAGGTGCAACTTACACATGTAAACGGCAAACTAAGCGCTGGCCGGTGGCACTGTTCTCGAATATAATCGATGTTTCGGGATATAACGCATATGTTATATGGACCGAACTTAATCCCGAATGGAACAGTAATAAAAATTTTAAACGCCGATTGTTTTTAGTAGACTTGGCCACATCCTTGATAACCCCGCACATTGCACGTCGCAAGAGAATGCCGTATGGTCCTTCTGCGAATAGAGTCGTGGAAAAGATACAGGAAGCAGTAATAGCAGACACTCCCAGTACATCCAAAGATATTCAACCTCAACGTTCTCCCTCATGCTTCTTGGGTAAAAGGCAAAGAAAAAAAATGTTGAGTTTACCATTATACTGATATGTTTTTCCTATTGGGTCAAATTGACCCACAAATTGTTTATGAGGGGTAGAATGTGAATTTGTGCAGAAGGGTTAATGAAGTGACTAAAGATAGACGAATAAAGCTCAGAGAACTTGCTGATATTGTTAAAGTACACGAAAAACAAGTTTGGACTATTTTACATGATAAACTCCACATGAAAAAGCTATCCGCAAGAACGCTGCCGCGTTTGTTGACTTTGCCCCAAAAAATCGTCCGTTGGACCAATTCCGAGGAGCTTTTAGCGATTTATCAGCGTAATCCAATAGAGTTCTTGCGCCGATTCATATCTGTTGATGAAACATTGATCCATCACTACATCCCAGAATGCAAAGAACAGTCAAAACAATGGCTAGAAGCTGGTAAAAGTGGTCCCAAGAGGGCGAAAACTATTAAGTCAGCAGGAAAAGTAATGGCCAGGGGTATAATATGCATGGGGTATAATATTTATTGATTATCTTGTGCATTATTGGATCGGTTGAGTGAAGAAATCAAAATAAAACGACCGCATTTAGAAAAAAACGTTCTTTTTCATCAAGATAATTCTCCTTCACACACTGCATTTTACTCAACAAAAACTGGCCGAATTTCGATTTGAAATTGCTCCGCATCCACCATATAGTCTAGATTTAGCTCCTTCTGATTATTTCTTGTTTCCAAATTTAAAAAAAATTTCTCGGTGGCAAAAAATTTTCGTCCAATAGCGAGGTTATTGCTGAAACTGAGGCATATTTTAAAGGTCTTGAAAAATCTTATTTTTCGGATGGTATTAAAAAACTTGAAAAACGTTTGATGAAGTGTATTGAGTTGGAAGGAGATTATGTTGAAAAATAAATAATAATAATTCCAAAAAAGAGTTCTTTTTATATTAGGCCAGTTACTTTTGCAGTCGCCCTCGTAAGTATAGGTCGCTCATAACACACTATGCTAAATTTAAGAACATCGGATTATATTTATGACTTCTCTAGTTTCTTAACACGGAAAATACCTTTGTGTGGGGCTGTATGGCAAAATGGATATGTAGGCATGCCCACTTTCGTCTGAGTTACTTACAGATCTCACACAACACAAAATGCTTGACTTAAATAAATTTCAGCCAGATAGGATGACATAGGTCACTTTCATAGCGAAATGGCTTTTAATCGAAAAATGATTTAATAAAAGCTCTAAACTATAGACCGACTTGACCGATTTTTACCAAAGCTATCAGTGATCGCGCTGAACGTACCATTCCAAATTTGAGCGTGGTTGTTTTTAAGTTGTTGCTTCTTGATCTGAATGACCTCCAGTCGAGAGGGAATTGTATGTGGGAGCTATTTGAAATAATATATCGTTATAGTTCAAATTCAGCAGAGAGGGATGTTGGTGGCTTGTAACACTCCATGCGAAATTTGGTTGGAACCAGATGAAAAATGTGGCTTCCTCAGCTATAGGTTTTGAAATTAGGGAGGACCTTTGTATGGAGTATATGAAAATTTGCACATATAAGGTCTAGCTGTTTTAGCAGAGTAAATTATCGGTTGTTAGCCCTAGAACACCAAACGCTGCCTGTGGGATGACTCGATATTGTTAGACGATATTTTTAATATATTTTTTTTTGTTATGTAAATTTTTTTTATCAGCGACTTAAAAATTAAATAAATTCGCTTTTATTTTCTTATTCTATTTTTGTATTCTTCAAGATAAGGCGTTTTTTTAAAGAAAAAAAAAATTTATTGAACAGGTATTAACCGGCTCAAGACCTCTTGTCCCTACTCGTATATTAATATATTTAAACAGAAGACAAGTTTTTAACAAAATGGCAAAGTGACATTGTTTTTCGTGGCTGCACACGGCCTTTATTGCGGTATCAGGTCCGTGACAATCCTCTTCAGTTTTTCTTTTAACAATTGCAGCGAAGTTCTGCCAAGTCTAATCTTATATTTCTTCATAGTTGAGCGCCGATTTCGCAATTTACAATACCAAACCTCTTATGACTAAACCTTCACCGTGTAAAGTTTCAGGGTTCAGATTAATCCGTTACTGCTAAAGTTCTTTCAACAGACACACGGATGGACGGATATGGCTAGATCTCTGAGAATTATAATTACAACGATCAATAATATATATATTTTTAGATACTTCGATCAATATTTCGAAAAGACAAATTTAGCAAACACCATAAAAAATTTAATTCTGCTCAGCCTCTTTTACTTTCAAAAGACCCAAAGTTAACTAGGCATACAACAGTAGTGGAGTTCAAAATAAGCTATTCCACTTCACACAAGATCACAGGCCGGCTGATAATTCTAAATTGTACCATATATTCGTAACTGAATTCTACCAGCTGCAGCATTTCCACCATAGAATGCCCCATACAGTGCTAGCAAATTATGATGGATCACATAACAGATTTTTGTTTGTTAAATTAAATCGCCAACTAGTTTTCCACACGCCTTCTCTATCTGTCTGCTCTCAGTGAAAAATGTCTAAATCTTCAGGCAACTGCATCATCAAGCCTATGCAATACGAACAACAGCAGCAATAGCCTTCCAAAGATGGCAAAATGAGTGTTAATCACAAGTGGCTGGTTTTTGTTTTGCAATGGCTGTTGATGCAAGAGCTCTGGCTAGCTTTCCCGCCAGCTTTTCTGCAGTAGCATCAATACAAACATATTATGAAAACATTAGCAAATATTGGCTGCTGCTGGTTTATTTCGCATTCGTGTGTATGTGTGGCATCATCTGAAGATGTTCCAGTCCGTCCATCGTCCATCTATGTTCATTTCATGTAGAAAATTATAGAATTTGTAAGCGAATAGTTCGCATTTATTTATGCACCACAACGAATGCCAAATTGAAAAGTGTTTGAATTGATTTGGCAGCCACGGTCATGAAAAACCGGTTGCATTTAATTGTAAATGTTGCTGTTAACATTTTTACCCATTTGTTTTATTGTATTTTGTTGATAATACGTTTTGCCATTTTATTTATTAATTTATGTTAATTTAAGCATAAGCAATAATGAAAATGTCCTCTTCATTATGTGGTTTTGGTCTTAAGATGTCCTCGTGCGGAGAATTTATGATATGTTTTAACTTTGTATGTATTATGAATGTATTAAAATTTCCTCTAAAGGCATTTTTAAGTTGTGTAAAAAAAAATCAAGTTTCTCTAAATATTTCGTTAAGTGATTAGAAAACAACTTAAATGGCCAATGTATTGAATTTGAAATGAAAATATACATTATTGAGTATTAACATATTAAAAAATTAGTAAGTGTAAAATATATTTCCATTTGACTAGGTATTTGATATGTTATGTGTTAATTGCACTTAAAACCTATCCTAGCTCGCCCTGTTTTAAATAGCTGCCTCTGTAGAAGTTATGCAAAAATCTAATCTTTATATATGTGACGCAAAAAATAGAAGGGGTCTAAGGATAAAAACTAGTTTTCTCCAGGAGAGCCATTTTAAAGATTTAAATACGTGTATCTTTGGTGTACCATCAATTTCATAAAATGCGCATATCTCTGGGAGGGAACACTTTTGGGGCATTCGATGCTCACATGTTGTCCACATCAAAAAAAAAAAATAAAATTGATTTTTTTACCTTTAGGTCCCTTTCTCTATGCACTGTCACATATATTAAAATGTAATATTCGGTGTCCGAGATCCTCGAGAACCGCTATATCGATAAACACAAAACTATGTATAAAAATGTTACCTATGTCTGTCGGAAGGTTTCTTCGTCGTCATGATATATTAATATTTCGTGTTAAGGGATCGATTTTGACCAAACTCTCAAAATTAATTATATGAATAAAGATAGGTTTGCTAATGAAATTTGGACCCGGTCAGTGGGAGCGAACTTGAGATATATACGGAATACAAATTGTATGTAACGGGAGATCCATCTTGAGGTATTTTTTTCACAGAGTTGTGTTTAACTTTATTATATTCTTTTCAGTATTGTTTGCCATTTCATCATGGAAAGACTTACACCGAAACAACGTCTTAAAATTGTGCAACTGTATAATGGAAATGAGCGTTCGGTAAAAAACTGTTTTCGACCACAATTTTGTTCTGTGATGAGGCACATTTCTGGCTCAACGACAACATTAATAAACAAAATTGTCGCATTTTGGCTAAAGAGCAACCATAAGAGGTTCAAGAGGTCCCAGAGAAAACCACGGTCTGTTGCGGTTTATGGGCTGGTATAATTATCGGTCCTTTTTTTTAAAATGATGATGGTCAGAACGTAACCGTGAATGGAGCTCGCTGTCGCGCCTTCATATCTTTTTGCTTCCTGAAATTGAAGCCCGTAATCTTGACGATATTTGGATTTAACAGGCCGCCTCCACTTGCCATACAGCTGCTCAAACAATAGATCTATTAAGAGGTCATTCCGAAGAGCAGTCAATCTTACGTTTTGGACCGGTGAGTTGGCCGCCTAGAACGTGTAATATCACAGCTATAGACTTTTTTCTTCGGGGATACGCAAAGTCCAAATTCTATGCTGACAAACCAGTTACTATTTAGGTTATGGAAGACAACAATCAGCGTGTCATTAAAGCCATACCGGTCGAAATGCTTGAACAAGTCATCGAAAATTGGACCCCCAGAATGGACACCCTGAAGTGCAGTTGCAGCCAACATTTAAAGAAAATTATATTCAAAAAATAAATGGCATAGAATGTGCTTTTAAAAGAACCACAAATATTCCACATTTTATTTGATTTTTTAATTTTTTTTTTTTATTTTGAAAAAAATAACCTTAGATTGATCACCCGATATGTTAAAATTGAGTACGTGATGGTGTGAAGTGGTCTGATTTTTGAGTTTTGACATGTTAACGGAAAAGTCTTTGAAAATACACGGTGGGACAAAAGTTACCATGGGTTTAAAACTTTAATAACATTTTCGTTTATTAATTTAATTTGTTTTTCTCGGAATTTTTCACTAACTATGAAAACTAAAGTCACCTAAATGACCCCCGTTTTCAACTTCGGAATGATGGGTTTTAGAGCATTTTCCATAACATCTCTTAAAATTTGTGTCTGTATTTCTGCAACAATGCTGGCCTTGAGGTGAAGGATCGTCTCGGGCTTGTTCACATATAATCGCTAATTTAAATAACCCCAAAGAAAATAGTCGGGTGCCGACAAATCTGGCGATCGCGCTGGCCAAATAATTTTCGAATTCCTGGAAATTATTCTCTCTCAAAAAATTTGATTTAAAAGTGCCATTGTGTCTCTGGCAGTGTGAGCAGTCGCTCCGTCCTGCAAAAAACACATCTCAGGCCCGTTTTCAAGAGCAGGACGTAAAATATGTTCTAGCATAAACCGATACCGCTCTCCATTTACGGTTACAGCAATTTCATCTTCATTCTCGAAGAAGTAAGACCCAATAATATTTGCAGATGTGATCCCACACCATACTGTACTTAGTAGGGCTATAAATACTGTTACACACGTTTTTTGCTGTAAAATAAAAAGTACTGAATGTTTTTGGACCAAATATTTTTTTATATATACATATTGATGTATATTGTATCCAAAAAGAATCTACTTATTCGAAATGTCCGTCTTTACACAAGCCTTAAGTCGCACTGGCCAATCGTCAATAGCTGCACGAACCTCGTCCATTGGAAAATTGGCCACAGCTCCAACCAAAGCAGTCTTAAGAGATCCAAATGTTGGGGTATCTTTGTGACAAACCTTGTCCTTTAAAACCTTCCACAATTCGTAATCCAATGGGTTCAAATCTGGACTGCCTGAGGGCCATTCTTCGTAGGAAATGAACGCTGGCAAATTGTTTCGAAGCCAGGCCTGGGACGGTTTAGCTTTATGGGATGGCGCAGAATCCTGCTGGAAAGTCCATGGCTGGTTTTTGGAACAGGGAATTGTTAAGAGACTTTACAACAGCTTCCAAAACGGTTTCTTGGTAAACTTTGGCCGATGTTTTGACTCCTTTTTCGCAGAAATGCAGGACAGTGGCCCCACCGTAAGAGACACCCCACCAAACCATGACTGAAGCTGGGTGATGACCCTTTTCCACCCTTGGGATCAGTTGGGATGCTTCCTTAGATGACCGCGCATACACTTTATCATTTTGCTTGTTAAATTTTTCCTGAACGGTAAAAATTTTTTCATCGGTGAACAAAATTTTTCTGTGCAAGCTATCAGCGTGCTTCACCAAAAGACGTTTGCATTTTTCAATTCTATTTTTTTTAAACTGAAGTCAATAAATGTCCGGTACGTCGTTTGAAAGCCCCATGTCCCAAGTCTTTTTTAATGATTCGACTCATGAACTTTTGCGTGATATTCATCTCACGGGCCATGCTTTTCTGTGAATTTATGTGAATTCTTGATTTAACGGCTTGTGACATGCGGTGTTCGAACATAGCGTGGGCGGCCCGACCGGTGGCAGTCTTTTTCATCTACAGTGAACAATAAAGATTCTACACTTGATTTGACTGTTTGTATTTTTTATTTTGAAAAAATACCTCTAGATCGATCACCCGCTTCAAAGAATACGAACCTCCAGAAATTAATTTATGGATCTAAAACTCTACATGCCGCACTTTAACAAAAAAAATTTAAATTTTCAGTAAAGGCAAAAAACGGTCTTATGCAAAACGATTTGCTTACAGTAATAATATTTGGATTATTTTCGGTCTTGTTTATGATGAGAGTTTAGATATCACTAATATTTACTTACAATAACAAAATGTTAGCAAAAAAGGGATTAACGGACTCAAGACCTCTTGCTTCTAAATTTAAATAGAAGACAAGTTTTTAACAAAATGGCAAACTGACATGGATTTTCGTGGCTGCACACTACTTTTATCATGATTTCGGGTCCGTGACAACCCTCTTCATAAAGCCTTGCTGCAATAGGTGAAAGTAAAACCGAACTCTATAAGGCCAGGCTCTCCCCAAACAAATGAGAGCTACTGTTGTAAACCTTACATTTCAAGTTTTCTTCACACAATTGCCCACGAAAATACAACTCACTTTTGCCGCAAGGCTTTCTGAAGAGGTTGCCACGGACCCGAAATCGTAATAAAAGTAGTGTGCAGCCACGAAATTCAATGTCACTTTGCCATTTTGTTAAAAACTTGTCTTCTATTTAAATATAGAAGCAAGGTCTTGACCCGGTTAAGCCCTGTTCAATGTGTTAGCAAAACTATTAGTTGCCACAACCACCAGTTATGGCAACTAAATACATTTTAGGCATTTCATTGGTATGACTGATCAATTAGTTGCGTCAACAATGCGATGATCATATTTATTATCGACCCGTATATTCAGTACGATTATACGCATTTGGTGATTGCAACCGAAATTATTTTTTGCAACGGAATTTTAGTATCTCCAACCGTTATGGCCAAGAGTTAAGCTTTATTATAAAGATTAGGGATTGTCATTATGTTTTATAAATGATTTCGGGCAAGTGACATTATTCATGTCTCTATACCGTTCCCTATTAACTCTAACCTTATGGCCGGCTTCATTTTTGAAGAAATATGCACCAACGATTCCCTCTAATCCATAGAGCATATGGGATTTTCATTACTTCAAACACGTCTAGAAAAGCACCCTTTATTTAATCAGATTAGGCTATAGATCTTTCCTACAGCTTGTGAAGCTGCATGATCTTTCCTACAGCTTGTGAAGCTGCATGATCTTAAAGGATAAGTGGCCTTTGAAATTTTACCCTGTCTGGCTTGTGGTCGCACGTAACACATGTATTATGAGAAAATTAAAAGAATCGGATTTAATTGGTAACTTCTAGAGCCTCAAATCGCCAAGGGTGTTATATTAAATGAAGGTAATACCAATATTAATTATATATTCCCCATATTACATACTAAACTTGAGCAGGCCCACCTGTAACTAGTGGCTGGTGGGGAGTAAAAGCGACAACACTTTAATAACAAGTGAATAAATACAATAACATCCTCGGTTCTATTAACTGAAGACAACACACACAATATGGAAGTGAAAAAAAAAAACATTTCTAAAGCAGGCCAAGACAATTTGTAGAATTATTTTATGTTAGTCTGGTTTAGAAAACCACAACCTTGATTTAAAATCAATTAACTTGGAAAAATGTACGGTAATAAATAATAATAGTAGCGTAAATACCTCCCACCAAAAATAAATTGCCACAATTTTTGACAGCTAACAGCTCAAACAAAACACGCAACAACGAGCGGGGGGCATAACAAAAGACACATAGCACCATTTTCACATAGCACCATTTTCAGTTCAGCACACTTGAATTTTCACATTGTTTTGTTTTTCATAAACACACAAACATCATTTTGCCATAGCCAATGCAATTTAATAATTTTAACTACAAAGAATTAACAAATTTATGACTATGTCAGTGTAGGCACACATCAGCCGGACTAGTCACGTGATGAAAATTATTCCCACAATTGCAGTTGTCCCATTAAAATTAATTAATTTCTTATTTTTTGGTTTAGTAGGATTTCAGGGTGGGAAACGGAATAAAGGAAATTTATTTGGTAGTAAAATACGATTTAAATGTCTATTTAGTTGTGTTAAAAGACGGCAGCAAGTTTTTAGTGTAGATGTAAATGTGAACTCAAGATTTAAATGACTTAATATGAGTTTAGTTTGCCTTTCGATTTTAAGCGATAATAGTTTTATGGGTTAAGTTTCGATTTTAGTTTTTAAACATTTTTGTGTCAGTAAACACAAATATGCAAAATATGATCATAAACACCAAATGTTTTTTACAAAATCGTGCACAGAAATTTAAATATATATTTTTATGTTTGCTTTTTTTACCCTCCGCTATAGAATGCAGTATACACAAAAATTTAACATACAGTTTGTAACACCCGTTACAAGATGGTTGGGCAAGAACTTTACTAAATTATGATTTTTTCAAAAACGCAATAACCATCCCCTTATGTTTGGGTATCCAGCCACGTATAAATCTTCTCACAAATCCAAATATGCACCTATATTTAAGGTTTACGCCAATTAAGGATTCGGATTATAAAGGGTTTTAAAAGCTTCAGCGACCCGAAAATCAGCCTCCTTGAACTATGGACTTATGAGTATTAAAAAGGTGGACGAATTTAGTTCAGGCGTCTTGCATACCCTCCATCATGGATTACGGTCCTATACAAAAATTGTCAAGGGGACGTATCATTGGCTTCTTTACTACCAGAAGGGTGTTTTTCCATACCAGAATCATACAACTACTAACGTCATATCAGCATTAGTTCACGTGATATGCTTAGCCTTTCAATGCTCAGGATTGTGTAGGCCATGCCTTGCTCCCTTGTTCAGTTTTACCATAGCACAGTTTATAATAATTTCCTAGCCATTGATTAAATTCTGTTAAAATTGTACGAGAGTTGCTACGAGTATTTATACTTCGGGTCCTGACAATACTACTGTTCCCAGATGCAAACTGGGACTTCCATTGGAAACTTTGACATTGTTTAGCATAACTTCACTCAGAACATTTTGTCATTTGAGGGCTAATTGTTTTGTTTACAGTGTGTTGAAAAATTCATCTCAGTCAAAAGATGGAATTATCCCGTGAACATTTTCGTGCGATGATTTTTTACGATTATCGAAACAGGAGTGTTTAAATCAACTTGTTTCGACTTTTGGCGATGAAGCACCATTAAAAACCACAATTAATAGATGCAATCCCACGACAGCCGGTTCTATGGACCGGATTGACCCGAAAAGCAGTTCTTCGGCCAAGGGCTGTCAACCCGGCACACATTTGCCGCTACAACAACAACAACAATTGTTAATTGCTGGTACCAAGAGTTCAGACTCGGACGACGTTCGCTCCAGGATGAATTTCGTGAAGGATGTCCAACTTCGGTCACTGTGCCAGAAACCATCGATGCAGTGCGTGAACAGAGTAAACAAGACCGACATGTGACGTACCAAAATTTGTTCCTGTTGGATCCCCCATAATTTGATGAATGCTCAAAAAAGGCTCGTATGGATTGGTGCACAGAGATGTTAAAAACCTGTAACTGCGCTAGCTCAAAGGCAGTGTATAACATGGCACTCAATGACTTCTTCTTATTTCCTAGCATTAAGAAAAAATGCGTGGTCAACAGCCCGAAGCAGCTGTTAAATCGTTCAAAAATCATGTTTTGGAGGTGTCTTAGTCGGAGTGGTAAAGTGCGTCGAAAATTGGTTTGTACGCATGCAAAAGAGTATTCATCTTAAAGGAGAATATTTTGAAAAACAATTAAAACCGTTTCCAATGATAAATTATTGTGTTTTTATCGCCGGACCCGAAATATAAATAACAGCATTCGTATAACTATCGGGGCATTACTTTGGTTGAATGCGGTTTTAGAAGAGGAGTTAGTGCCGCCTACTTTTGCTCTATGATGTGTTTCGATCTATGCCAACATCATATGCCATCGGCGTCATAATTCTAGTAGTTCATGAGATATTTTCATTTTAAGTTCAGGGTTGTATGGGAGGTGCCACGTCCCTTGTTTAATTTAACCATGCCATAGTCTAAAGTTATTTTCTTCTATTAAAATTGTTGTACGATCGCTTCCTTGCTTTGGCCACAAATGCGATTTTTAAATTGAGCGTGGCACAGTTCCACATATCATCGTCATATCGCTTATAGTTCATGAGATATTGTGCATATAAGTTCAAGGCTATTGATTTATTTTAAAAGGTCGACCCAGTCATTTTGTAGGGAAAATTGTTACCTCTTGAACAATTTGGCCTATTTCCAATAACAACTGTTTCAGTATATCAGCACGTGTTTTTCCAAAATTTTAGCCATCTAGCTTCAATAGTCCAGACGGTCAGACGAACATGGCTACATCATTTTGAAATTTTACGCCAATTTAGAATACATATTTACTTAATGGGGTTTACGACCAATATTTCAAGGTATTGCTAACGGAATCACAAAGTAAGTATATGCTCTGACCTATAGCGAAGGGCATACAGATTATATCGGATTTAACGTGGCTATCGCCATTATGGCCTGAACCGCGTTGCGGAGGGCATACAATTTCATCACGAACCAGACGTGCAGTTTTTAATCTGGCCACACTTTTTTCGGAATTTGTCTTTTTGACAGCTGTCAATTGATTTATGCTTAGTTTGCCAATTCATAATAAATAGACATACTCCGGAAAAAGGGTTGTAAAACGTGGTGAATGGGCCCAAACCAGATGGCCACCGATCCCGGTTTTTACAAGAACATTTTGTTCAGCGATGAAGCTCACTTTTTGTTGAATGGGTACGTTAGTGACTAAAATTGTCGCATTTGGATTAAAAAAAAAACAAATCCACAAGCCAATGATGAGACGCCGTTACATCCTCAAAAAATCACTGTTTTGTGTGCTCTATGGGCATAGGCAATCATTCGTTCATATTTCTTTAAAAACTAAGCCGGCCATAATGTTACAGACAATGGGAAACGCTTTAGAGCCAAGATTAATGAATTGTTCGTGCCTGAATTGGAGGATGTTGATGTGGACGACCTTTGGTTCCAACAAGACGGTGCTATATGACATGAAGCCAACGAAACAATCAATTTATTGAAGGAACTTTTGGTGAGCGCATTATCTCGCGTCGCTGACCTGTATGTATCATGGCCTCCAAAATCGTGCGATTTAACACCGCTGGACAATTTTTGTAGGGTTATGTAAACTCGCTTATCTACTCAGGTAAGTTCGATATGATTGACGCTTTGGAAGAGCATGTTCGGAGCGTTATTACTGACATATGTCCCCAAATGCTGCAAAGCGTGGTCGAAAATTGAGCCTCTGGGCTGGAATTTATTCGAGCCAGCCGTGGCGGCCACTTTCTCGAAATCATTTTTAAAACATAATGGCAAAGACTTATTTAAATAATCAATCTAAATTCTTGACCATAACATTAACATGACTGAAATAAACCCTTTACTATGCACTCCATGGTGGAAATTATAAAAGCTTCGACCCGGCCGCGACGACTTGTCCACTTGGTTAACAGAAAATTTAGATTGGAAACACCCAGTATGAGTACAGTAGAGTCTGAAAAAATGAGTATATGTGACGCGCAAAATAGAAAGGGAGCTAAGGGTAAAAACCAGTTTTGTTCAGGAGAGCCATTTTAAAGATTTAAATACGTGTATCTTTGGTATACCATCACTGAGCGTGTTGGTATTGGTCTCATTTGAAAGCGACACATCTAATGACGTCAGGAACGTGTTGGTCAACCTTGAAAACGTAGGTCGTCCCTACCTCTTGTTTTGTGTAGTTGGTTTTTACTGTTTTCTACCTAGCGCGCTATTTCAATGAGTTTGATATCAATTTTGCTCGCGTTCTTTCGAATCAAGCTTTATTTTATGAATGGATTTCTCAAGAAGATTTAACTGTAATTTGGGGTTTAGACTAAGGGTCAATAAGTGGACCATAATAGAAACAACAAGAGACCAGTAATAAAAATGTGAGTTATCCAATTAACTTAAATTTTAAATGGATATACTTTTAAAGATTTAGCTGAAATACAGGGTGGCGCAAAACTATCCTTGCGGTTTGAATGTTTAATAACTTTATAAATTTATTTACATTTTTTATTTTTATTTCAGAATTTTGTGACGCAAACTTATGGAATTATAAATGGAACACTACACAACAGAACAGCGATCAGCAATTGTTAAATTTTATTTGAAAAATCAAGAGCGTGCGTACTGGACCTTCATAACCAACAATAAACCGCTTGGTTGGAAATTTTCGACAACATGGTATAGTAAGACACCTTCCATGTACCGGAAGACCACGTATGGTCCACACGAACGAAAATATCCAACGTGTTGTGGATAGTGTGCAGGACAGTCCAGAACATCAACAATAAGACGTTCACCACATATGGGGCTATCGCGGAGGTCCGTTCAGAGTATTTTGGCCGCATTGCACATGTTCCCGCATAAATCAAAAATATTCCTCTTTAACATACTTTATAACTAAATTTAATAACAAGTTATTAAATATTCATACCACAACGGTAGATTTGCGCCACCCTGTATATGTGCGGATCATACCGGCCTTTAACATGATATATCTCTTACATTAATAGGGATCCATGGTAAACTGTTTATAAGTTTCGTTCAGACCGAACTTAACTCCATTGTTACGTATTGTAACTAACACATTTACCAGGCTCTTGCTTTTAAACTCTCAAAAACTATTCAAGATTTGTAGTTTTTTTTTATTATTTTACTGTTCAGCCTTCTTTCCAAACAATGAAAATTGGAAGTATCGCTTTTCTCACCTTTTGGATGAATACCACACCATGGGTAAACTTCGTCATCATCATCATCATATGATATGATGATCTTGACTATGATCATATTGTGCCACTTCATGATCAATATTTGGAAAATGAAAACACTTTTACTACAACTGTTTTCCAATGTTTTTCCTCTCTTTCGCCTTTGTTCGAGCTAACTCGAAACAAGGCGTTAAAGTTGGGCAAAGAAATTGATGTCAAGTATTTTGCCAACAAACTGAATACAAATTCACTTTGGCCAACAGCCTATGGATGGTGGATTCCTTTCGGTACGAGTACGAAACTGCAATAAACGTTGCGGCATCTGGTCGATGATACTTAAGGGGATACGAAGTCAGAGACCATCAAGTGTTCAAGTCATAGTAATCAAGCAAACAACCTTGATCTTGAGCAGTGATTGAACACTTTGAAAATGACGTTAAAGCCATTTGGTGGGGGGGGGGTTTATAGGTAAAATATATCATGACACGAACACAATTTCCTAGACTCTCAAAATTACTCTCATGAAACGTCAACGGGTCTTGTGGTGGCAGCAAAGAAAAACACTTTCTTTCCATGCCTTTGCGAACTATTCTCAAGGGGACGAGTTCTTAAATGTTTTTCTTGTTATTTTAAATCTGACAAAACAACAAAAACACAAACATGATCATTTTCACCATTGACTCGCACAAATGCGATCAATCAGGCATAATGATCATTTCTTGCCTCGTCTGGAATATCGTTGGCAAACATCTCTTATGAAAATAATTAAATTCTGATGGCATTTTAGCTTTTCCTTTGCAATGTAACAGCCAGCTTAGCAGTTCTGCCTGCCGTTAGATCTCTGCAACGTTTAGGCCAATACGTGCCGGCACCTGTGGTCAAATGACAACCATCTTTCGCTTCAAATGTTTGCACAAAATCACATTTAAGCCTCCGATGGCGGCAAATTGTCTTTGGTTTTCATGAAAAAAAGAGCCCGTACAAACAGACAAAGATGACAAAATACAATTGATTGTCTTAGGGAGTCTTCTATGGACGCTGTTGTTCATTTCTTTTTTCATTGCTCGGGAGCGTCTATAACATTATAGCTTGGACGAGGATCATTTAGTCATCATTGATGTGTGTTGTTTGCAAAATTAATGTTAAATGATCCTGCTGTTGTAGTGGCTGGTATTCTTTCTTTATTTTGTCGAAAAAGGTTGTCGTTGCAAATGTTGTAAACTTTCAATCCGCTGTCGTTTAAGCATTTTATCATTATTATTGTTGGAAAATTGTGAAAGAAAACGTTTGCAACAAAAAATTAAAATATAAAATGTAAACCCTCTTCTTTGGGTGGAAGTGTGCATTAAGTTTGTCATTCCGCATGCGATTGCATATGATATGCATATGGTCGATGTCATATTTAGAAATGATCATAGCATGAAGTCGCCAACGCTGGCAAGTCTCAAAAACCAACAAAGAATTGAAGTGGTATCACTCCTTTAAATATAGTAACTAAGGTAACAGCCCACATTATTACCAAACGACTCACATGCGCATTGGAACCAGAACTACGGCCAGATCAATCAGGCTTCGGTCCATGAAACTCGCGTGAGCACCATGTGAACACAAATGACGTATATCTATCTCCATTATACCTTGTAATTATAAAGGGTGTCCCAAGAAGAGCGCAAGTTTTAAATGACTGATGCAGCAATTGAATTGTTTCTCTGGCTGTATGACATGTGGCGCCGTCTTGTTGGAACCACATGCCCTCCACATTCATTTCTTCAATTCTAGGCAAGAAAAAACTGGTTATCATTTCACGATACCAAACACCATTGACTGTTTGCGCTTGACCTGCCTCATTTTCATAAAAAAAAGGTCCAATGATTCCTCCAGCCCAAAAACCACACCACACAGTGACACGTTGAGGATGCATTTGCTTCTCGTGAATCACTCGAGGATTTTCCGCACCCCAAATGCGACAATTCTGCCTATTGACGAAGCCATCAAGATGAAAATGGGCCTCGTCACTGAAGATGATTTTATCGGCAAAATCAGCATTTTCATGTTGTCTCTCCAATACCCAATTAACGAACTCCCTTCGATGTCCATGGTCAGCTGGCTTCAGTTCCTGAGTCAATTGAATTTTGTATGCATGAAGATGCAAATCTTTCGTCAAAATTCGCTGCAAAGTGGATTTGGAGACACCAATTTGCTGAGCTCGGTGTCGAATTGAGGTGGATGGAGTTTGAGCGACATCATCACGTACAGCTGCGACATTTTCGGTCGATCGACCTGGTCGATGGCGCGTTGTTGTCTTTACATCACTAACAGACCCAGTTTCGGCAAATTTATCTAGTAATCTCTTTACAGTTGACTCTTTTGGAGCATTATTGTGACCCCAAATTGATCGCAATTTGCGAACTGTAGCCGCAAAACTTTCACCATTTTGGTAAACAATTTCACAATGAGAATGCGTTGTTCGTTCGTGTAGCGCTCCATTTTTACTAACCTCGTACCTTCTACTAACAAACAATAACAATTGTTCAAATGTCAAACAATGACACTTCGAATGTTGCCAGATTTAAAAATTGCGTTCTTCTTGGGACACCCTTTAGATTACGAAACGCATTTAGCAGATTTGACCTTAGCATCATCGCTAATGCACCAAAATGCAGGTCAATTATTCCACGACTTTACTAAAGGGTTTTTTTAGACGTGTGGTTCTCAAAACAAAACGCAAATAATTTATTGTTATGGCCCAGAATTTACCTTTACTATAAAGAAAAGGGTTTGCCATTATGTTTTAAAAACGCCCAAATTTCGACCACTTTTTGCAGCATTTGGAGCCTTACGAGCCGAATATTCTCTTCCACGGCGTCAATTAAGTCGGACTTATCTGCGTAGACAAGCGACTTCACATTACCCCACAAAAATAGTCCAGCGGTGTTGTATTGCACGATCTTGGAGCCCTCGACCGGACAAAAGTTTCCTGCAATACATTGATTGTGTCGTTGGCTGTATACCATGTAGCGCTAAAGCTCGTCCACATCAAGATCCTCCAACTCAGGCACAAAAAAGTCATTAATTGCACAGTGTAACAAAAAAGAATGATGTCAATATACCTGGAAAGTGATATTAATTTGCTTGTAGATCTTGCTGAGTAAAACTAGAAACCGGGTTTGAAATTTTACAAACACTTCCAAAATCTGGAGTTACGGGTAAAATACCGCTTTTTCGAATCTTACGCACTTATAAGTATATACCAGTAACTTGGTTGAGTGTCAACCGATTTCAAGTTTTTCGGCTGATTTGAAAAGAAGAAACTGCCTTTCGAATGGTGTATACACTGAAAAAATCTGTACATTTTTCCTGTAAACTAATTTTTTTAAAAGTTTTTGTAATTTTTCAATTTTGAGTTTGTCGTTTTTATGCAGAATTTTTTAAAATGAACTGAACAATTTTTGAACTGAATAATAAAGAGAGTGTTGTTACGAATACAATTCGTTGTCATTTTTAAAATCCGTTAGAAACTGATTGATTTATTCAACTTTTATTAAAACAACTTTTTTAACAAAAAAAATACAATTATTGGCAATACTACTAAGAAATGTTTGTTTGACCGTTTTCTTTTTAATTGAACATCATCAGTATCCCGTTTAAGTGACCAACAATATTCGGAAATTATTTTATGTTATCTTTTTCTCCAAAACGTTTTTCCATTGTTATTATTTCTTGATGAAAGTGTTCGCCTTGTTCAGCACTGAACTGGCCCAGGTTTTCTGGAAAAAAGTCTAGATGTGAATGGAGGAAATGTATTTTAATTGACATGTTGCAGCCCATTTCAACATACGCACTCAAAAATTCATCAACAATCGCGACATACGAGTAGTTGTCGCTTCAGTGATTACCAAGAAAGTTATCACATAGTGCAACAAAACTCTTCCATGCGCATTTTTCAGCAGAACTGAGCTTGTTGATAAAATTCTCATCTCTCATAACTTTACGAATTTGAGGTCCAATGAACATACCTGAAATTCATCAGAACTGATAAATGCGATAGCAAATATTAGATCTGTAAAGAAATTAATACCTTTTTTTATTTTGACTTCGCTTAATTTTGGGAACACCGCTCTAAAATAGCAAAAAGCTGCACCGTTTACATCAAGTTTTTTAGCTTCAGATGCAGTGGTGGCAGCACAACCTTATCAGCTGTAACTAATGGGGCGTTTAAAAAGTTTTTCCTGCCTATTAGATATGTATGGACATACCTTGCAATCGTAGCGATTTGGTGCACGACTATCCCATTCACAAAGATAACATGGATATTTTGTGTAACCACCTTGCATACCAAATAAAATTTTCAAAACCTTTAAATCAGCGACGACTTTCCATTTATGCAAGTCATAGTTGACGAATCGCAGTACATGTTTTATAACTTCATACGTTTCTTTTGTACTAGTTGCATATGCGAATTAGAACAAATTCCACTGACCTTAATCGTTTTGACAAACTTAAATCGAGAACATGGTCGCAGAAATCTGCATTTGAAACAAAATGACGATCCGTTGTAGATTTGGATGGAGGGTACTCTTCTTCCACCAAATGTTTTTCATCTTCAAAACCACATATGCTAGTTGTCGGAACTTTTGTAATACTTGCAACATTTGCGTGCATTAAATTTTTGTGTGTTTTAAAAATGTGCCCTGAAATATTTGTTTCACAAAAGTAGCATTCATCTGGTTTATGCCAGAGCTGATGATGCCAAGTCAGAGGCGTCCAAAAGGGCAAAGAAATTGGAGGCTGAACTTTGTATTTTTTTAATGTCGCACAGCAATTTTCACAAACAACTTCTGGTTCATACCGGCGACTAAATTTGTAAGAACGATTGAAGACTCTGTTGTATATTTTCAATACAGCAATATTTTTTTTTAAATCACGCCTATGATGGATATCCATAATTAGGCCACAAATGTAACAAAAGTTATTCCGTTTTTCACACATTTTTTTGTGTCAATTGCACTCGATTCGAAAGGCTGCAGTTTCTTCTTTCCAAATTAGCAGAAAAAAAATCGGTTGATATTCAACCAAGTTACTGGCGTATAAGTGCGTATGATCCGAAAAACTCCAGATTTTGGAGGTGTTTGGGAAATTTCAGAACCAGTTTCTTGTTTTACTCAGCCAGATCTACAAGAAAAATAATATCATTTCCCTGGAACTTTTTCTCTGCCACACTGTTTTATGCCTCTATAGCGTTCCCCACTGACTGTAACATTATGGCCGGCTTCATTTTTGGACCAATGATTCCCTCTGCCATTCGAGCGTATGGAACAGTGACTTTTTGAGGATGTAACGGCGTCTCAACAATGGTTTGTGAATTTTTATTACTCCAAATGAGACAATTTTGGTTACTAACATACCCAAAAAACTACTTACTAACATGGCAAAAGTAGCCCAGGTTCTCAGTATGGTATCTTGGGAATATCTGTATTGTTTCCAAGGTGTGTTTGTTTAATCATTTTAATGGCGGACTATGAAAGTAAGAGATTGAATTCGAAACAAAAAAACATATGAAATGCATTAATCGTTCGGAGCCGACATTACACAGTAGCTCCTGCATAGAATGTTGGGGAAATGAAATAATAAAGATCATATTTAAGAAGTTCAAAATCGTTAAAGCTTATGAAAGGGATCTTTAGCTGGATTTGTTGACCGGCTTAAAAAAAGCTCAAAATAACAATGTTGAAAAAAGAGTTTCTTTTTCATAGCCCTACGCAATCTAATGACAATAAAGTCGAAAAAGTAAGTGAAGACAAAGCACTAACCAAAAGTTTGTGTCTTAAGTCTTTCGTTTTTTTAAACACCACCATATAAATAATAATGCTGTGCTAATCCATAAAATCATTATACGATCATGATTCAAATATTACCGTTAACATTAAACATTTTCACATCATTAGCATAATACCAAAAAGCCACAAAGAAATAAACGGAAATATTCCATCTCGATAAGTGTCCAATATCAAACTGACTTCCTAAAGACATAAACAAAAACAGAGAGCCCACTATCCATCGATTCCCACATAAATCTATTGAAATGTCTTAACGAAACTTTGATAAGACAACAAAATATACAAAAGAAATAAAATCTAAAACGTATGTACAGAGAAAGACCTCAAGATTTCATCGATTGATGCACATGATGCCACAAACTCGGCTGAAAGACAGGTGACATTAAAGCCATAATTTAAATTCAAATGGTCATTCGCTTTCGCATTGACCCCAGACTAGACAGAACAACTTGTTAAACAACTTGCCACAGTAAACTGAAACTTCACTTTCATTTTGGTTTAAAAACCAAGAGACTATAACTAAAACATCACCGTAAAAGACACTGTAAAAACTAAGGTCGCTCTTAAAAACAGCTCTGGTATATGCCGAGGCAAATGCATAGCAAATTGATGTTCACATTTTTGTACTTTTCCTTGTCCAGTTTATATTCTAACATAAAGTTCTTTATGTTCTGCAAAAAAAGAGAAAAATTAGAAAAGATACGGAAAAATGCGCACACTTTTTCTTTTACCACTGCAATTATGTATGGTTAGTAATTGTTGCTCTGTTCGGGTATCTACAATAAGGTGTTTAATTGTCACTAACCTACTCCATTAAACTTTGTTTGCTTCTTTATTTCTAACCATACGCTCGTCGGTACGTCCACCGTCCTCCTAAGTTTCTTGTAATCATCTGCTTTTTTTAACACTTAGCAGAGACATTAGAGACACAAAAAACGTGTTAGAATCACACACATAAATCACGTTAGAAGCGCAAAAAAGAAACATTAAACGCTTTGTCTCCTAACACGATTTAGTTCACACCATTCTAAATCGAAAATTTAATTTTAATGTGCTGCCATGGAGTACAACTTGTCATGCGGTCGGGGTAAATGGTAACACCCGAAAAAAAGTAAATGCGTTTCTAAAAGGTTTAAAAGGCGTGACAAATGTCATAAACATTTTTTTCATTGTCGTCTATCCCAAACCTAAGAAAAAAGTGAAAATGTTTTCTAGCAAAAATGGTTAATGGTGTTTGAGGTAATAAACAAACTTTTACTGACATTTTGTTTTCTTCCAACACTTGTCACCAGTGGAAACAATGTAAAATTTGTTGGGGTCATAGCAGATTGAAAATTTGTTTTTGGTCGTGGACACTCTTAGAGAAGTGTTCTTAAAACGTCACAAATGGTACAAAAAGAGTTTGAACGTTTCAAGGGATTCCTAATGAGGTCAAGTATATTATGTCTGCTCAAGGTGGTAATAACTTCATCTTGTCTACCTCAGCATGCCTATAAGAAACAAACTGAAACAGCTCTGTTAAAAAACGGCTCACATTGAATAGAGACAAGTTCTCTTACTTATAAAGTCTCCGTCATTAATTCGACACTGAATAATATTAATTTTAATTTGATTCTTTTACTTTTTCTTTACATATGTATAAAATTGGATTCATATTCGATTTTTCATTCATTGAAGACCCTTACGTACTAAGGCTGACTCCACAACCTGATGGGCCGGGCTTGCTCTATACTTAGTAGGGACATAAATACTGTTAAAACATTGAACACACCCATTTCACTAGTAGAACAGCACATACCCCCTTAATGTCATATGGGTTTTGAAAGTTAACCTCAATAGCGTTCGTCTGTAACGGGATTTTAAAAGCGCTTTTCAAGTGTAAAATGAAAAAAGCGATATTTTCAAAACGCTCCGGCCACTAGGGATTAGCCGTATGTTCGTCTACCGATGCATAAAACTGTTTGAAGAAACCGGAGATGTAAAAGACCGCCATCGGTCGGGCCGCTCCCGCTCTGTTCGAACACCTCAGGTCATCAAAGCCGTTAAATTAAGAATTCACAGAAATCCGCTCCGAAAACCGAAAATCACGGACCGTGAGATGAATATCACGCAAAAGTACATGAGTCGAATCAATAAAAATGACTTGGGACTTGGGGCTTTCAAACGACGTACCGGACATTTATTGACTGAAGCTTTAAAAAAATTGGGATTGAAAAAACATCTTTTGGTGAAGCACGCTGATAATGTACGATCAAGAGGGTTTTCTTGACCGGCAGTGCAATTAATTATTAATTTAATTAATCTCCCGCACTGCAAAAAGTTCTTGGGCAGTGTAAAATGATGCGAAACTGACAACGAGAGGGGATGGGGGTGCGTCGCGCAAAATGAAAAGACTTGTTGCTTCTTCAATTTCCAAAATTACAATGTTTATTTAAATCTAAAAGACATTGAACCACAGCGACAGACGAAAAGGAGACGAGACAAACATATAATGTACATATGTACGTACATACGCACATATGCACGCACATACTTACATATGCACGTACGCAGATGGATACTAGAAACATGCATGAACACACTCTGGTTTACAATACATTCATTTAGTCATTGTGCCAGTACCACTGTCCCGAATAGTGTAAACAATGAAATGAAACGAGACGAGATTGCTTGCTCTTCGAATGAATGTTGTATGGTTCTCTGCTCTCTTAACTACTCTATTCGTCTCAATTCTGTTAAGAGAACACAATATTGTTCTCAATAAATATTCGAGACTGTAAAAGGCATTTGAATACATAAGAAGTCTTTGAATGGTATACGGTAAATTATGAATGGTTGTGGGTATCATTAGCTTTCAGTCATTTAAGAAATCAACAAGGGTGAGCAAGGTGTAAACAAAAAAATATATAAATATATTCTTCTTAAATAAGTTTAACTGAGAAAAAAAAATGGAAATTGATGAAGTAAATAATTATTAAGAAGAAATAATTAATATTATTATTAATATTTAAAAATATTTTAGCTTTCAAATCAATTTTTTTTTTTGTAAGTAAATAATAATAAATATAGTCTGAACATTTGTTTTATACTAAATCTGTAACATTTGTTTTATTTGCAATAAGTTAAATTTGATGAAACTATTTTTATACGATGATAACTAACTTGCAGTTTAATTTAACTCCAATTCATCACACGAAGAGCATGAAATTCATTTTATTGTCGCCCTAGTCTACATTCCAGAGAAATCAAAGCAAAAACATCATTTGCTACGCTCATCATATGTTACGCTCATGGAAATAGATTTTTTCTCAAATAGTCTTATTAACCCTTAAATGCATATAGTCTCAGATTTTTGCGAAAATGATATATATAATGAAATCCTATTAAAAAATAATAACTGCGTTTAAATTTTTGAAAAAAAAGTTATTTTGTTTATTTTATGAAGAAAAACTTGGTTGTATCTTTTAAGATACAATATGCACTCCCCGCTAAAATAACAACACATGAGAAAAACAAATACTGTTTACGATTTGAATAACAAAAGTTTATTTTTTATAAGTTGTATACATCTATATATAGACATAAATGAAAAATATTTAATTTTATTGGTTGTGGTAATTAAAAAAGCAGTTTTTATCAGCCGTGAGACATAGATTTAATTCACACTTACTGCAAAACATCTTTGTTTGACCTGTGCAACCTGGCATCTTGCATCTTCCTTTCTTACTTACGAGCGTCCAATGTTGTGTTCCGTCTAGTCTTACATCTTCGGGAGGTGGTACTTGCGAATTCGGCTTTTGTTTTTTTTTCTGGATTTCAGTTTCTATGTTTGGTCGTCGACGAACTGTAGTATGTTTTGATGAATTTTTATAATTGAAAAGTGAATCTGCCACTTCCAATTTGAAATCTATCAATCGTAAATTTTTTGTTTTTGCTTGATCTTGGTTAATTCTTTTGTAAAGAATCCATGCATTGATGCAGGTCATATCTAATAGGTGGTAAAACAATCTGTTTGTCCACTTTCTGCTTTTTAGAGTTATTTTGTGGCGGCTCATGGAACTATCCAATAGATCGACGCCTCCCATATTTTTATTGTAGTCTTTCACAATTTGCGGACAAGAGACCGTTGTCGATTTGTTTTGCTTTTTGTCAAATCTACTAACAAATAAACTTTCATTTGGCGTGATTGAGGAAAAGGGTGGCTTAGTTCCTATATAAGTCGAAACTAAATTGACAATTTTTGTATCCTTCCATGAAATAGAAGTCACATCTATACCATAGATACTAGCTACAAACTCCTGGCTGGTTCCTCGTTCAAACTTCATCATTGTTTTTTCTTCTGGAAGCTTGCAATTTTTTATCCTATTCCGTCGGATTGTACCAACAGAAAGAATTCCCTGGGTTCTAAGGTGTATAAGTAAAGGAATTGTAGTGTAGTAATTATCAAAGTATAATATGTAGTTTTTAAACTTAGGAACTTCACGAACTAACCTTACTACAATGTTTGCAGATGCTTGCAAATTTGGCTCTTCTGGGCGCATAGCTTCATTTGCTCCGGTATAAATTTCGAACTTGTAAGCATACCCTTTAGTATCACATAACACAAAAAATTTAAATCCCCACTTTTTAGGCTTGTTTGGCAGATATTGTTTCATATAGCTGCTCATTTTTGTCGAACACATTTGTTCATCTACAGACAATCTCGCTAACTTGGAAACAGAACCAAATGTATCATTTAGGGAGTCAACAACCGGCCTAATAAGGTAGAGTCTATCACGTTTCGGATCGTCGCGTGGTAGGTTTTTTTCTTTGTCATTAAAATGTAGATATTGCCTTATTTTTTCGAACTGGTTTACCGTCATTTGCTGCTTTATAACGTCTACTGATCGGTCATTATTGCTTGACCAATAATCTCTGGTATTTGGTAAATTGAAATACGTCATGTAAAACATAACACCAATAAACTTTCGCAACTCCGAAATACTAAAGGAAAACTTTTCATCTAATCCAGCATACCGTAGAGTTTCTTCAACTAAAAGGTTTTCTAAGCTTTCTGGAAATAAATAGCTCCAAACTTGATAAGGAGTTACTAATGATTGAATATCATCACTGAGAGAGCTATCTCCCCGAAAATCTACTTCTTTACTATGAAATTGCAAATTACCTTGTTTCCAGATTGTTTTTTCAAATGCTGAAGATTTAGGATCTACTTTTATGTCTTGAAATTTTGATGGAAATAAATTGAATGTCGAAGAACTTGTCTGAAGCTCTAAAGAATGATCTAGGGAAGCAGAAGGTCCTGGTATAGATTCAGAATTTTCTTTAGAAACAGGAGAGTTAGAAATAACCAAATTAGAAATAACTAAATTTGTGGTAGCACATTTTGTAAGTGCAGGTGACCTAATTTTTTTTGAAGTAGAAATTGGAGTACTGGTTTTAGAAAGGTTTGAAGAAGAACATTTTGCAGTAACAGGAGACAGAACAGAGGTCGTGGACTTGTTATCATAAATTGGAGTACTGGTTTTAGAAAGGTTTGAAGAAGAACATTTTGCAGTAACAGGAGACAGAACAGAGGTCGTGGACTTGTTATCATCGTTCATTAGGGCAATAAACGAGTCATGAATTGAGTCATTCAACTCAAAACTTAGTTCGGTTTCTTCAGAATCGATATTATTATCAATGAGTAACACGTTTTTTGTTTTAGTGGAGCATATTTGTGGAATTTCCCTTTCATCATCACTGCTTTCATCAGTGCTGTCATAAGGAAAATCTTCACTGTTGCAAAGTACTTTGCATATTTCATCATCGGTCATTCTTGTTTTTCTTTGAGTAAAAGCGTTCATAGTTATGATTTATATGTAAATAGAATAACAAAAATTCTAAATAGATAAAAGCAACCTCACAATCAAATAATTGCACTGAATAAAATTAAATTATTTCCGTGGCAACCAAAGCAACCTCTCGTATCAAACGACTGAGAAAGAATAAAAAAAACCCAAGTAAGTGCACACAAGAAAAAAAAGCAACCTGTTCAAATGTTTGTGTTTTCAAATACAAACACAATGTACAAAAAAAAAAACAAAGGAATATTTGAAATTAGTGCGGAGTGCATAGTGTATCTTTTAAGATACAACCACTAAAAGTGATTTTGCAACTAAAGTTGGGGTCGCATTTGTTGAAAATTTTATTTATTATTAAAATACATATCACAGAAGGACATATTAATTTTTTGTCTAAATTAAAAATACTATTATTGTTAAAATGTGACTATAAAAATGGCTTTTTCTAAAAATATATGAATTTTAAAATTTTGAGTTTAACGTTATGTAAACCTAATAAGCTAAAAACAATTGATATAAGTATGATTCAATATGATAGAAAATATAGTTCTGAGTAGTTGCTTACAATATTTTTTTAATTTTGTAAAGAAATTAAGGAATTACACTGTTTTTTCTGGTTGTATCTTTAAAGATACATCATGCATTTAAGGGTTAATACATCTCAGTATTCGAGTAGTTGTGGTTGTCTCTAAAGACCTTTTACCCGATCACCTTACAACTCGTTCATACCCGAACTCTGTCGTCTCGGTACCATTCTGTTTCATTCCCGATGCTACTTGCTAAGAGGAATGGTTGTGTGTACGATACTCGTATCGCTAGAATGAGCACATTTACGCTTTTGTAAACAAAAGAATGTGTTCGGGTGTGTGAAAACGATGTTCATTCAGGGTTTTAATGGATACCGCCAAACCGAGAGTCTGGCTTGGTACATCTACGTACGTACATATGCATGCATGCATGTACGTATGTATATATGTGCATATTGATGCCTTTGGTTTCTAACTTTCGTTAGAAACCAAAACAAAACAAAAAGAATGATTCCCTACCGAATGCTTTGCTATGCTTATGATCGATATAAGCATAGAAAGCATCGATAGGGCAGCGACGAGACGACAAGAGACAAACATAACGACAGACAGACAGACGTGCACAATGGGACGACGACAACAAAAACAAGTATTGCAAATGAAATGAAATACATATAACGAAAATAAAATAAGTACAAAATGATATAAAATGAATGAACTTAAATGAAATAAATCAAGGCAAATAAAATTGAATTATAATGTAATAGCAACAACAAAAACAAATGCAATAAAATTTAACATAAATTAACATTCATAAATAAATCAAATCAATATTAATAAAAATGTAAATAAACTTAAAATTATTCCGTGTGCTGACCCAACAGATAACTTGCACAGAAAAATTGTGTTCACCGATGAACAAATTTTTACCGTTTAGGAAAAATTTAACGAGCAAAATGATAGAATACGCGATCATATAAGGAAGCATCTGAACTGATCCCAAGAGTGGAAAAGGGTCACCACCCAGCTTCTGGCATGGTTTGGTGGGGTGTCTCTTACGATGGGATCACTGACCTGCATTTCTGCGAACAAGGAGTCAAACCATCGGCCAAAGTTTACCAAGAAACCGTTTTTGAAGCTTTTGTGAAGCCTCTTAACAATTCCCTGTTCCAAATCCAGCCATGGACTTTCCAGCAGGATTCTGCACCGTCCCATAAGGCTAAAACGTCCCAGGCTTGGCTTCGAAACAATTTGCTAGCGTTCATTTCCTCTGAAGAATGGCCCTCAGGCAGTCCAAGTTTGAACCCATTGGATTACAAATTGTGGACGGTTTTAGAGGATAAGGTTTGTCCGAAAGATACCCCAACATTGGATCTCTTAAGACTGATTTAGTTCAAGCTGTGGCCAATTTTTCAATAGACGAGGTTCATGCAGCTATTGACGATTGGCCAGTGCGACTTAAGGCGTGTGTAAAGGCAAAAGGCGGACATATCGAATAATAGATACAATATACATCAATAAATATATTAAAAGATATTTGGTCCAAAACATTCATTAATTTTTATTTTACAGCATAAAACGTGTGAAACAGTATTTATGTCCCTACTAAGTAAATTTATAATTTATTTATTATTTATTTATAAACACATCCAACAAAGAGGCGTGCTTCATTAAATGGGATTTTCTTATATTTTCTTTTAATTAAGTTCTCTAGGATATACAATAATTCTAGTTTTGTCATCTGGTGCAAAAATCTATAAGTCTGAAGGTTTCCCACACGTAAACATTCTACGGGGGCTGCTATTTATATTTCAGGTTTTGAGAAAACTAGTGTTCTCAGATGCAAACTAGAACTTCCATTGGAAACTTTAATTTTTTTTTAAAATAACTTCACTCAGAACGTTTTGTCATTTGAGGACGAATTGTATTGTTTACAGTTTGTTAAAAAATCATCTCAGTAAAAAAATGGAATAATCCCGTGAACGTTTTCTTGCGATGATTTTGTACGATTTTCGACGTATTTATCGAGATAAGAGTGTTTAAATCAATTTGTGTCGACTTTTGGCGTTGAAGCACCATCAAAAACGCCGGTACCAAGAGTTCAGTCTCGGACGCCGTTCGCTCCAGGATGAATTTCGTGAAGGACGTCAAACTTCGGTCACTTTGCCAGAAACTTTCGATGCTGCGCGTGAACTGATTAAGCAAGACCGACATGTGACATACCGTGAGATTGAAGGGCATAAGTATGACAAGCATCAATAAGATGTTGCATGTTCATTTGGCAGTGAACAAAATTTTATCTCGTTGGATCCCACATAATTTGACGAATGCTCAACCAAAGGCTCGTATGGATTGGTGCAAAGAGATGTTGAAAAATTATATAACATTGTCAAAGGTGACGAATTATGGATCTATGGATATGAACCCAAAACAAAACAGCAATCGACCGTATGGGTCCAACAAAAGTTGTTCGTGGAAGAAGTACATTGAAGCAAACGATTGCGTTCTTTTCGGTATTACCGGCCGTGGTACTACAGTGCCTTTAGTGGAACGTACGGCAGTCAATTCTGAGTGCTACACAACCATTTGTTTGCCAACAGTGTTCGAAGAAATCAGGAAAGATAATAAGATAAGACGGATCATTTTGCATCACGACAATGCGACCTCTCACACATCAGCTGAAACGATGAGCTATTTGACCACTCAAGATGTCGAATTGATGGGCCATCTACCGTACAGCACTGACTTGGCAGCCAATGATTTCTTCTTATTCCCAGGCATCAAGAAAAAATGCGTGGTCAGCGTTTTTCATCGCCCGAAGCTGATGTTAAATTTTGTTTTGGAGGTGTCTTAATCGGAGTGGAAAAAGTGCTTCGAAAATTGGTGCGCATACAAAAGTGTATTGATCTTAAAGGAGAATATTTTGAAAAATAATAAAACCATTTCCACTAATAAATTATTTTGTTTTTATTGCCGGACCCGAAATATAAATAGCAACCCTCGTACATATAGTTGTCCGTTGGAAAAACAGTGATTTGTCAACTGTCATTTCCCTTTATTAACTGTCTTCCCGAATGCTAACCAATTCGAAAACTCTCATATTTGAAATCGAAGGACATGCCTCTACACGGCGAAAAAATATGTTTGGAACATGCTACAAACATATTTATTTCTGTATTTCAGCATAAATGGTTTACACAAACATTTTATAAGTTCGGAACAACATTCTTGCATATTGCAATATAATATACTTATATGTGATAGCGCATAGAGAAAGGGGCCTAAGGTTCAAAAAATCAATTTTCACTTTTTTTGATGTGGACAACATCTGAGCATCGAATGAGACCGATCCAATGCCCCAAAAGTGTTCCCTCCCAGAGATATGCGCGTTTATATATTAATAAAACAAAGAATATTTAAGATGTAGAATTTATTCCAGTTGTAGTGTAAATGTTACTTTTAAAGAATAAAAATCAATTTCGGCCATATGACTAACACGAGCCCGTGTACAGCGATCTCAACACGCACAAGTTTCGACTAAAGTTGTTGGCTTGTTGGTATAGACCAATGACTAAATGTAGCCCCATAAAAAGAAACCCAATGGCATTAAATCGCATAAACGAGCTGGCCATTCGACCGGACCATTTCTCGAGATAACACGTTCACCGAATTTGCCTTTCACTTAATCGATTTCAACGTGAGTAATATCGTCTTGTTGCAACCACATATCGGCGATGTAAAGCTCATCTTATTCTGGCCAAAAATAATTTTCTAACATGGCACGATAGCGCTTTAGATTGACGGTAATATGACTAATGTTTTTTTTTTCGACGATAAAATATGGCCTAATTATACGTCTGGCATGAAAACCACACCACACAGTATTTTTTGCGGATGCAAATGTGTCTCAGAGGCACTTATAGGTTTGTTGCACTCCAATAACGCATATTTTGTTTACTCACAAAACAACTTAGCTAGAAATGAGCTTCACCGAAAATTGAAGTAAGCGCTCTTACAGTTGCGACCACCGACTTAGAATTTTAGTAGTAATTTTTAATGATTTCCTAACGTTGCTGGTAAGTGAACTTTAAAATGATTAAAATGTTGACTTAGTACTAAAGATCAATAGTAATGTTTGAGGGTGAGTTGACATAAAACCCTGTATTATAGGGTGATCCATCTTGAGGTATTTTTTCAGAACACAAAAAAAATATAAAAATTCAAATCAAGCGTGGAATCTTTATTGGTAATTTGAAAGGACATTTTATGGCATATATTTTTGGAATAAATTTCCTTCAAGTGTTGGCCGCAACTACGCCTCAGAGTGTATGTTCTGAGGGTCCAATTTTAGATGACTCGTTCATTTCGACCGTTATGGCTTTAACGACACGCGTAATGTTGGCTTCCAAAACCTGAATCGTATACGTTGTCCCAAAGAATAATGTCCAAAGGTGTGATATCACTTGAAATTCACCTGTCCAAAACGTGAAATTAGCTGATTTTCGAAATAACCTCTCAATAGATCCATTGTTTGAGCAGCTGTATGGCAAGTGGCACCGTCCAGCTGAAACCAAGTGTCGCCAATTTTAGGTAATTAATTTAAATATCATGGCGCGAGAGCTAGCACCATTCACGGTTACGTTCCGGCCATCATCGTTTTTAAAAAAATACGCACCGATGATTCCACCAGCTTGTAAACAGCACCAAACCGTGGGTTTCTCTGGGTATAATGGCACCTCTTGAACCTCTTCTTGTTGCTCTTCAGCCCAAAAGCGGCAATTTTGTTTATTGACTTTGCCGTTAAGGCAGAAATGGGCCTCATCACTGAACAAAATTTTGGTCGAAAACAGCGGATCTTCCCGCTTCTCACCGAACGCTTATTTCCATAATACAGTTGCCAACATTTGAAGGTAACTATTTTCAAAAAATAAATACCATAAATGTCCTTTAAATTACCAATAAAAATTCCACACTTGATTTGAATTTTTATATTTTTTTTGTTTTTCTGAAAAAATACTTCTAGATGGATCACCCTTTATAAGCCAATGACAATTATCTCATAAACTAGTTAGAGGGTCATACATTTTGTTGTATACAAAATATTACCAACATATTATTGCTTTGTTTAAGTTATGAGCTTTAAAAAGTTTTGCATATTATTTTTGTATACGTTTTTACACAAGCATACGTATGTTTGCGAAACTAACTGCAAACATATTAATAATTGGGTTGAAAACAACATGTTTGCTTTTAAGTATATGGATGTTTGGGATGTTTGCTACAAACATATTAATGCTTGCGGTGAACCAAACATGTTTGTAGCATGCTCCAAACATATAAATGGTTCCAGCATAGTATGTTTGTATGCAAAAAATTAAAAGCACAAACTGTACATAATGTTTTATCAAAGGAGACGTGGTGGGCTGTTAATGGATATTAAGGTCGCATTTTCATGAGCAACTATGAAAAAACGCTAAAGCCAGGCGTGGCCAATTATAAGATATCCTACACCACTCCTTTCAACGAATATTCCGCGCCTCTGTCTGGACCTTTTTAGCGATATCGTTGGTGGTACAAAGTTGCCTTTAAATCGGCATAACCCTTGCGGGCGTGCTATTCAAAAACATTGATAGATATGGTCAAATTTCACCAGAGATGAGTGTTGATTGCTTACAACGCTCTCTGGGATGAAAGTGGGGCTATTAAAACTGTAGGTTTCAACGTTCAGGGAGGTTATACAGAAATATGGACATTTATTTTTAGTGCGATTCCCATACACGAGATGCGTTAATTATGAATCTATTTATAACGTATTCTCTGTATTTCAAAACTATTAGCCTGTGTGTGGGTGCAAGCAAGTATGCTGGGGACTACTGCGATAACGCGTAGGGTACTCGTACATACGATTTTTGGTTCATTAGAAGTATGTGCTTGCCTAAGGTACAACCGGACCTCTATGATCCAATTTCGCCAGAGATTATTACTGGTCGCTCATAATGTACCATGCTAAACATAACGTGATCCAGTTTTATTTGTGGATCCTAGAACTGCAGGAACTTTTGTGTAGGAGCAATAACAAACATAGACAACTTACAATTTCACCACAGATGGGTGTTAGTTGCTTTCAGAGTCAACGAGCAGTGCTATCGATAAATGATTTGTTGGCCCACATTGATTGGAGGGACTTTAAAATGGGCATTCTACACAAGCGAGATTAGTCAGTTTGTATCTGAATTAAATGTGACATTACAAATTGACTAACATTATATGGATTATTTTGTATCCATATGCGTTTTCAGTATGTCACAAAAGGCAAATGCTTCATTGAAAATTAGAACTTTTAGACGCACGAATCAGCGAAGCCAATGCGGATTTTTAGAATAGCTGCATATTCAGCAAATGATAATGCAAGTGATTTGCCTCTCAAATAGAATATGCTTTAAGTACTTCTTCGTATTTTACAAATTCATGCAATAAGTCCAACGTTAAAAAACATTATGGTCCTGTAACAAATGTCTAAAAAAATTGCGTAAAGTTGCTTAGCTACTACTCGTACAAGAAACCCTTCAACGGTGCGTTAAACAAAAGACTTAAGATACAACCTTTTTGCTTTTTCCTACTTTGCCCCAAAATAACATTAATGTCCACGCATGTATGTAGCGTTCTTAAATTTTGCAACGAAAAGAAAATTATAAATTGTATGTTTACCTGGATAATAAAAATGAAAAGGATTTTATAATGTTAGGGAATATAATCACATTCAACACACACTGTAGAATATGAGATCATCTATTATTTAATGGTAAAATCATGCTTGGAAAATAACATATCTTCCCTGCAAGTCAAAAGCGTTACAGTCAATTAGTGGTATTAAAGGCTTCTGTTTTACTAATTTAATGTAAGCTCCTTGCCCCTTCAAAAGAGGCAATTATTTTTTAAACGTCACGGTAGAGAAATAACAATTGTTACATAAATTGGTTGTTTTTTTTGTAACTGCTATTACACCATCCTTGAAAATTAAATGAATTCTTATTGAATTTCACTACACATCATCTTCATTCGAACTAACAACCGATCATTATGTTGAAAGTAAAAGAGTAAACAAAGCGATAAATTTTTATATGAATACCTCATGACAACCCAATATTTGCCAACAATCTGAAGCATTCTCAGACTGAAGCTTTGAATATATGATCATAGGCTATTCAAGGAGGAGGATAATAAAAAGAAAACGAAGAAGCAGCCATATATAACGTCACCATTAAACTCCGGCAGTAAAATGAACGCACATGTATCAAGCATCTGCATGGAGTTACTAGGGAAGAAACAAGTGTAGTAGGGAGAAAACAAGTATAGAACATACTGAGGATATCAACGAATATAATATATCCTACACTGTTCACTGGGCGATTGAAGAAAATGTAGAGAAGTGAGAAGAACAGACTTTAGGGTAATTAATCTAGAGCTTTTTTTACAATAGGTTTTTTTTCACAGATCACGCATTAGTTGTGTTAAACTTCATTTTTTTTCTTTTGCGGCCAAATTTTTAAGGAGCTTATATCCAACAATAAATGGCATAAATTGTCCTGTTGAATGAACAATAAAGATTCCACACTTAATTTGAATATTTGAATTTTTTTTATTTGAAAATAATACCTCTAGTAGATTGATATCATTACAGTATTCATGTTTTTTATTAGAAACTGTTATTTTCTATCTATTTAATCCTGAATTTTAACTCCTTAAGTTTGGTACTGCTGTAAAATATCTATGAACTCCGAAATTTTTTCCATTTCGTTATACGTACTAATTTAATACAGCCTATCTTTTATTTGACACTGCATTGATAACACCTTAAAAATAGTGACCAAACTACTTTTGAAATATATATTGCACTTTTTAGCTATATCGCACTTGTTCAGCAATTAAATTAAAATTCTCCTCTTTTAGTATGAAAACGGCATAGAGAATTCCACCAACTGTAAAAATCTTTTATCGTTAGTTTCACTTTTTCCTTACTTAGTTCGCACAACATCCTATTAAGGAATAAGGGGAAACTTCTTTCAAACCAGTAAGTTGTCCACAGATCAATTCATATACTCACTGCGGGGGACCTACTGTTTAATACCACCTCCAAAATTCTAATGCGTTTTATGGAGAAGTTTTAACGTGGATTAAGTCACTAGCATTTACGAGGTGAAAAGCCTGCCCCTAAAAAACTGAAAGGTGTTAATACCCGGGGTTGAACCGGAGTTTATTGGCAAGAAAGTCGTGCATACTGGCATCATACTACGACGGCCCACTAGTTCTACTTTTGTATAATAAGAAACAAGTAAAACGTAATAGTTGAAGTAGGGTAAAGTATGCCACAATGAATTACCTTATACCACAATGATATCCAGAGGATTATGCGTCTCTGTCAAGAGCTTGATCCAATACGGACTCAATCTGTTAGAGTCAATTACAATGTTCTGCAACAAAATCCTCCTTTGGACGAAACCAACTAATCATTATGTAAAATGTTTGCGAGATATCGTGAACACGAAATTTTTCTGATTTTTCCGCAATATGTAGTGGCAAAAAATGCATCTTTAATATAAATTATAATTTTTAAAAATCGAATAAAAGTAGTGGAAGTTACAGCCAAAAGAAATCAAAATTAATTTTTTTTTATTTTGTTTTATTATTTTTTTTAAATTCCAACTGAACCTCACTTCTGGAGCTCTCACACGCACTGTAAGGATTCCAACGGGGTACATTTTTTGTCTGAGTTTTAGCAGTTTTTGTTAAAACTCATAGGATTTATTTCATATAGACGTTGTACTCTGTTCAACAGAGTGGTATGTAGAAATACCTGACCTCCATTACTGGTGCCTGCTACCAACTGGCGACTGTCCTCCAAACATACAAGGCTAACATCACCGCCATCCAAAAATAAAGATGAAAGGGATATTGCGTACAGAAAATTATTAACTGTAAATATATTTTTGCTGTGTATTTGTTGTTAACAAGCGACTACGTCATCTTGTAGCCGGTTTCACCACCGTTCGTCTACGGTGGTGAAACCGGCTGACCACAATCCCCAACAAACCTAATACTTTCTACATTAGACTAAGTTGTGCACATGTGCTGACGGAGGATAAATAAAATTACATTTTTGAGCGCCTCAAACATATTAATGACCTAGTAATCACATTAAAATTATTATCGGGAATATTAATGCCAAAGTTAGTACTAAAGGTATCTATAAGTATAGCCGCCGCAGTGTGGCGTCATTTGAGTTTTTCATTGCAAAAATCATATTTTTTTAACAAAATAAGATAATCGAATAGTTGAAGAGTGTTTGGAAAGGGTGCTTTGTCTTGTAGGCACTTATTTATTGGTTATCAAAGTTGAAATTTGTGGAAAAATCAATTTTATGGTAACTTAAAAAAGTTAGTTTAACCAATTCTATGTATTTTTTTAATTTTTATGTTAAAAATTATATCCTAACAAATAAAAAATTAAACAATATTATATAAAATATTCATCACAACTCATAAGAGAAATTATCTCTAAAAGACTAATCATTTCTAAACTATAATTGTTTTCTAACTCTATTCGTGACTTCACATTCCCCAGGGAAGGAATGTGTGGAGGTACTAAGAGGTACTAATAATGCATGGCCCATAAGATCCTATCGATTGGCTTTCACAGAGACTTCCGTAAACTTCGTATCCAGTGGTCGTGAATTAATTTTGGCTTTAAAAATATGCTTGCATCTTTGTAAAATATCAGCCCCGTGTAGCATTAAGTATCTCATACGAGTATTTCTTTTTGAAATTTGTATGTCCATAAACAAGGCCACGGCTTCATTGAATCCATACTTTTCAATGTGTGCGTTTGGGGGTGTAGGAATGCTTTCCTTAATCCTGTTTAATCGCTGTGGGCTTGTATAAGCCACGGATTTTGTAATCTGCAACCTAACTGTTGCATTATCCTTTGTATATTTAATAGACAGCGCTTCAGATAAATGCTTCGTAGTTAAGTCAGAAGTGGCATCGGCAAGCTTCCTCTTTCTTATAAAAATTGAACACTCCTCCATACTTTTTTTAGCCATTCTTTTGCTCCTCCGGTTGATGTGGTGCGTTTATCTTCTGCCAATGTATCCAGGATAGTGTAGTCATTGAACCAGTCTTCGTATTTGGAGTTGAATTTCCCAATGGTTCGAGGGACTTTCAGGTTAGTAACCTATTTGCAATGCAATTTTCAAACTATTAGAACAAACTAATTGCCAGTCAAAACGTAACAGAATGCAAAATATAAACCATATTCCATGTTTGTTTGTTTGAAGCCACATTCACGTCTGAATAATAAAACTGTCATTACTGAAATTAGGTGCGTATGTGGACGACTACCATGAAAAAAACGTTGCGTAGTATACTTTTTGATTTTTAGTCTGTGGGCGTGGCAAAGGGGGATTTTATAAGTATATTGAGCGATAGTCAAGAGCAAACGAAAGTAATAAGTAGTTTGTTGTAAGCTTTATATTTGTAGTAAAGTAATAAGCGTTTTAGAAATAATACAGGGTGAATCATTCACGACTGGCCAAATTTCAACAGCTTATTCCTTGGCTCATTTCATAAATATACTCGTATGTACATTTACGACTATGGCCGAATAAGCAAGTAGGCGAAATGGCAGCGGTTAAAAATTATTGAGTTGGTGGTCCGAGGGTACTAGAGTAAAATTACCTAAAAAATGCCCAGACTTCCTACCGTTCCAAAGTTATGACTATTTGACTGAAATGCAATTTTTTTTGTTTTTTTTTCGGAAGCGAACTAACAGAAAACGTTTATTTGTATTTGTAAATAAACACAACAAAAATTTGCATTTCAGTCAAATAGTCATAACGTTGGAACAGTAGGACCTCATTTAGGTAACTTTGGAAATGTAAGATGTAGGTCTATTTTTTAAGAGAAAAATAAAATAAAAAAGCCAAAGGTAAGATGTAGTACTATCTTTTAAGAGAAAAATAAAACAAAAAAAGCCAGTCACTGGTTCAGTACTTAGCAATTTTACCCTAGTACCCTCCGACCAACCCGAATATGTTTAAACTGCTGTCATTTCGCCCCCTTGAATTTTTGGGAATGATCGTAGATGGACATATTTTCTTGAAATGACCCAAGGAATACGCTGGTGAAATTTGTCTAGTCTTGAATAAATCACCCTGTATAATGCCTCCACAAACAATACGAGAGTGTCTGTTTTCAATTATGCCAAGGCTGGAACACATGCTGGCGATCTTCTAAGAATTGGAACTGGAGAAGTTATAAAATACGTTAATGGTGAAATAAGTTTTTGTAAGGGATTCTGCAACTTGGTGACATCCGCAGAAGACAAAATATTTAATGAATATCCAGATATTAACTGCGACATTTCAGATGAAAGCTAGTTATGCGAACGAGATTTGCTAGCACCAAAAATTAGTGTTGTTGCCAACATTAACATCAAATTCTCAATAAAATTAATGATGAGTCCACCACCATATATATTTAAGTAGATAGTCTAATGGATGAGGAGACCGGTAACACATACCAAATCGATTTCTTAAATTCTATCGAGCTGTCTATATTTCCACCGCATTGACTGGAACTCAAAGTAGGTGCTCCGATAGTTCTCATGAGAAAGAAACCTTAAGGTTTGAAACAAGGCTTCTGGTAACACATTTCAGTTTCAATATAAGTCGAGCCTCTATATTGACCGAAGCGTCAGAGGGTAAAGATGTTCTTATCCCATGTATACCCATCGTACCTACAGATTTGCTATTTTAATATGAAGACTTGCAATTTCAAATCAAATTTAATATCGCTATTACCATAAATAAATAAAGGTCAAACAATAAAGATAGCTGGCATACATCTCATGGGCAGCTTTGCATGGTCAAGAGTTACAAGTAGAAGTAATTGTTTAGCTCGTTTGTTTTATTTTGCTCTGTTGCTTTTACACATTGAACAGGGATTAACCGGCTCAAGACCTCTTGCTTCTATATTTAAATAGAAGACAAGTTTTTAACAAAATGGCAAAGTGACATTGATTTTCGTGGCTGCATACTACTTTTATCATGATTTCGGGTCCGTGACAACCCTCTTTAGAAAGCCTTGCTGCAATTGTTGAAAGTAAAACCGAACTCTATAAGGCCAGGCTCTCCCCCAAAGGAATGGCCTCCCCAAACGAATGGGAAAAAATGTAAAACCTAAACTAATATTAGTAATATTGAGAGAATTAATCTCAGTTTGATAAGACATTATAAATAATTCATCATTAACATAAAAATTCATTTCTCACTGAAAATGAGATGTTTTTCATCCAAGGTTACAGACAGCTAGTATTGCATAAAAAAACAATAACGAAGCAATGGGCTTGCACGGATATATGTCTTGAATATTTAAGGGATGGACGCCATTGAATCTCTAGGATCATATAATCTTTTACCTTTTTTACATGTAGAAGCCAAAGTAGCGCCTAGAGGCAGATAAACCCTTTTAAATTTTGTAAGGAAATAATCAAAGAATGTATTTTGAAAATATGGCACATATAGATCGACTAGGATCATGTAATCTTTTACCTTTTTTACATGTCGAAGCCAAAGTAGCGTCTAGAGGCAGATAAACCCTTTTTAATTTGGTAAGGAAATAGTCAAAGAATGTATTTTGAAAATATGACACACATAGCTCGACTACGTCATATGTGAACGGTTATATCTTCTTAATTAAAAATCTGATATTATTAAGGGTCGCATAAGATAGGTTAATTTAAAATACCGTAGGCGCACATGACAACTTCGATTTTTGCACACCTTCGTTGCTCTACGGGCGACACTGTGCGACGTCAGTAAGTTCAGCGTCCATGATAATGGACGCTCTCATTCCATCCTTTGAAAATGGAATAAGACTGATCGATTTCACTGCAGCAAGAAATTGTTGTTGTAAGTAGCACCAGATTAAACCTCGCGATTTCCATCAGGCTACGTGGCTATCACCTGAGGGAAAGGCGAGAATAAAATCGATCATGTAGTAATCGCGTTGGATGAACCAACGTTTCGAACAGCAAACAACCTTTACGAACAAAGGTTCTAGTATGAACCATCTGTTTGTTTATTAAGAAATCGCTGTTCACTTTCATTGGAGGAACTTACTTTGCCAACAAACTAAAGGTAGCGTCCATTAAAGTAGGAAGAAGTTACCAAGAATTCTTGTTTCTTAAATTTTATTATTATTGAAAGGTAAATATTGTTAATATTTATTGAACATGCGCTGCATAAAACATTAACATCACCACCATACCTGAATGCAGAAAAAGCACAAATACTCAAATGTGTAGGACTTGGAAATTAAGGTATTATAACGACCCAGCTACTAACCGATGCGACCAGCGTACGCTAAATCATGCCGCTGCTGTTGCGTATACCATGCGAGTGGGCATAGCCCGAAAAAAAGGAAGGCATTCCTGGTACAATTTCCCCCTAAAGACGGAAACAAGTCTTTCGTACAAAATGTGATTATTTGTTATTTTACGACCATTTCGTGCAAATTAGAACGTGCACTCATGGTGGCTATTTTGCAGAAACCCGCAGAAAAAATAGCAAATTGTTTGTTATACATATTTTTTACATTCAAATCATGATGATGCCTCTGGAATAGGAAACCATAGATTTAATTACCTATGGTTGCTTGGACTTTAAATGCTTTGATTTTCTAACTTATTTGTTCTCTGTTTTTATTACTTTTCGAAGGAGGCCTGTATTTTATAATACTGTTGATTAGAGTTTCTTTATTATGAGTTTGTTGAGGCTGTTGTACTTTTCGTATTTGAAACGGTTAACAGCTTCAAATTTCTGTAGGCGTTTTTAACAGCAAGGTGCATTAGAATTGATACTAATTAGATGTCTTCTAATCTACAGACGCAATGAAAATATATGAGGAACCAGGCTAGCAATTGTTCCTTGATCTCAGTGAAATTTTGTTAAGATTAATTAGTTGGTTTTAAGATTGATGCTGATAAAACAGTAAACAAAGACTTCCTTTATGGTCTAAATGTCATATATTGTATGTAGCCTCATAGCAGCAAACAATGATACAATAAGATTTTTCCGAATATTAAAATATACACTCTTGTGTGCACTTATCGCTCAAAAATTAAAACGGGGCATATCGAATTTGTATGCTTTCAGCTTATGGGATTAATTATGAATTAGTGCATTGAGCCGAAAATACAATGATTTTTTAACCATGTGTCTGGTTTATTGTAAATGTTTGATAAAAAAGACAAAATAACGTTATAAAGTGATCCATTTAAAGGTATTTTTCAGAACAAAAAAAATGCAAAAATTCAAATCAAGTGTGGAATCTTTATTGGTAATTTGAAAGGACATTTTATGACATTAATTTTTAAAAAATAATTAGCTTCAAATGTTATAAACTGTATTATGGAAATGAGCGTTCGGTGAGAAACGGAAAGATCCGCTGTTTTCGACCAAAATTTTGTTCAGTGATGAGGCCCATTTGTCGCTCAACGGCACAGTCAATAAACAAACTTGCCGCATTTGGGCTGAAGACCAACAAGAAGAGGTTCAAGAGGTGCCATTATACGAGGGCGACCGCAAAACTAACTGGCCTGGCGCATTTTCTGTTTTACTACCAACTTTTGTTTTTGTTTTTTAAAAGCAATCTTTTATAAGCCGTCTGTCAAAATTTCCGAAATATTTAATGATTATTTTCTTTGTTACAGGTGATTGAAGTAAACAAGTTTTATAATTTTTGAAAAATGGAAAATAAAGAGTTTCGTGCGGTAATTAAACACTTTTATATGAAAGGTTTTACGCCACAATAAATCAAAGATGAATTGGATTCTGTTCATGGTGATAATGCACTATCATACTCTTACTCCACCGTGAAATCCTGGGTTCAACAATTTAAAATTTGTCGTTCAAGTACGGAAGATGAACAACGCTCTGGAAGACCGAAAACTTCTACTACTATTAAAAACATTAGAAAAATATTTAATGAAGTGACTAAAGATAGACTAATAAAGCTCAGAGAACTTGCTGATATTGTTAAAATACACGAAAACAAGTTTGGAATATCTTACATGATGAACTCGACATGAAAAAGCTATCCGCGAAAAAGGTGCCGCGTTTGTTGACTTTGCCCCAAAAATCGTCCGTTGGACCAATTCCGAGGAGCTTTTAGCGATTTATCAGCGTAATCCAATAGAGTTCTTGCGCCGATTCATAACTGTTGATGAAACATGGATCCATCACTACATCCCAGAATGCAAAGAACAGTCAAAACAATGGATAGAAGCTGGTAAAAGTGGTCCCAAGAAGGCGAAAACTGTTAAGTCAGCAGGAAAAGTAATGGCCACAGTATTTTGGGATGCAAGGGGTTTAATATTTATTGATTATCTTGAGAAAGGAAAAACTATAAATAGTGTTTATTATTGTGCATTATTGGATCGGTTGAGTGAAGAAATCAAGACAAAACGACCGCATTTAGAAAAAAAGTTCTTTTTCATCAAGATAATGCTCCTTCACACACGGCATGTTTAACTCAACAAATTGAAAATTGAAATTTAAATTGCTCCGCATCCACCATATGGTCCAGATTTAGCTCCTTCTGTTTATTTCATGTTTCCAAATTTAAAAAAATTTCTCGGTGGCCAAAAATGTTCGTCCAATAGCGAGGTTATTGCTGAAACTGAGGCATATTTTGAAGGTCTTGAAAAATGTTATTTTTCGGATGGAATTAAACAACTTAAAAAACGTTTGATGAAGTGTATTGAGTTGGAAGGAGATTCTGTTGAAAAATAAAAAATAATAGTTCCAAAAAAAACGGTTCTTTTTATGTTAGGCGAGTTACTTTTGCGGTCGCCCTCGTACCCAGAGAAAACCACGGTTTGGTGCGGTTTATAAGATGGTGGAAACATCGGCGCATATTTTTTCAAAAATGATGATGGCCGCAACGTAACCTTGAATGGTGCTCGCTATCGCGTGATGATATCTTTATGCTCTTTATGCTAACTGAAATTAAAGCCCGTAATCTTGACGATACTTGGTTTCAACAGGATGGTGCCACTTGGTATACAGCTGCTCAAACAATTCATCTATTGAAAGTTCATTTCGAAAAGCAGCTTATTTCACGTTTTGACAGGTGAGTTGGCCTCCTAGATCGAGTGACATTTAGACATTTTTCTTTGGGGTAACGTAAAGTCCAAAGTCTATGCTGACAAACCAGCTACGATTTAAGTTTTGGAAGCCAACATTACGCGTGTCATTAAAACCATACCGGTCGAAATGCTCGAACGAGTGATCCAAAATTGGACCCTCGGAATGGAAACCCTGAGGCGTAGTTGCGGCCAACATTTGAAGGAAATTAGATTCAAAAAATAATGCCATAAAATGTCCTTTCAAATTACCAATGCATTTTCCATAATTGATTTGAATTATTATTTTTTTTTTGTTCGGAAAAAATACCTCTAGTTGAATCACACTTTAGTAGGTTATTTTTCTTCTCAGTGTGTATTTAATTGATTGAGGTTGAGGATTATGGTCTATAAGGTGTAGCAGTAATTCCACGGGTTGCTGTGTTAGTGTCCCACTGAATGATCTATACGGACGTTTTCAGGTTAAGAGGTCATGGACTTAGATTGTTATAAATTTCCATTTTCTAGTTAGTTAGCCACTGTAAAAAAAGCCTTTAGTGTCCATCATAAAATGTGTTCGACGTTTTGTTTATCTTCACAATGAAAAAGCTTCGACAGCAGGCATCAGCTGATTCTTTCTGCCGTGCTTGTTTTTTGTTAAGCTGAAGTCTGGATCGTCCTAGAAGTTTCTAGCTTCATTCACTGAATTTCCGGTCCTAAACCAAGCTCCCTAAGCTGGAGTCTGGATCTGCCTAGAAGCTTCTAGCTTCATTCACTGAAATTCCGGTCCTATACCAAATCCCCTACATCGCACCTCGTCCCACCTTTCAGCATATTTTTTGCTTTTTCCTTTCGGATTATTTTCTGCAGAGTTTTACTTCCGCGCACCAGTCTACGGAATTTTAATTTCTTTTGTTAAGCTCTGCCTTGTGGTCCTTAGAAGTAGTTAACCTCTTTGGGTGTTTCGGACTTTTGTTACTTTTTTAACCTCTTTGGGTCTTTCGGACTTTTGTTACTTTTTTCTAAGGTCGTTGAATTCTGGATCTGTTCTGATTTTTACTGGAACATCCTCATACGTGAAGACTCCTTTGGTGCAAATGACCATTGTATCCGGTTAAGGTCTTCACAATCTTTATAATTCTTCTTTACTTTAACCCACTCTGTATCAAAGTTTCGAACGTTGTTTTTAATTCTAGCTGTTTTTCTTCCTCGATTTAAAAGTTAGTTTCATGCCAAATCTTTGTAACTACCAAAAATATTTGAGCTAGACATACCTTGCACCGATCAATTCACAATCACTAGCTGATTCGATTTAACGATGTCTGCCTGTTCTTCCGTCCGTCCATCTAAAGCTTGTAATCAAACTACAGACCGTAAGACTACATCGATGAAATTTGGCACATATAAGTTTCTTGGACCAAGGAGGGAAGTTATTAAAGTTGCGTAAAGTTTGGCAACAAATGAGACACCCACAAGATAAAACTAACTGGAATAAAGCAACAAAAGAGCTATCAAAAAATCTTCGAGAATATAATGACAATGCCACAAAAAATTATTTACAAAACTTGAACCCAAACTCCTCTGATGAGTATAATTTATGGAAGGCCACAAAATATATCAAACATTCCACGAAGAGAGACCCACCAATAAACGATGAAAATAACTTGTGGTTAAAATCTGACGACTTAAAAGACACATTTAAGCCATTTGACTTTAATGCTGGAACTTCTGATAAAATTAATATTTTGGAATTCGTTAATTCACCTTGTCAGATGGATCTACCCATAAAATGTGTAGGACCGGTGGAAATATGCGAAGAAATCGATAACTTAAACGTAAAAAAGGCTTCTGGATATGACAGCATAAGTGCATTGATGGTAAAGAATTTACCAAAAAAGGTGTAATGTTTTTAACATACATTTTCAATGATATACTCAGTTTAAGCCACTTTCGTTCGCAATGGAAATGTGCCGCAATAATAATGATTCGAATAAACCGAATAAACCGGAAAGCAATATTTCATCGTATAGACCTATTAGCCTGCTAATGATCTTCTCAAAAATATTTGAGAGAATATTTATTCGGAGAATGGAGCCTTTCATAGAGAAATAAACACCAGTTTGGGTTTCGCCATCAACACGGCACTCCTGAGCAATGTCATCGCATCGTTGATTATGTTACAGAGGCATTAGAAAATAAAAAGTACTGTTCAGCTGTTTTTCTAGACGTTAAACAGGCGTTCGACCGAGTATGGCATCCTGGGCTCTTAGTCAAATCAAAAAGTTTCCTACCAACACCTTTTTATCTCGTGTTGAGGTCATATTTATCTGATAGACTATTTTATGTTAAACATAACAACGATTTTTCCGGAATACAGTTTATAAGCGCAGGTGTTCCACAAGGCAGTGTTCTTGGTCCTACATTGTATACGATTTGCACATCAGATTTGTCAACATTAAATAATGTACTTGTCGCCACTTATGCAGATGACACAGCAATTTTGGCAGCAAATCAATCGGCGATGGTTGCATCTTCACTTATTCAAAATCAACTTAACGTACTTAAAAATTGGTTAATTAAATGGAACATAAAGGTGAACTCCAGCAAATCTAGCCACATAACATTCACGAATAGAAAAGACAATTGTCCGCCAGTGACGATAAATGGTGAACCAATACCACACACGGACTATGTCAAGTTTCTTGGTATGCACATGGATCGCAGGCTTAACTGGCAGCCGCATATAAAAAACAAAAGAAAGCAACTTGACATAAAGTTTAAAAAACTATTCTGGATACTTGGACCAAAATCTCAGCTAAGTGTTGAAAATAAATTAATAATTTATAAATCGTTATTAAAACCAGTTTGGGTATATGGCATACACCTATGGGGTACAACAAGCAACTCTAATGTCAAAATATTGGAAAGATTTCAGTCAAAATCGAGCAAACTTTTGCGCTAAATTTGGCTAAGATCGGAAAGGCCCTACTGGTACCTCCCACACAAACGGTCTCATGGGCCTTGAGAAATAATATGAGAATAACACACTACAAACTTGACCTATCGAAATGAAATTTTCTACATAAAGATTTTTATATAGAACACACCTATGCGCCAAATTCTGTTGAGATCGCAAAAGTAATACTGGTACCTCCCACACAAACGGTCTCAAGGGCTTTGAGAAATAATATGAAGATAACTCACAGCAAGCTTGACCTATCGAAATGAAATTTTGCACATACAGATTTCTATATAGAACACACTTCTGCACCAATTTGAGTTGAGATTGGGTAGCCTCTTTTGATACCTCCCATACAAACCGTCTTAAATGCCTTGAGAAATACTATGACGATAACTCACCACATGCTTGACCTATCGAAATCAAATTGTGCACATAAAGATTTCTATATAGAACACACGTCCGCACCAAATTTGGTTGAGATTAGGTATTCCCTTCTGGTACAAACGGTCTTATGGGCCTTGAGAAATAATATGACAATAACTCACCACAAACTTGACCTATCGATATGAAATTTTCCACATAAAGATTTATATATAGAACACACTTCTGCACCAAATTGAGTTGATATTGGGTAGCCTCTTTTGATACCTCCCATACAAACCGTCTTAAGGGCCTTGAGAAATAATATGATGATAACTCATCACTAACTTGACCTATCGAAATGAAATTTTACACATAAACATTTCTATATGGCGCACACTTCTGGACCAATTTGAGTTGAGATTGGGAAGTCCCTTCTGATACCTCCCATACAAACAGCTTCAAGGGAAATAATATGTAGATAACTCATCGCAGAAATAATATGTAGATAACTTATCGCAAAATTGACCTATTGAAATGAAATTTTGCATATAAAGATTTCTATATAGAACACACTTCCGCACCAAATTTGGTTGATATTGGGTAGGCCTATCCAGTACTTCCCCTACAATCGGTCTTATGGACCTTGAGAAATAATATGACAATCTTGACCTATCGAAATGAAATTTTACGCATACACATTACTATATAGAAGACACTTGAGCACCAAATCTGGTGGAGGGTATCGAAAGTTCGGCACAGCCAAACTTTACATTTGTTACTTGTTTATCATCCAGAAGTGCAGTGTTAAATGTAGTTGACATGGTGATCCTTCGGCTCATGTTCTGAATGGATTATTATTTTCCGAGGCTAGTTTTCTTTATATGCTGGATATTTTTTCTAGCTCAACAATACTACTGTTTAGTGCTAGGTTGTCGAGAAGAAGGGATAGGACATTCCTCGTGGAGCTTGTCTTCTTATGGTATTCATAAGACCTGTAAGAAATTCTTTATTCGTCTAGATCCAAAAATAAAATGGACTTTTCGCCTCGTTTAAGAATGAAATATAATATACATCCTCGTTGTGACCCAATTGTTGAATCAGTTACTCTAGTTTTATGCAAAAAACTGTGTATATCTTGATTCAAATTCTTTATAAAGTTTGTTGCTTAAGTCTTTTGTTTCAAAGGAACACGTCACAACTAACTTCTTTCACACATACTCATATATATATTCACATGGTGGTATTATCAAATTCATATATATGTATCTGATTACTTTCAACAAAATCGAAAGTAAAATAGAATTGTACGAATTTGTACACCCGTGGACGTGAGAATGGCTAGAGGCTACAAATGCGAGAGTATCCAATAAGTGTGTACAAATTCATTAAGTTTTCAACAATACTGGTATATGTGAATATGTATAGCCCGAGATAGCTTACAATTAATATGTGTGTAATTGTAAATATTTAAGACTCAATGAATAATTAAACCTTTCATTACACAAAGCCCAAAGACCCAGCATGCATTTCGATATGTCTGACGCCCCCCATGAGGGTTACCTTCTTTGCGGACTAGTTTCGATCTCCGACCGTGTGTCTATGTGTGAAGAAAAAAGATTATGTGTAGTAATGCGTGGCTAAAGCAAATCACACGCCCCCAAAAAGCCAATAGACTGATATTTAAAAATACTTATAATCCACCCCTCTGCCCCTTATGAAAGATATACAAAATATTTAGACTGTTAACGTTTAGAAAACATTTCCAATTGTACAATACAGTTCGATTATGTTTTGGTGATCGCACTCTTAACAAAATTCTCATTAATTATGGCCGCCAATGGATGGTGTTGAAAACATTGCTCGAATTATGTTCGAACATATCAGTGCCTCCAGCCATAGCTACAAAGATTATAGCCAAGAATGCTAACAACACACTGCCATGGCTATGACGCTGAGGGGGGCTTATCTGGTATGTGATTCTTTGTTTAAGGCACCATTTCCACTACGCTGTGAAAAGTGAGAGTCATTTTACTTTAAGATCCGAGGTGCATACAAAAAACAAATATACTGGTATTGGTCTGGATGATAGCTGGGATGCTCTATTGAAGAATGGGCTGGGATGTGTGTAAACATTGTTACAATGTTCAGTGAGCATCATCAGCGTTGTTGCTGTTGTTATTGCTGCCGTTAGTTTTCGTGTTACAAGGGGCGTGTGATTATGTGTTAGTTATTTGAACTTTGGCTAAGGTTTCGGTTGAGGCCGCCGCCGTGCTTCTGTCTGTCTGTCCGTCCGTCCAACCATCCACCTATCCGTCTGTCCGTCCATATGTCTATCTGCATGCATGCATGATGGCATTGTTGCATCAATGACAGTCTGCCGCGCTAACTTTTAGTTTTTTGTCAGTTTATTGTTGTTGTTATCTGCTGGCATCTTTTGTTCAGGTAGCTTTCATATAATGTTGTAAACAACTTTTTCTGGTTTAATTTTTTTTTTTTGGTTTTTGTTACTTCATTTCCCCCTGTAATGACTGCCGTTTCAATGTGTTTCATGTTGTTCTCTCGTTATTGTTTTTCTTCATGCAACGCAGTTGCCTCGTATTTGTAACAATTGCTGCCCTTTTATCTGCCTCCCATTCGAACATTTTGTCGTTTAGTTGTTCACCACCATGGCCGCGATCATCTTCACTTTCATTTATTGTATTTGATATGGTAACATTTCGACGATTCGGGACCACTTTATGTGTGACCTAAACTATAATTATGGTCTGCAAGTCAGTCATTCAGTCGTTTTAATGTGCGGGAAAAATGCATAACAATTCACTTTCTTTCGAATGCAATTGATGCGCATTATGGCAATAGCTGGCACCAGGGGGCAAAGTCTTGCCGTCGATGTTAAGTTGTTGTTAAATGTTTATCTTTAAACACATGTGTTTCTCTGTGAAAATGGGGGTCAATAGCAGCCCATGATCAACATTTACACAGCAATTTAAATAACAACAAACGAAAACGTTAACATACTTGCTTACAAATAGCTAGTAATTGTTATGATTTCGAATGGAAAATTTCTCTAACTCTAACGAAAGACATGAGCAACGAACCTGCTTTTGTCGCCATAAGGAAGGGAGACCTTTGCCAATTGGATGACGATCACAATTTAAAGCCACACATGATGGGGGGAAATTAATAAGAAGCAAAAATATTCTCTAGTTAATTCGTGATCAAATCCGCATCATTAAGTCGCCGCTAAAATATTGTGTTATACTCTTACATGGAGTTGAACCTGGATTTTCTTAACAAACAATATGAATTTGCTAATCAAATTTTTACTGTAATTTGATATCGTAAAGGAAGGTCCCGCGATTAAATTAGCACAAAAAAGCGCGGGTATTAAGGAAGACCTACATACAGAAAATACAGATATTAGGAGTATGAAGTCTTAAGCGTGTGGTGTGTACGCAGAGAAAAAATATGGTTACTATATGGTCACGGCAACAATAGTATGTTCTCTGCAATAAAAGTATGGTTGTCGCAACCTTAGTATTGTTTTTTGAATTTAATTTTGACAATAGTATGATTGCGGCAATATTAATATTGTTGAAATGTAACAAAAGCATTGTTGCCAAATTAAAAAATGAAAATATAGTTGTAGCAACAATATAAATATGGTTGGTGGGACAAAAGTATTCTTTCATGGGTTTTATGTTAACAATAACATGATTACGGCAATCAGACAGGCAAAATCGTAATTTATTTTTAATTTGACAATGTTATTTTTACGAATCTTACAAACTACGGATCAGTATTACTGAAATATTTTTAATAAATGAATTGTTTCTACTGTTAAATATATAACTCCCTTTATAAAGAGTTTTAAGTATTTTTACATAACTTATTTAATAAAAATCTCTATCGTTGAATAACAACTTAACCCAATCTTTACAAAAAAATTTGGGTATCATAGCATGGTAGTGTGTAAGTCATACTATGGTTGTGAGGATCATGCACATCATGGTTATATGTGAAACATTCTTTGGTTGTGAGGATTATAGTATGGTTGTGGGGATCATAGTATGGTTGAATTTGAATAATAATATGGTTGTGGGGATCATAGTATGGTTGTGTGTGAATAATTCTATTGTGAGGACCATAATATTGTTATGGGGATCATAGTATGGTTGTGTGTGAACCATACTATTGTTGTGATGATCATAATATTGTTGTGCCACAACCATATAACCAACAAAAGTATGATGCTCTTCGAATATTGTTACCCCAACCACACTTTTTTTCTGCATGTGGGTATCACAAAGTCAGTGATACCCTACAACTATTCTTATTGGTTATATTTTTATGCCTCAACATTTAAATTTAAATCAACTGCAAAAATAATTACCGATAATTTTTTCAAATTTCTGGTTTTATTGGAAAGGTTGAACTTTGTCTTTTAATAATGGAACACAATATCATTCATGTGAGTACCGCAACTGGTTTAGCAGTACGAGTACCTCCTGCGATCAGCCCAATTTTTAGTACATTTTCGATTGTTTCGGGTTGATTCTATTTACTAGCAACTTCGATTTCATGTTTCAACGCTTTAATTGTCTCTGGATGCTTAACATTATCCTTAACATGTATCCCTAATGGCTCCCCACGGAATATAAGTATAATCCGAACATCACAATTTTGGCTCATTATTAGATTTTCAAGAACATTACTTAAAATATCGATGGTAACGTTGGCTATAACATTTGGCCCCAGCTTGTTGAAACTAAATGTTGTCCATGTCACTCTCTCGAATTTTTGGAAATAAAACATCGTTGAGCATGGTGTAGTATCACTAACCGTTGACGGTAACGGTATACATTCGAGGAGAAGCTCAGAGAAATCAAAGCCGAATTTGGACGGACATGCGTCCTGGTGGGTCAGGGAAACTGGGGCCACAGTGATTTCAACGGGATAAAGACAGTAGGAGAGATTGCCTTTAAATATCAGATTGTCATAATTGTGGGCTACGAAAGAGAAACGGACTCAAGCAACAACACGGTAAATCGCCTATTCATACCTCCGCAAGAGTTTATTTTTGAATCAAAATCGATGTACGAGTACATCGACATCAATGAGGTGTACCGAAAGATGCGCAAAGCGTCTATAGCCACAAATCTGAGGCATTTCTTTGGTGTCTTAACCATTTTGGCCGAGCTGACCGCCAAAGGGGTGGAATCGAATTTGAGACTCATTTAAATGTGGACAAAAGTACTAAGCAAAACAAGGCCAAAGGCAAAAGTGAGGCTAAAGATGAGGCGGCACTGGATATCAAAAGACTGTTCAATATATCCTTTAGCTATGTGCCAGCGGTCCACTCATATGCTATCCTGGATGATGAGGCTGAGCATACAATCAGCGACCTTAGGCAGACACCCAAACGCCGTTGGAAAATGTCATGCTTTCGGAACCTAAGGACAAGAGCGATCTCGATTATGTATTAAGCTGACGAAATCTAATTTTGCTTATATCTTGTATAGCATACATGCGGTAGATCGCATGTATAAGTATACGACTCTTCAAAACAAAGAAGATGTCAACGGCATGAGGCAAAACATCAAGCTGAGCTTTTGCACTGTCTTGGAATACTACCAACTCAGTTGGATGAAGGATACTATGCGTCAATATGCCAAGGCAAAACTGGCTAGCATAAAGTTGGAAATTAATGCATACGTATCAACAAATGAATTTCATCCAAGACATGGAAGACATTTTGCAGAATATTCGGATGATTTTATCGGTGAATGCTCGTAAAACTAGTCAAAGCTTTATGGAAGTCTCCAGCCCTACGATGACCCGGACATGTATTTTATATCCGCCTACGTTGTAACCGAGAATTTCATCAAAGTGCCTGTGGTTATATTGCAGCCGTTTTATCTGTGGTCCAACTCCTATCCGCACGCCATCAAATGTATCACGTTGGTATTTTTGAGACTCATCCATGGCTTTGAAGAAGAGGGTCGGGCCTTTGGCACAGCCGGCAATAGGCACGACTGGTGGGACAATGACCCGAATGAATATTTTAAAAATCGCGCCTCCTGTTTAAGTACATACCGTTCAGCGATAATCATGTGCCGGATAAATTTCGCGTCATTGGTCTATCAAGTGGAGGAATTCAAGTGTCTCAGTGGCAATGTTATGAACCCGCTGAAGAAGTGTACTATCTTTTAGATTTCAGTGTGTGCACCGGAGTTCAGGGGATTCACGCTCATTTTTATGTTTACGTATATGTGACAGCGCATAGAGAAAGAGACCTAAGGGTAAAATCAATTTTCACTTTTTTTTGATGTGGACAACTCCTGAGCATCGAATGAGACCGATCCATGCCCCAAAAGTGTTCCCTCCCAGAGATATGCGCGTTTTTTGAAAGTGATGGTACACGAAGGATACACGTATTTAAATCTTTAAAATGGCTCTTCTGAACAAAACGGGTTTTTAGCCTTAGGTCCTTTCTATCTTGCACGTCACATATGTGACGTGATTAGGTCCCTTTCTATTTTCGCTTAGAATCGTCGACTTCACTTTTATAAAACGCGCATATCACTGGGAGGGAACACTTTTGGGGCATGGGATCGGTCTCATACGATGCTCAGATGTTGTCCACATCAAAAAAAGAAAAAAATGAAAATTGATTTTTTTACCCTTAGGTCCCTTTCTCTATGCGCTGTATATAGTAATTTATAATAATAAAATAAATAAATTTAAATAAAATTAAAAAAAAAAATAAATAATTTGTAATTTTTATTTCTGTATAAAGGTTGAATCGACCGCTGGACCGCATAAGGGTAAGCAACGGATAGAAATGCGTGTAGGGTAGCTGAGAGATGCTCAATTTACACTGAAGGTGTCATTAGGTCTTATTTTGCAGGTCTGAGGAAAACAAGATTGCCACATATTCAAGAATGTGGACAGAACGGAGAACCTGTTTACACCGCTTCTACGACAATTCACAATTTGGAAGATGTACGTACTTCAGGGGGATCTGATTTTCCATTTGATTTTTTCATTCTTTTGGTTTCAGAGAAGTATGCCAGTTCGAACACACTAGCCGACTTCCTTATGATTTGAAAAAAGTTTCTTAGTTAGTTTATTTAGGAATGTTGAACGAAGCAAGTAGACATTATTTTTGGAGATTTTGTTATTAAAGTAACGAAACGGGAAACATCCAAGGAAACGCCAGAACAATTGCAAATTCGGTTAAAAAAAGGAAAAATGATTCAGTCGGCGCATAGAGAAAGGGTCCTAAGGGTAAAAAATCAATTTTCATTTTTTTTTCTTTTTTTGATGTGGACAACATCTGAGCATCGAATTAGACCGATCCCATGCCCCAAAAGTGTTCCCTCCCAGAGACATGCGCGTTTTATGAAAGTAAAGTCGACGATTCTAAGCGCAAATAGAAAGGGACCTAATCTTTAAAATGGCTCTCCTGAACAAAACTGGTTTTTAACCTTATGTCCCTTTCTATTTTGCGAGTCACATATGGATTTTAAAATGTCCGTCGTTCCGTTCTACACTGCCTGAAACGTATCGAAATGCATTTGTTTGGAAGGTACTGGCATACTCTTGTTTCTTATTCGCGTGCAAAGATAATATAAATATATTACAGAAAACACAATTTATAGGTAACTTATGCATTAGGGATGACGTTATGTGGGTATCAATTTACGCTCGCATAGTATCGTTTGTGTAGGAGGTAAAAGATGGGTCGTGGCTAAGGTGTCATAAGCTAAAGTAATTTCTAATCGATTTTCTTATTACCATTTCAAATTTTAAGTTATAGATGGCCCACCCTATATATTGGCAAAGCGAAAACGCATCGGATGGTGTTCCATCAATAAAAAAAGACAAAGTTTAGTGTTTCCAATAACACCAGAAATTTGAAAAAATTAATAGTACTGTTTTTAACAGCCGATTCAAATTTAAAATTTTAAATGGCCCACCCTATAAACGGTTAAAATCACATAACTGGAGGTTCTGTCATCCGATTATTTGCACTTCATTCTATTAGTACAACGGAGTAGGTATTTTTTATGTGTCTGAAGGAATTCCAAGACTATTAAACATTTGGTAATTGCACCCCAAAGTCTTTCAAGGCAGCAGAATATTTGTAGCCCGACCGATTGTCAGCCGACTTTTTCTCTGCAACAATTTTTTTTCAATTAGCATAAAACAGTAATGTCGCTTCAGTGTTTGGTTCACAATTCCTTTTTTATTATCATGAATAAAGCATATTTTTCTTTAAGCTCAAGGTCCTTTCGAAACTACTAAAAATTCGAAGAGGATATAACAATCACAATCATTCTGCAGATCTGAGTACATATCTTTTTATTTAAATCTCATACTTACATTGAAATAAGAATAGTTATTGTAACATGATGTTAAAATCGAAACGTGCCTACATCACCCTTGTTATTACATAATAATTCAAGTATAATTGACCGCAAACTCCCACGAAAAATACCAAGAAACCATTCATAGCTAAACGGAACTCATAAAGTCAAATGGTGTTCTTTTGAAACATTTCGAAACCGTTAGACCAATATGTGTAGACAGAGAGAAAAAAACACAGAAAATATATATGAATTTGTGCTAATTTTAAGACAAACTTTGCAACAAAAGAAAATAGAACAGCGCACCATGAACAACGGCACCGCTAACACCGACGACAGCGACTAACAGCAACGGCACGCATTTCACATAAATGAAGCAATTTTCCACAAAACCCTATAGCAGACACCATTTAACACACTTAACCATATATTGACACATCCATGTCCAACGCCAACGAACGAAACGGCAACGCCAGTCAGATCTATTACAATTTCCAAGTTCCATGTCTGCCAAGACAATGCCACAGACTCTGTCCGAACGGCGACTGCGAACGACAGTGCAGAAGAGAGTGCACAAAGAACATTTGTTAATTAACACATTTTTGCAACAGCACAAAATGTTTAACAACACACAAATAGTTTAACCATAATTTATGGACTCATTCCAAGAGCCAAATGCTGAGGCAACCTGTACCATAATAACCAGCACCATAACGTACAGGACAGACGGATTACAGTGGACGCAAAAGATAACATGACTTTTCAGGGGAAGCAGCTAGGAAATTTAGTGTCAATTAATTGCAAAGAGAAGACAGTGTCGTGAGATCCCCGTTGTCTGAGCCCATGGCCTGACTCCCCAACCTCTCGTTGCTGCAGACCTGCTTAATAAATGAATAATAGGTATTTCGATGTTGGTCGTGTTTCCTACATTTATTTATAATTAGTGTGTTTTTTTTAATACTCTTAACTACATTACTAAAATCTACGGCTCATTCGATGCAAGTAATCCCCGTCAACGAAGTTGGACCTAGAAACGTTATAGCCGATCAACGATGTTGGACCTTGAAACGTTATAGTCGATTTTTCTTTTGAATGCTTCCAATACTACTTCGTCCTCTTTTGATAGCACCTATCTTTCGGATCCATATACTCGTAAAAGCACAGGATGTATTAGTACTTAGTAGGGACATAAATACTGTTACACACGTTTTATGCAGTAAAATAAAAAGTACTGAATATTTTTGGACCAAATATTTTTTAATATTTATATATTGATGTATATTGTATCCAAAAAGAATCTACTTATTCGAAATGTCCGCCTTTTACCTTTACACACGCCTTAAGTCGCACTGGCCACTCGTCAATAGCTACACGAACCTCGTCCATTGGAAAATTGGCCACACCTCGAACCAAAGCAGTCTTAAGAGATCCAATGTTGGGGTATCTTTTGTGACAAACCTTGTCCTCTAAAACCGTCCACAATTTGTAATCCAATGGGTTCAAATCTGGACTGCCTGCAAGCCATTCTTCAGAGGGAATGAACGCTGGCAAATAGTTTCGAAGCCAGGCCTGGGACGATTTAGCCTTATGGGCCGGCGCAGAATCCTGCTGGAAAGTCCATGGCTGGTTTTAGAACAGGGAATTGTTAAGAGGCTACTCAACAGCTTCCAAAACGGTTTCTTTTTAAACTTTGGCCGATGTTTTGATGTTGATGAAAGTTGAAACAATTTTAAAATCTCGTTACAGACTAACGCTAGTGAAGTTAGCTTTCAAACCCCATTTAACATTAACGGGGTATGTTCAGTTCTACTTGTTAAATGGGTGTGTTCAATGTTGTAACAGTATTTATGTCCCTACTAAGTATATAGTAAAGCGTACTCTTTTTCTTTCGAGTGGGCTCTCTTCTTAAGCAGCTAACTGAGACCAAAATACCAACTTCTTTCCAACACGATCCTTCCTTTTAGTTCAGCGCACCAATTGAAAATTATAAATGTATGTGTTGATGGTAGAAACAGTATAGTCCGATAACCCGTACAAAATATCTCCGTTAATACCAAAAGCCTACACACAGATAACAGATTCGTTACCAGAAGCGAATTTTTTGTCAACCAAATAAATGAGGTTACATCCATCTCGAATATTCCATCAGTACAACCTAATGTTAGTTGGTGCTCTGTTAGTTTTAGAAATTCTAACTGAAGTATCGGTATAAAAGTATCCGAATCTCCAGCGACGATTTTTTAAATCTTTAAGTCCACATACCGCACTTAAAGATAAAAGTCTTCTTCGTACTTAAAGTCTTCTATAGCAAAGGGAGGGTCATGTCAAGGAATAAGGGTAAAATATGATTTTTACTAAAAAATTAGATTAAGTGATTTTTTTTGACTAAATACACGTCATTCACGTTTGAGCATTTGTAAGATACTAAATTTAATTTATACAAAAAGTGATTATATCAAATGTTGAAATATTTCAAGTCATCTAGTAAGACCTCCTGCAGAGATTACAAATCAAAGCGGAGGACAAATATTCAATACAAAATATACAATACAATTTTTAATAACATACGAGGGCGGTTCGGAAAGTTCTTAGCCTATCAATGAAAGAGAATAGTTAGTTTTTCAAAAATATTTTTATTTTTCAATATAATCTCCTGAAACTTCAATACACTTAGTCCAACGCTTATCTAGCAATTCTATCCCTTGATTAAAATAGTTTTCCTCAAGGTCTTCAAAATAGTGGTTTACAACTGTAATTGCATCTTCATTTGAAGTAAAAAGCTTGCCAGCAAGGATTTTTTTTAGAATTGGGAACAGGTAAAAGTCACTGGGAGCTAAATCAGGATATAAAGGTGGGTGGTCAAGCAACTCGTACTTTAATTCGTTGATTTTAGCCATTGTTAAAACACTCTTGTGCGCTGCACAGTGGGAAAATTACGAAAAAAATTGGAAATAATTCGGCCATTTCGTTTGTAATGGTCCGATTTAAATGAAAATTTACATTGACCTTCTTGAAGTTTAACAGGTGAATTTCATTCATCTGTGTTTAACAGGTGCTGCACAGTGGGCCCTCAAAGTTGGTCACCTCGAGTTAAAATTTTCTTTTTCAAGCCGCCAAAAGCGTATTTGTGGTCCGATCGTAATAATTTTTTCTTTAGTGAAATCTGCTGGACAAACCCAACCAAAAATGTTATTACAAATTTTTTCATATCTCGTACAATAAAAAAGATATCGGGACTTAAAGTTTTTTTTTCGAAAAATTTGCTTTGGATTTTCTGGGATTATTTTATTTTTGGGAATCAGTTTTAAGTGAATCGGGGAAAATTTAATCCTGGTTTAAAGAAAAGACTTTGGTTAATGTTTTAAAAAAAGAATTGTAGCAAAATCACCAATAATATGAAAATGCCAGCTGTTCAAAGTCAACTATTGCGAAAAAAGTGGGATTTTGAGTGTTTTACGGCGAAAAGGTACCTTTACTCTTATGTCAATAACTTTAATGTTTCTTAAGTAACATACAAAAAATTTGCATTTATTTCAAAGAAAACTTTATGCTTAATACAAATAATAAGCAATTGTGACCCTAGTCGGTACTTTTCTTGCTCCAGGCGTCTCCAAATATGGGCATTTTTTTCAAAAAAAATTGAGTTTGAGCTCAAATAAAAAAAATCGCCACACTGCTGGCCCAATTTGGTGCTATAAGTCAGTTAACTACATATGTTTTCTAAAATCCCAAGCAAAGAAATTTTGCGGGAGGCCATTTCTAGGACAAAAAAAATGAGTTTTTGTTAAAAAATCCCATTTCTGGGATTTTGTTTTCCCCTGTGTCAAATTTTAGAAAAGTGGCAACTCCAATTTTTTTTTTGAATAAGTTTTTCATTTTGTCACAAAAATATTGATACTACGTAAAAAAATCAGGTTTATATCTCCAACCAGCAAAATTTTACAGTGGTCTGAAATATTGACTTTTTTTGCTACCTTCACAAAAAAAAAATGTTTTCTCGTTTTTATCAATTATTATTCAACATATTGAGTTAATTGCATTCTTTTTTATAATCTGTTAAAACTAGAGGTAATTACCTTTCCATTGGTATATAAAAAGTATATCCTTTTACCTACACTTATAACAGCACGTGCGCTGGAATAAGACCCCTTTGAGTAAAGTATGAATTTTATAGGTAAGAATACCAATTTTAAAAATTCTCGTACCTATCCATAAATAGCAAAAATATATATTTTTACCATTATTGTTTACCTATTGTGTAAAAACGGAAAATGGGTAGTATTGTATAGTATGGATCTAGGTACCTAAACATTCATTCTTATATGTTTTGGGGGAATACCTGTCCCCTATGTCCGGAATATTGTGCAACATTTTAGGCGAATGTACCTGGGTACATAAAAATTCATTGTTATAAATGTATTTTTGGGGAATACCTGGTATTTTAGTCAAGTATTAATTGCGGATATTATTGTGATTACCTGTAAGTATTACTCATTGATATAAGAACCGCCGATTTTGTATGGGTTTATCATAACAAATTAATCCGCCATGACGATAACACTCCTTGTTCAAGAACTTGTTGAATTTTTAAAAAACACCAAACTTCGGAAAATGGAGAACAGAGTAGCATATTTAATAGAGTGCATAGAGTCAACATATAGCGAGATAACACAATCTAACGAAAGCAGCAAAGTATTAAATTTTTTGAAAAAATTTGACCGGCTCATGGAGAAGTATCACAGGAATTATTCAAGATTACCAACTGAGTGGCTCGACAGTATAATTGAATTTAAAACTGTCCCTGCTTTAGTGGGTGCTCCTACTAAGGAATACGACGATCTATGTCCAAAGGCAAAGAAACAACGGTTGTCGGCTGAGATGGCAAATCATTCACCTTCAAAGATTTGTGATACATTCAAGGAATTACTGACGGTGGAAAATCGGCCATCTAGCGCAAAAAGAATTGCAGACGTGTTAACGGAAGCATCACCAAGGCGGCTCCAACGCATTGAAAGAAGTATTGCAACACCATGTCCTGGTTTTAGCGAGGAAGAAGCATTAGCTTTAATCATCGAATTGGGATTGAGTAAGAACAAGTACACTCATTTAAGAAGAATGCTGCTTGATAAAGGAAGTGACATGTTTCCCGCATACAACCGAATAAAGGAACGAAAAATGGAAATTTTGCCAAACCCAGTGATAATTACAGAAAAGGCCGGCAGCGTTAGTTTGGAACTACTTCTCCAAAATACTGCCAGTAGGATAATAACAACATTGAATGAGGAACAACTAAAAAAAATCAACAACAGCCATCTTCAATTAATATGCAAGTGGGGATGTGATGGTTTGTCAGCACTTTCGGAATACAAACAATGCTCTGATAGCCAATCTACCCAGATCGAATTCAAGAGCGTATTCATGGCATCTTTGGTTCCTCTGAGGTTAAATTTAGACTCTACCTTACCTTCAACTTCGCGCAGAAAATCAAACCCTACTGAAGCAATATGGCGTAATCCAACACCTGGCTCCAAAATTTATTGCAGACCAATCTCCTTCGTATATCATAAAGAAACGAGTGATTTAACTAAAGCCATCACAGACAAATTAAAAGATGATATTTCGAGATTAGAAGATTTTGCATTTAAATTCGACAGGTATTCTATTACAATATCTTTTAAAATGTTCCTGACAATGGTAGATGGAAAAGCCGCAAACGATATTACAGGAAACAAATCTAGCTGGAAGTGTTTCATTTGCAATAAAAGCAAAGTTAATTTTTCAAACGCTTCGAATAATTCAGTAGTCAATGAAGATACCCTTGAGTTTGGAATAGCACCGTTACATGCTCGAATCAGGTTTCTAGAACACTTTCTAAACCTTGCTTATGACATTAAGTATAAATCTATACCAGGAAATGAAAGGAAAAACATTCGAGCTAACAAAGAAATGCATGAAATGAGAGCAAGTGAAAAAAAAAGAATTCAAGATGCATTTAAACAACAAACTGGCCTAAATATTTCTAAACCACGCTCGAACTTTGGGAATACAAATGATGGAAACACTGCCAGAAGATTCTTCGCAGACTATAATACAGCTGCAGAAATAACTGGAATCAATAAGGAGTTGATTCGAATGGTTAATATATTGCTTTTAGCTCTGAATTCCAAACAAAAGATTAATTCCGATAAATTTGGAGTTTACGCCGAACGAATTTTAAAAATGCTTGCTGATCTCTATCCCTGGAAAGATCTAACGCCAACTATACACAGAGTCCTGTTCCATGGGAAACAAATAATCGAGTCTCACCTTCTCCCTATAGGCGAGTTAACGGAAGAACCACAAGAAGCTAGAAATCGAGACTTCAGATATGCTCAACAATTTTCCACAAGAAAATGCTCAAGAATAGCACAAAACGAAGACTTACTTAATAGTTTATTATTATCTTCAGATCCTTTTTTATCCTCCATGAGAAGTAAGTTGACTTCGTACCACGAAATGACGCATGGAGACGAAGAAGAATTTTCTGATTTATTAGATATGCTGGACGTGGAATAAAATCATTTAAGTTTAATGTTTTTTAATTATAAGATTTATTTAAATGTTAATTTATTTAAAAAAAAGTTTTTCACAAAAAATGAAGTCAATAGCATCTTTTTATTCAAATTTTCTATCTGCAACAATTAAATTACTTTTTTGCGATTTGAAATGTGTAAATTTGATTTTTTTAAATGCAACAACATTGATCTCTCACAAAATGAAATTGCTATTTACCAAAAAAATTAATATTTTACTCAAAGGGGTCTTATTCCAGCGCACGTGCTGTTATAAGTGTAGGTAAAAGGATATACTTTTTATATACCAATGGAAAGGTAATTACCTCTAGTTTTAACAGATTATACAATTAACTCAATATGTTGATTAATAATTGATAAAAACGAGAAAACATTTTTTTTTTGTGAAGGTAGCAAAAAAAGTCAATATTTCAGACCACTGTAAAATTTTGCTGGTTGGAGATATAAACCTGATTTTTTTACGTAGTATCAATATTTTTGTGACAAAATGAAAAACTTATTCAAAAAAAAAATTGGAGTTGCCACTTTTCTAAAATTTGACACAGGGGAAAACAAAATCCCAGAAATGGGATTTTTTAACAAAAACTCATTTTTTTTGTCCTAGAAATGGCCTCCCGCAAAATTTCTTTGCTTGGGATTTTAGAAAACATATGTAGTTAACTGACTTATAGCACCAAATTGGGCCAGCAGTGTGGCGATTTTTTTTATTTGAGCTCAAACTCAATTTTTTTTGAAAAAAATGCCCATATTTGGAGACGCCTGGAGCAAGAAAAGTACCGACTAGGGTCACAATTGCTTATTATTTGTATTAAGCATAAAGTTTTCTTTGAAATAAATGCAAATTTTTTGTATGTTACTTAAGAAACATTAAAGTTATTGACATAAGAGTAAAGGTACCTTTTCGCCGTAAAACACTCAAAATCCCACTTTTTTCGCAATAGTTGACTTTGAACAGCTGGCATTTTCATATTATTGGTGATTTTGCTACAATTCTTTTTTTAAAACATTAACCAAAGTCTTTTCTTTAAACCAGGATTAAATTTTCCCCGATTCACCTAAAACTGATTCCCAAAAATAAAATAATCCCAGAAAATCCAAAGCAAATTTTTCGAAAAAAAAACTTTAAGTCCCGATATCTTTTTTATTGTACGAGATATGAAAAAATTTGTAATAACATTTTTGGTTGGGTTTGTCCAGCAGATTTCACTAAAGAAAAAATTATTACGATCGGACCACAAATACGCTTTTGGCGGCTTGAAAAAGAAAATTTTAACTCGAGGTGACCAACTTTGAGGGCCCACTGTGCAGCACCTGTTAAACACAGATGCATGAAATTCAAAACTTAAGCTCAGTAACACTTCAAGAAGGTCAATGTAAATTTTCATTTAAATCGGACCATTACAAACGAAATGGCCGAATTATTTCCAATTTTTTTCGTAATTTTCCCACTGTGCGCTGGTGAGTTGTCTTGATGAAAAATTATTTTTTTGTGTTGTAAGCCAGGACGTTTTTCTCCAATTTGTACATTTAATTGGTCTAAAATTTATTATTTATTTATTGTTTTACCCTTTTGCAGATAGTAAATCAATAACATACCTTTGAAGTCCCAAAAAACCGTTGCCATAACCTTACCAGCCGATTGAATTGTTTTTGCCTTCTTTGGGGCACTTCCTCCAGCTCCAGTCCATTGTTTGGATTGTTCTTTTGTCTCTGGAGTATAGTGGTGGATCCATGCCTCATCAACAGTTATGAAACGATCGCTGAAAACGATCCAGACAAGCATGAGAAATGTTCATTCTTATGCGTTTTTGGTCGACTGTTAACAAGTCCGGCACCCATCTTGCAGAAAGCTTTTTCATCTGTAGTTCTTCATGCAAAATTAAATGGACTCGATCATTTGAGATGCCCATTATATTAGCTATTTCACGCACTTATATTCGTCGATCATTTAATACCATATCATGCACTTTGGCTACAATTTCTGTTGTTGTTGCTGTTTTTGGACGTCCACTACGTGGTTCATCTTCAATGCTTGTACGACCACGTTTAAATTTAGCAACCCAATTTTTTCCTGTTGCATATGAAGGAGCGCTTTCACCTTACACATTCACCATATCATTATGAATTTCTTGTCCCGATAAACCTTTTTTATGTAAATATTTAATGACACCACGCATTTCTAATTTTTCCATTGTAAAAAAATCGCGGATGCGTTTTTTGTGAACACCTGTTTCTATATGAAGGAGTTGCCAGATCGATACAAAATTTAACATGTGTTCATAGCAGAAATGAAAGTTTCCAAAACACTAAACTTTTTTCTGTTTATACCGCGCTTTTTGTGCTAGGCTAAGAAGTTTCCGAACCGCCCTCGTATGTACATCCCGTAGGCTGGTATTCATTCTAAGTACTCGAAAAGTGACACATTTCTTGTGTGTGCGGGCTCCTCTCACCACTGGCCATTATCACTATGTGGAAAAGTACGATCATGGGCGAGCGTACAAATATTATCTAATGTTTGCAACTAACAATTTTATGGGCTGCACTTAAGAATGCAACAATATCCAACACACAATTTAAAACATGTTCAACTTTGAACATACTGCCAGCGGAAAAAGTTCTTAAGGTTTTCTTTATTATTCTTTTCCTAAAACGTGTTAAACTTTGAACATCTTAAAGCATTAAAAATAGCAATGTTCTCGTTTTTGGTTTTGATGTAAGTTTAGATATCATCCAATATTCCGTAAAAACAACAAATAGTTGACAAAGCTATTGGTTGTCACAACCACCAGTTACGGCAACTAAAGACATTTTATGTTTCTCATTGGTATGACCGATTAAATAGTTGCGTCAACAATGCGATAATCATATTTATCGTCTTGAGGTATGTCGAACCGAATATCCATTACGATTATAAATATTTGAATATTGAAACCCAAATTCTTTTTTGCAAAGGAATTTTAGTATTTCCAACCGATTTATAAATATTTTTTTTCTGTGTGTACAAAAGCTTGTGTTGAGGAGTACAGTGTTACTCAAACTTTATCCAGAGAGATAAATCCATGATGATATGGTTGATTCTGAGATTATGGGCCACTCTGCTGTCCTTGGTTGTTTCAAGTGGGAAAAATAAAATATATTATACTTTATTATATACTATACAATAAATCTTTAGAGGACCTTTAAAGTCTATAAAATTGATTTTTTAAAAAATTTATTTGTTCTTTAAAAAATTCCCTCCCAAAGTGTTCAAATATCATTTCCCTGGTTGTCCTTATCACTACTTTCAATTGAAATTTTCTCAATTTTTTACAAAAATATTAATTATTTCTTTAATAAAACCAGTCCATAGTAAACATAATATTTATTTAATTTTGTTGCTATTAATGATTACTATTTTTTATTCAATTTTTATTTTTACGGATATTTATTTTCTGCCCCTGGAAATACACAGTATGCGCCTGTAAACTCTAATGTTCGCTAAAATTCAAATTTAAAAACCAATCTTGATTTCAAGCAACTATAAGTAATATATCTGTGTAGACTTAAATGATAACCATTCTTAAACTTTAACGTTATTTATACTATTGGTAACATGCCAATGCCAAGCCACGGCCAATTGCAGAACGCTGGTAAAGTATTGACCTAGAAACGTTGGAAGTTCGACCTGGTTGAAACCTTAATACCCTTCATCGTCCCATCATTACTAAAACGTTACTTTTCTCAGACAAAACTATGAAATTATTCTTAATGGATTGGTTATTCTAATTAGATTGACAGCAAATTTCCATATGCGGTACTTTTTACTGGGCCGTACTTTTTACTGGGCCACGTTATCGAAAACTTCCAGCAACCACAAATACGCAAATACTCAAAAAAAAATATTTTTACCGAGGTAACTTTAGTCCCTTAAAGGGAAACCTAATTCCACGTAGGCGGATTTCGCCCATTTACAATCGCAAACTGCTTATGACCGTAAGCCATGATCAATCGAAATTTTAGGATCCTAGATTGGTTCATTTGACCGCTATCGTGCTATCGTTCAACAGACACAAGGACGGTCGGACATGGCTAGATCGTCTTAGAATTTTAAGATGATTAATAATATATGTGACCCGGCCTATGAAAAGTTCTTATGACTCAAAAAAAATGTCCGCTTTTTTTTTTTTTTTTAAATAACCTACACTCAGGGGGGATGCCCCCTATACATGCGGTGCATTGCGTTGGCGAGTGGAAAGTGAAGGATCGGAAGGGGGAAAGAGGGAGTAATGATTATTGACGCTTGCCTTGAACTTCTAGATGTTGCAATCAGCGGGAAATACATTTGCCGGAAGTCGATTCCACATACGGACTGTACGAGCGAAAAACGAATTTGATCTGTAGTGTATAGTGCGGTCAACTGGCCAATCGATAACAAACGGGTGTGAATTCCTAGAAAGTCGCGTATTTCTGCCGAACATCCTCACGTCTGGAATAAGCCGACGGATGTCTGATGAACACACACCATGAAAGTAACGATAGAACAGCGTCACGCAAACCACATTCCGACGATGCTCAAGGGAAACAATAGAGTTGGATACCCTACTGTCACCTATCAGCACCATCGCTCTCCTTTTAACACGGTCAAGTAGCTCCAAGGATGATTTTGGAGCACCTGCCCATATATGGGGGTTGTATTCCATCTTTGGCCTGATGTAAGTTGTATAGACATTCAAAAGATCAGAAGGAGTGAAATATTTCTTGCACCGCTTTAAGAAGCCTATGCACTTGAGTGCTTCTTTCGACACTTCGAATACATGTCTCGCCCAACGAGCGTCACATTGTATTTTCATGCCCAGAACATTGAGAGCTTTTGATTGTTCAATATCCGTACCATCAATAGAAATTGACGATATTGTTGGGTCAGCCAATCGCTTGTGAGACAACAAGCAGCACTGTGTCTTACGTGCATTAAAATCTACTCTATTCACTCGACCCCATTCGGAAATGGCCAGTAGATCCCGGCCAAGTGTCTCTTCCATAATTCGCCTTTTGTCTTCAATATCTTGAAGACTCGGCCTACGGTCGAATCAATATGAATGACAGAGGTTACTATCATCTGCGAAAGAGTAGATTGGATTCACGGTCTGACCCAAAAGATCGTCAATGAAAATAAGAAATAAAGAGGGAGAAAGGACAGAGCCCTGTGGCACACCTGCGGTCAGCCTATGTGTGTTGGATGAGAACCCATCTACAACAACTCTAATAGTGCGATCTCTAAGAAAGCTCGATTGTAACAGCTCGTGTTACAATCGATTTACTGAAAGGCAAATTCATTGAACGTGTTATCTCGAGAAATGGTTCGGTCGAATGGCCATCTCATTCAAGTGATTTAATGTCATTGGATTTCCTTTTTGGAGCCACATCACGTCATTAGTCTATGCCACAAGCAAACAACTTTAGACTAGCTCAGAGTCAATATCCAACGCGAAATATCCAATGTTCCGGTCGAAATGTGTGCAAGACTGGGTGAAAATTGGGTCCCAAGAATAGATCGCAGTACATGGGCTCGGGGTGGTACTCGCAATGTGACCGAAATTGAATTTCATTCTTAAAATGTTACATTTGCACTTCACCTGGAATAAATTTGAACTCTTACCTTAAAAATTCTGTGTTTTATTAATATATAAAATTGTTATGTCCTTAATGGAATACCCTGTATATATAGTTGAGTATAGCTGATGGACGTTTTGGCTCAGTTGCCTTAAAAAACGTCCCGTCTGGTTAATACGGACGATCAATAGTACATACGAACATATAAGTACTTAAATTAATGCAAATTTTGCTTAGCATCTAAAATTATAGAAATTTGTATGTTTTCTATAATTAGGGATGGGCGCATGGGCCAAAAAGGTCCAAAAAACCGGAATGAGGGTATAAAAGGTTTGGCTTCAACTTTTTACTTGTTTTGTTTTCTTATTTTGTTTTATTTGTTTAAAAAAATGATTTTGTAGTGGCTGGAACCGATAAATTATTATAGGGATTATATTCAGATTTTGTTATTACTAATAACGGGTGATATTTTTCAATATCCCGCCCGTTATCTCGTCACTTGCTGCTCAAACAATGGATATACTGAGAGGTCATGGCGAAGAACTGCTAATTTCACGGTGAGTTGGTCGCCTTGATAGTATTACATCTCACTATTAGAAGTTTTTTCATTGGGGCTAAGTAAAGTCCAAAGCCTATGCTAACAAACCAGCTTCGATTCAGGGCTTGGAAGCCAACATAACGCGAAATGCTCGAACGAGTCATCCAAAATTGGACCTTCAGAATAAACATGAGCGTAGTTGTGGCCAACTTTTTAAGGAAATTATATTCAAAAAATAAATCGCCTTACGTGTTCTTTCGAATGAACAATAAAGATTCCACACTTGATTTGAATTTTTTTATTTTTTTATATTTTGAAAAAAACACCTCTTTGGTTACTGCAAAGAAGTTATCTGTTGTCACCACAATTGGTACGAAACTAACATTAACTTTATAATTGGTTGGATGCGGAATTGAAATGGGTGTTCTGGGGCTAAAGCAAAACAAGGACCCTTCTTTGTCTCAGTTGATAAATGAATTTACTAATCATCTTGACTGGATATAATAAGATTAAACCAGTAAATCGGTTGAACATATGTGTGTGGCAGCTATATCCAAATATTTACTTACTTAAATACCACAACATCCTATTGAGGAACAATGGAGAACTTCTCTCAAATCAGTGTCAGTGTTCTTATGGTCACTTACCTGAACCTAATGCTTAACGCCGGCTCCAAATAGCTAATGGTTTTAATATTTACGTTTTGAGATAATTCTCCAACTCGTAAAGTCGCAGGAGTTTACGAGGTGAAAACCCGCCGCTAAAAATTGTTAAATGCTATAACCCGAAGTTGAACCTGGATTAACTGGCATGTTAGCCGTGCACACGGCGAACCCCAATCTATATCTTAATAAGAACCGATTTTCTTTAATTTTAAAAGCATATGTGACAGCGCATAGAGAAAGCGACCTAAGGGTAAAAAAATCAATTTTCATTTTTTTTCTTTTTTTTTGATGTGGACAACATCTGAGCATCGAATGAGACCGATGCCATGCCCCAAAAGTGTTCCCTCCCAGAGATATGTGCGTTTTATGAAAGTGAAGTCGACGATTCTAAGCGCAAATAGAAAGGCAACTAATCTTTAAAATGGATCTCCTGAACAAAACTGGTTTTTAAACTTAGGTCGCTTTCTATTTTGCGCGTCACATAAATGGTGGAAATAATTTGTTATGCCAAGTTTCATCACTATAGGAAGTAATATATAATCTAAATATGAACCATCGAATAAACGTACTTATGCCAAATTTTATAAGGATCGGACATTATTGATAAGTAGCTTAAGATAGACGGACATCGTTAAATTGAATGGAAATGGAATGAAGGCGGACTTTAAGGTGGGTCTAGCTCAATTATTTTTGGTAGTTACAAACATTAGCCATGAAACTTACATATTATACCCAGATTGATTCCCCAAAAGGCATTGCATTTAGCAAAAAGTCAAATGGTCCAACAAGATAAGATCACCAAGACCCCAGTGAAAGACTCTAATATCTTTTTGCAAAACGCAGCCGTCTTGTTTGGATCCACTGTAAAGACGGACTTGTATACACTTATTAATGCATTATCATGCATACCAAAGGTTGAACGTTTTGTCACGATGCAACATACATATGAGCAAACATACACAATTTGTGTCTCCATGCCCAGTTTTGTATGTTAGTACGGCTGTATCTGTATTTGTATTTAATTTCTAATCAAACAAACAATTAATGAGCCAGACAACACGATTAGCTCGTCTTTCAGCTGTTTGATGCTGCTGCCACACCGAGATATGCGATACGAAACCACACACAGACCATGGCCATAACACGCATGCGCAGCAGCTCACCCTGGCATCACCGCAAATGGAGGAGACACAGCGTATTTGTGTGGCAACTTTTGCCTTTGTTAAACTATCGAGTGACAAGTATTAATGCTTACTTAGATAAAGATACCAACACCACAACTGGAAGTGGCAGCATCTTCCATTTATGCCACAACCACGGCCGGTGTCCATCCTCCCATCATCTTTTTCCTGTTAGTGTCTTTCTCTGCTTTGCATTGCACTGCATTTGCTCAGCTCAGCTCTGCCGCTTGCTGTTGCAGGCAATTTATTGCGATTGCAAAGTGCAACTCAAGTGATTGTTTTTCATATTACAAAACATGTGTTAAATTATTGTCTGTACCCAGTAACTGGATCAACAGGCTAAGGCCGTCGATTAGCGACCGTCCGGGGCCAACTGCCGGCAACTGGCCAACTATTGCTGCTGATGCCGGTTCGTTGTTCGGTGCCGTCCGTATCTGCCGGCACAGATGTTTGTTTACCTATCAATGCCGTAATAAACATTCAACTGCAGCAATAACGACACAATCTGTTTCTCTAAGCAAAAAACTGTCACACTTGTTAATAACTTCCACATCCATGCTTTCGAACGGGTTGGGGTGGGCAATCTTGGCGCATTCGCAATATTTTTAGACTTTGTGCAATTCCTAGAAGAGCAGTTATTGAATAATATTTTGTTTAATTATTGGATGTACATTTAAGAAACTGACAGAAATCTTTAGATATGTCGGTAGTGATGTTTCGCTTTGAAGTCCTTATCGGCATTTTGTCAGATGCGAGGATTCCAATAACAATACAAGAAGAATCCCACCTAATTTTAAAGAATTTCGAGAGGTACTTCTCCTAAGGACCCAAAAAGCCAAAAAAGCAAAGGAAAATAACAATGAAATTTCCTTACAAGTCCCAATATGACATTTACAAATCAATCCCATCATCATTTCGACCGACCAGTTTACTTCCCTGCTTAACGAAACTCTTTGAAAATGTGGTCCTTTAAAAAATTAAACTGTTTCTTTTATCAGACAATAAAATACCAGAACATCAGTTTGGATTCCGGAAAGTTCACATTTGTTTACCATACAACAAGTAAATTGTCTGACCCAAGCTCTAGAAAAAGCTGTTGAACGCCGCGAATATTGCTGCGCCGTGTTTCTGGATGTTGCTCAAACATTTGACAAAGTCTGGCACTTTAGTTTGTTCACCAAACTTATTAAATACTAACGCAAATATCACCGTCACCTTAAGTCTTTCTTAGAAAACCGCAGATTCAAAGTCAAATGTGGGCAACACATCAGCGTCGACCGCGAAATACAAGCTGATGTCCCACAGGGAAGCGAACTCGGGGCCTAACCAGTGTTTTCTGTTCACCGCAGATATACTTACTAGCTCAAATGTATTAACGTTCACTGTTGCAAATGATTCAGTGATACTAGCACGAGTAGAATAATGGCTATCTGACTAGAGAAAAAGGGTTGACGAGACTAAAAGTACTCGTACACAGGAAACATTCACACTGAATCTCAAAACATTTCCGACATTGAAATTAAACTATATCACTTTTTATCAACCCTATTACATTACATACGAGGGCATATCAATAATTCCGTTACTTTTCGAATGAAACAACTTTTTTGCATTAAAAAACATTTGCAATATTTAAAACAGCAAAGCTCGTTGTTTTAATTAAACCTGTGATTTTATATTTATTATTATATGTGACAGCGCATAGAGAAAGGGACCTAAGGGTAAAAAAATCAATTTTCATTTTTTTTGATGTGGACAACATCTGAGCATCGAATAAGACCGATCCCATGCCCCAAAAGTGTTCCCTCCCAGAGATATGCGCGTTTTATGAAAGTGAATTCGACGATTCTAAGCGCAAATAGAACGGGACCTAATCTTTAAAATGGCTCTCCTGAACAAAATTTTCATCAACTTTTCACTTTTTTTTTGATGTGGACAACATCTGAGCATTGAATGAGACCGATCCCATGCCGCAAAAGTGTTTCCTCAAAGAGATATGCGCGTTTTATGAAAGTGAAGTCAACGATTCTAAGCGCAAATAGAAAGGGACCTAATCTTTAAAATGGCTCTCCTGAACAAAACTGATTTTTAACTATAGGTCCCTTTCTATTTTGCGCGTCACATATGTATTATTATTAAATTTTGTCGTGTTGTCTAGTTTTTTTAATAATCTTAAGTAATTGAAACAAAATGTAAACTAGTCGTATTAATTAAAAAATAAATTCTGCTGAGGATGTCGGAAAAAGGCCGACGAAAGAAAAAAAATTAAACAATGAATTAATTTAATTTATAGTATTGACGATACTAGTATTCAGCCCATTAAAATAAAAAAATAATCTCCTTTTAGCTTAATACACTACGTTTTTCCATTTTTTTTTGTACCCATTCAAAAAAATAAGGTCTATAAAATAGAGAATCGTTTGATCAATACTTTTTTCGTTGGAGCTGAAACTCTTTCCACCGAGCTAAATCCAGAGAATATGGTGGATGAGGTAATAATTCGTTACCCAATTAATGCAATTTTGCCATTGAAACTGCACACTTGTGCACCGGTACATTATCTTGATGAGAAATAACTTTTTTCTTGGCCATATGGGGTGGTCTTCTATTAAATCCTCTTTAAATCGTTCCAAGAAGTTAGCATAATATTCGCCATTTATTATTTTCCCTTTTTAAGGTAATCGATGTGAATTATCCTGCTTGCATCCTAACAAATTGTTTCCATCACCTCATTGGCCGACTAAGTCACCTTGGCCTTCTTCGAAGCCGGTTGACCAGGAGAAACCCATTGTTTAGACTACTGCTTGGTCTCCGGAGTGCTGTAATGGATCCATGTTTCATCCACAGTTACAAAACGCCACAAAGGCTTATTCGAATTACGGTTTAACGACTCCAAGCAATCCTTTGAAGTTGCCACACGATTACGTTTTTAGTCAATTGAGAGCAAACGCGGCACGCATTTTGCAGACAGCTTTCGTAAACCCATCTGATCATGTAAAATCGAAACCATATGAAATGCGTATTGCCTCAATTTCACGGACCTTTATTCTTCGATCGGCCAACATAATATCGTGGATTTTTTCAACATTTTCGAGTGTATTTACTTTAATTGGCCGCCCATAACGTTCAGCGTCATTTCTACTTGTGCGACCACAACGAACCACTTGTTTACCATTGAAATCGATGGTACAGAGCCCTCATAGTATTTGTCAAGCTTTTCCTTGGTTTGGTTGATGTTTTTTCCACAAAAGATAATGTTTAATGAACACTCGAAGTTCAATTTTTTTCATTTTAAACCAAATCCTCGATGTTGTATGTTTTGAAGAGCTGTTAAGCACAAACTAAATAACGGAACTCTCTCAAGATTGGACAGTAGTCTATTAACAGATGGTATTTCATGGGAGCATTTAATATAACTACGAGGGAAGTTGAAAAAGTCACGGAATTATTGATATGCCCTCGTACCTAGGAATCCACCTGGATCGATGAATAATCTAGAGAAGCATATTCACTGGCTCCTTAACGCAAACTCTAAACTGAGTCGAATAGAAGGTTTTGCCAAATAATAATGTAATCAAACCTATCTTGCTACGAGGGCGGTTCGGAAACATCTTAGCCTAGCACAAAAAGCGCGTTATAAACAGAAAAAAGTTAAGTGTTTTGGAAACTTCCATCTCTGCTATGAACACATGTTTAATTTTGTTTCGATCTGGAAACTCCTTCATATAGAAACAGGTGTTCACAAAAGACGCATCCGCGATTTTTTTACAATGGAAAAATTAGAAATGCGTGGTGTCATTAAATATTTACATAAAAAAGGTTTATCGGGACAAGAAATTCATAACGATATGGTGAAAGTGTTAGGTGAAAGTGCTCCTTCATATGCAACAGTAAAAAATTGGGTTGCTGAATTTAAACAAGCATTGAAGATGAACCACGTAGTGGACGTCCAAAAACAGCAACAACAACAGAAATTGTAGCCAAAGTGCATGATATGGTATTAAATGATCGACGAATAAAAGTGCTTGAAATAGCTAATATCATGGGCATCTCAAATGATCGAGTCCATTTAATTTTGCATGAAGAACTAACGATGAAAAAGCTTTCTGCAAGATGGGTGCCGCACTTGTTAACAGTCGACCAAAAACGCATAAGAATGAACATTTCTCAAGCTCGTTTGGATCGTTTTCAGCGAAATAAAATGGATTTTAAGCGTCGTTTCATAACTGTCGATGAGACATGGATCCACCACTATACTCCAGAGATAAAAGAACAATCCAAACAATGGACTAAAGCTGGAGGAAGTGCCCCAAAGAAGGCAAAAACAATTCAATCGGCTGGTAAGATTATGGCAACGGTTTTTTGCGACTTCAAAGGTATTTTATTGATTGACTATCTGCAAAAGGGTAAAACAATAAATTCAAGGTACTATTGCAACCTTTTAGATCAATTAAATGTACAAATTGGAGAAAAACGTCCTGGCTTACAGCACAAAAAATAATTTTTCATCAAGACAACGCACCAGCGCACAAGAGTGTTTTAACAACGGCTAAAATCAACGAATTAAAGTACCTTATTCTCCTGATTTAGCTCCCAGTGACTTTTACCTGTTCCCAAATCTAAAAAAATCCTTGCTGGCAAGCGTATTACCTCAAATGAAGATGCAATTACAGTTGTAAACCACTATTTTGAAGACCTTGAGGAAAACTATTTTAATCAAGGGATAGAATTGCTAGATAAGCGTTGGACTAAGTGTATTGAAGTTTCAGGAGTTTATATTGAAAAAAAAAAAATTTGAAAAACTAACTATTCTCTTTCATTGATAGGCTAAAAACTTTCCGAACCGCCGTATACGGTGCCCAGCTTTGTGAAAAATCAAGTTAAAATAACATTGATAAGCCCAAACCCAATCTCCCCATGATAAAGGGTTTTACAAAAAGGACATACAATGTCACCGCACCCTCAAACATTTTTAAGATCTTTCAGTTTCAAAACGTTAGTCGAAGACAAAATTGCCATCAAGGTAATGTTCACTTACGAGCAACGTTTGGAAACCACTAAAAGTTACTACCGAAATTCTGAGTCGGTGGCTCTGGCAAAGTTTCACGAAAATCCAGAATTTCATTGAAAAATCATCTTTAGCGTTGAAGCTCAATTTCTGGTAAAGTGGTTTTGTCAATAAGAAGAATATTCGTTATTGGACAGCAACAAACCCGCATGTGCTACAAGAGACCCAATTGCATCCACAAAATGTATGTAGTGATGTTCACGCTAGAGGTGTGATTGGGCCGATTTGTCGATTAAAACAATCGTTGGATTGCCGTCAATGGAATCGTGTCATGTTAGAAAATTATTATTGGCCAGAATTGGATGAGCTTGACATCGCCGATATGTGGTTTCAACACAGCACGCGTTACAATCGATTTACCTAGAAGGCAAATTCGTTGAACGTGTTATCTCCAGAAATGGTCCGGTCGAATGGCCACCTCATTCATTTAACGCCACTGGATTTCTTTTTATGGGGCCACATCAAGTCATTAGTCTATGCCAACAAGCCAACAATTTTAGACAAACTTAGAGACAACATCCAACGCGAAATTGCCGCTCGAAATTTGTGCAAGAATCGTAGAAAATTTGGTCCAAAGAATAGATCGCTGCACACGGGCTCGTGGTGTTCATTTCATTAAAATCTAATTTCAATCTTAAACATTTGTAACATTTGAGCTGCACCAGGAATAAATTTGAACTTCATATCTTAAATATTCTGTGTTTTAGAGTAGACAACAAGTATACAAATTGAGTTATTTACAGCTCACTTCTTTGAGTGAAGTTTCCTGTTTGTTGCTTAAAAGCACTTTTTCTTATTCAACGAACCTCACTATGATGTCCGCCACGTTACTTTACTTAGCACACTCCTGTCATTTCCTTGCAACGCCTTTTGCAACCGAGTAAAACGGGTAACTCTCACACCATCTTCACAATCAACCAACGGCCACTCTTCGGTCCCGGTAGTGCGTCCCGTCCAGCTTAGTACGACGGCCGGTATTCAGGTGCCGTCCTTGTTTTTATAGTAGTGACTTGTGCGGTTGTTGTTGCAATGTTTGGCTATAATTTTCTAAGCATTTATTGTCGTTTACACATTTCTTAATGTCCGTCTGGTCCAGTTGGTTATATAAGTGTTTTCGTCGCTGCCTCCTCGAGCTCTCTCTCTCTCTCTCTCTGTCTGTCTGTTTCTGCAGCATGGATTCTACCTTATGTCGACTATAATCTATGATTAGAAATTAGCCTAAAGGTTCTACAAAGACAATGTGGTCATACCTGTTGCAGCCTTGGACACAGCAATTGCCGGCACATGCGGTACGCTTACGTCTTATGGAGTCAGTGCGAGATGGCGCAGTTTCTCCTTCTATTTCCAGTGAGAAGGTGGAGTTTGAAATTAACGCAGACGACAGGTTATCATTAGTGCCCGTTTATGATATTCAAAGAACATATTTATTGATTTCAATATTTAGATATTAATTTCAAGCTATAGGTTCACGAGCTAGGAGTATAAGCTTGCATTGCTGTCGGTTGCCATTAAGGATTTATGATTTTAAGTAAATTTTCAATAAATTTCTTAACACCTCTTGCTACAATGATATGGGACGAGGTTTTCCAAAAAAAAAAGGAAACTCCGTTACATATTGTGGCAGTAAATTGGAGGTTGTACCACTGTACAATTAAATTGCTGATAAAAAATAACAAAATACTTGAGAAGAACACTTGAAGTTAATAATCTAAAACAATACTTTTGTAAGGAATGTGATAGATATTTTGCCTAGAATTATTGAGACTTTATAGGAACTTAAATAATTATCAAAAAATCAACACAATAATACTAAATGGATAGTTGGGTAGGGGAGCTTGGGGGTGAATATCTACCTTCCTCTTGTGGATTGTGTGTCGTTCGAATTATATCTTACAGCCAATCAGCTATATCTCCTAAACAAACGAATAATTAATATGGAGTCTTTATCTAATGAAAATGTAAATCGTCGATATCCCATAAACTGAACGTCTTAGCGTAAAAGAGCCTTAATTCATGATCACTTTTTTCTGGGCCAAAATTTTTGAAACTTTATATGAAAACTTAAATCGGTTATATCTTGTAACCTAAGCGTCTACTCGACAAAAGAGCTTTAATTCGTGATAACTTGTTTATTGGCGAACATATTTGAAATTTCATATGAAAACTTAAATCGTCAATATCGCGTAAACTAAACGTCTAACCGACAAAAAAGGTTAATTCGTGACCACTTGATGTCGGGGTCAAAATAGTTGAAATTTCTACTAAAAACTTAAATTGGCTATATCTTCTAAACTAAGCGTCTAATCGACAAAAGAGCCTTAATTCGTGACCACGTTTGTCAGGGTCAAAATAGTTGAAATTTCTACTAAAAACTTAAATTGGCTATATCTTCTAAACTAAGCGTCTAATCGACAAAAGAACCTTTATTCGTGACTACTTGTTGTCGGGGTCAAAATAGTTGAAATTTCTACTAAAAACTTAAATTGGCTATATCTTCTAAACTAAGCGTCCAATCGACAAAAGAGCCTTAATTCGTGACCACTTGTTGTCAGGGTCAAAATAGTTGAAATTTCTACTAAAAACTTAAATTGGCTATATCTTCTAAACTAAGCGTCTAATCGACAAAAGAGCCTTAATTCGTGACCACTTGTTGTCAGGGTCAAAATAGTTGAAATTTCTACTAAAAACTTAAATTGGCTATATCTTCTAAACTAAGCGTCTAATCGACAAAAGAACCTTTATTCGTGACAACTTGTTGTCGGGGTCAAAAAATTTGAAATTTCTACTAAAAACTTAAATTGGCTATATCTTCTAAACTTAGAGTCTAATCGGCAAAAGAGCCTTAATTCGTGACCACTTGTTGTCAGGGTCAAAATAGTTGAAATTTCTACTAAAAACTTAAATTGGCTATATCTTCTAAACTAAGCGTCTAATCGACAAAAGAGCCTTAATTCGTGACCACTTGTTGTCATGGTCAAAATAGTTGAAATTTCTACTAAAAACTTAAATTGGCTATATCTTCTAAACTAAGCGCCTAATCGACAAAAGAGCCTTAAATCGTGACCACTTGTTGTCGGGTTCAAAATAGTTGAAATTTCTACTAAAAACTTAAATTGGCTATATCTTCTAAACTAAGCGCCTAATCGACAAAAGAGCCTTAATTCGTGATCACTTGTTGTCAGGGTCAAAATAGTTGAAATTTCTACTAAAAACTTAAATTGGCTATATCTTCTAAACTAGGCGTCTAATCGACAAAAGAGCCTTAATTCGTGATCACTTGTTGGCGGCGTCAAAATAGTTGAAATTTCTACTAAGAACTTAAATTGGCTATATCTTCTAAACTAAGCGTCTAATCGACAAAAGAGCCTTAATTCGTGATCACTTGTTGTCAGGGTCAAAATAGTTGAAATTTCTACTAAAAACTTAAATTGGCTATATCTTCTAAACTAAGCGTCTAATCGACAAAAGAGCCTTAATTCGTGATCACTTGTTGCCGGCGTCAAAATAGTTGAAATTTCTACTAAAAATTTAAATTGGCTTTATTCTAAACTAAGCGTCTAGTCGACAAAAGAGCCTTAATTCGTGACCACTTGTTGTCAGGGTCAAAATAGTTGAAATTTCTACAAAAACTTAAATTGGCTTTATTCTAAACTAAGCGTCTAGTCGACAAAAGAGCCTTAATTCGTGACCACTTGTTGTCAGGGTCAAAATAGTTGAAATTTCTACTAAAAACTTAAATTGGCTTTATTCTAAACTAAGCGTCTAGTCGACAAAAGAGCCTTAATTCGTGACCACTTGTTGTCAGGGTCAAAATAGTTGAAATTTCTACTAAAAACTTAAATTGGCTATATCTTCTAAACTAAGCGTCCAATCGACAAAAGAGCCTTATTTCGTGACCACTTGTTGCCGGGGTCAAAATAGTTGAAATTTCTACAAAAACTTAAATTGGCTATATCTTCTAAACTAAGCGTCTAATCGACAAAAGAGCCTTAATTCGTGATCACTTGCTGCCGGCGTCAAAATAGTTGAAATTTCTACTAAAATTTTAAATTAGCTATATCTTCTAAACTAAGCGTCTAATCGACAAAAGAGCCTTAATTCGTGATCACTTGTTGTCAGGGTCAAAATAGTTGAAATTTCTACTAAGAACTTAAATTAGCTATATCTTCTAAACTAAGCGTCTAATCGACAAAAGAGCCTTAATTCGTGATCACTTGTTGTCAGGGTCAAAATAGTTGAAATTTCTACTAAGAACTTAAATTGGCTATATCTTCTAAACTAAGCGCCCAATCGACAAAAGAGCCTTATTACGTGACCACTTGTTGCCGGGGTCAAAATAGTTGAAATTTCTACAAAAACTTAAATTGGCTATATCTTCTAAACTAAGCGTCTAATCGACAAAAGAGCTTTAATTCGTGACCACTTGTTGCCGGCGTCAAAATAGTTGAAATTTCTACAAAAACTTAAATTGGCTATATCTTCTAAACTAAGCGTCTAATCGACAAAAGAGCCTTAATTCGTTATCACTTGTTGCCGGCGTCAAAATAGTTGAAATTTCTACTAAAATTTTAAATTGGCTATATCTTCTAAACTAAGCGTCTAATCGACAAAAGAGCCTTAATTCGTGATCACTTGTTGTCAGGGTCAAAATAGTTGAAATTTCTACTAAGAACTTAAATTGGCTATATCTTCTAAACTAAGCGCCCAATCGACAAAAAAGCCTTATTTCGTGACCACTTGTTGCCGGGGTCAAAATAGTTGAAATTTCTACAAAAACTTAAATTGGCTATATCTTCTAAACTAAGCGTCTAATCGACAAAAGAGCCTTAATTCGTGATCACTTGTTGCCGGCGTCAAAATAGTTGAAATTTCTACTAAAATTTTAAATTGGCTATATCTTCTAAACTAAGCGTCTAATCGACAAAAGAGCCTTAATTCGTGATCACTTGTTGTCAGGGTCAAAATAGTTGAAATTTCTACTAAGAACTTAAATTGGCTATATCTTCTTAACTAAGCGCCCAATCGTGACCACTAGTTGCCGGGGTCAAAATAGTTGAAATTTCTACAAAAACTTAAATTGGCTATATCTTCTAAACTAAGCGTCTAATCGACAAAAGAGCCTTAATTCGTGATCACTTGTTGCCGGCGTCAAAATAGTTGAAATTTCTACTAAAAACTTAAATTGGCTATATCTTCTAAGCTAAGCGTCTAATCGACAAAAGAGCCTTAATTTGTGACCACTTGATGTCGGGGACAAAACAGTTGAAATTTCTACTAAAAACTTAAATTGGCTATATCTTCTAAACTAAGCGTCTAATCGACAAAAGAGCCTTAATTCGTGACCACCTGTTGTCGGGGTCAAAATAGTTGAAATTTCTACTAAAAACTTAAATTGGCTATATCTTCTAAACTAAGCGTCTAATCGACAAAAGAGCCTTAATTCGTGACCACCTGTTGTCGGGGTCAAAATAGTTGAAATTTCTACTCAGAACTTAAATTGGCTATATCTTCTAAACTAAGCGTCTAATCGACAAAAGAGCCTTAATTCGTGACCACCTGTTGTCGGGGTCAAAATAGTTGAAATTTCTACTCAGAACTTAAATTGGCTATATCTTCTAAACTAAGCGTCTAATCGACAAAAGAGCCTTAATTTGTGACCACCTGTTGTCGGGGTCAAAATAGTTGAAATTTCTACTAAAAACTTAAATTGGCTATATCTTCTAAACTAAGCGTCTAATCGACAAAAGAGCCTTAATTCGTGACCACCTGTTGTCGGGGTCAAAATAGTTGAAATTTCTACTCAGAACTTAAATTGGCTATATCTTCTAAACTAAGCGTCTAATCGACAAAAGAGCCTTAATTCGTGACCACCTGTTGTCGGGGTCAAAATAGTTGAAATTTCTACACAGAATTTAAATTGGCTATATCTTCTAAACTAAGCGTCTAATCGACAAAAGAGCCTTAATTCGTGACCACCTGTTGTCGGGGTCAAAATAGTTGAAATTTCTACTCAGAACTTAAATTGGCTATATCTTCTAAACTAAGCGTCTAATCGACAAAAGAGCCTTAATTCGTGACCACCTGTTGTCTGGGTCAAAATAGTTGAAATTTCTACTAAAAACTTAAATTATCTTCTAAACTAAGCGTCTAATCGACAAAAGAGCCTTAATTCGTGACCACTTGATGTCGGGGTCAAAACAGTTGAAATTTCTACTAAAAACTTAAATTGGCTATATCTTCTAAACTAAGCGTCTAATCGACAAAAGAGCCTTAATTCGTGACCACCTGTTGTCGGGGTTAAAATAGTTGAAATTTCTACTAAAAACTTAAATTGGCTATATCTTCTAAACTAAGCGTCTAATCGACAAAAGAGCCTTAAGTCGTGACCACCAGTTGTCGGGGTCAAAATAGTTGAAATTTCTACTAAAAACTTAAATTGGCTATATCTTCTTAACTAAGCGTATAATCGACAAAAGAGCCTTAATTCGTGACCACTTGTTGTCGGGGCTAAAATAGTTGAAATTTCTACTAAAAACTTAAATTGTCTATATCTTCTAAACTAAGCGTCTAATTGACAAAAGAGCCTTAATTCGTGACCACTTGATGTCGGGGTCAAAATAGTTGAAATTTCTACTAAAAACTTAAATTGTCTATATCTTCTAAACTAAGCGTCTAATCGACAAAAGAGCCTTAATTCGTGACCACCTGTTGTCGGGGTCAAAATAATTGAAATTTCTACTAAGAAATTAAATTGGCTATATCTTCTAAACTAAGCGTCTAATCGACAAAAGAGCCTTAATTCGTGACCACTTGATGTCGGGGTCAAAATAGTTGAAATTTCTACTAAAAACTTAAATTGTCTATATCTTCTAAACTAAGCGTCTAATCGACAAAAGAGCCTTAATTCGTGACCACTTGATGTCGGGGTCAAAATAGTTGAAATTTCTACTAAAAACTTAAATTGGCTATATCTTCTTAACTAAGCGTCTAATCGACAAAAGAGCCTTAATTCGTGACCACTTCATGTCGGGGTCAAAATAGTTGAAATCTCTACTAAAAACTTAAATTGGCTATATCTTCTAAACTAAGCGTCTAATCGACAAAAGAGCCTTAATTCGTGACCACTTGATGTCGGGGTCAAAATAGTTGAAATTTCTACTAAAAACTTAAATTGGCTATATCTTCTTAACTAAGCGTCTAATCGACAAAAGAGCCTTAATTCGTGACCACTTGTTGTCGGGGCTAAAATAGTTGAAATTTCTACTAAAAACTTAAATTGTCTATATCTTCTAAACTAAGCGTCTAATCAACAAAAGAGCCTTAATTCGTGACCACTTGATGTCGGGGTCAAAATAGTTGAAATTTCTGCTAAAAACTTAAATTGGCTATATCTTCTAAACTAAGCGTCTAATCGACAAAAGAGCAATAACTCGTTCCCCACTTGTTGTCGGGGTCAAAATAGTTGAAATTTCTACTAAAAACTTAAATTGGCTATATCTTCTAAACTAAGCGTCTAATCGACAAAAGAGCCTTAATTCGTGACCACTTGATGTCGGGGTCAAAATAGTTGAAATTTCTACTAAAAACTTAAATTGGCTATATCTTCTTAACTAAGCGTCTAATCGACAAAAGAGCCTTAATTCGTGACCACTTCATGTCGGGGTCAAAATAGTTGAAATCTCTACTAAAAACTTAAATTGGCTATATCTTCTAAACTAAGCGTCTAATCGACAAAAGAGCCTTAATTCGTGACCACTTGTTGTCGGGGTCAAAATAGTTGAAATTTCTACTAAAAACTTAAATTGGATATATCTTCTAAACTAAGCGTCTAATCGACAAAAGAGCCTTAATTCGTGACCACTTGTTGTCGGGGTTAAAATAGTTGAAATTTCTACTAAAAACTTAAATTGGCTATATCTTCTAAACTAAGCGTCTAATCGACAAAAGAACCTTAATTCGTGACCACTTCATGTCGGGGTCAAAATAGTTGAAATCTCTACTAAAAACTTAAATTGGCTATATCTTCTAAACTAAGCGTCTAATCGACAAAAGAGCATTAATTCGTTCCCCACTTGATGTCGGGGTCAAAATAGTTGAAATTTCTACTAAAAACTTAAATTGGCTATATCTTCTAAACTAAGCGTCTAACCGACAAAAGAGCCTTAATTCGTGACCACTTGATGTCGGGGTCAAAATAGTTGAAATTTCTACTAAAAACTTAAATTGGCTATATCTTCTAAACTAAGCGTCTAATCGACAAAAGAGCCTTAATTCGTGACCACTTGATGTCGGGGTCAAAATAGTTGAAATTTCTACTAAAAACTTAAATTGGCTATATCTTCTTAACTAAGCGTCTAATCGACAAAAGAGCCTTAATTCGTGACCACTTCATGTCGGGGTCAAAATAGTTGAAATCTCTACTAAAAACTTAAATTGGCTATATCTTCTAAACTAAGCGTCTAATCGACAAAAGAACCTTAATTCGTGACCACTTGATGTCGGGGTCAAAATAGTTGAAATCTCTACTAAAAACTTAAATTGGCTATATCTTCTAAACTAAGCGTCTAATCGACAAAAGAGCCTTAATTCGTGACCACTTGATGTCGGGGTCAAAATAGTTGAAATTTCTACTAAAAACTTAAATTGGCTATATCTTCTAAACTAAGCGTCTAACCGACAAAAGAGCCTTAATTCGTGACCACTTGATGTCGGGGTCAAAATAGTTGAAATTTCTACTAAAAACTTAAATTGGCTATATCTTCTTAACTAAGCGTCTAATCGACAAAAGAGCCTTAAATCGTGACCACTTGTTGTCGGGGTCAAAATAGTTGAAATTTCTACTAAAAACTTAAATTGGCTATATCTTCTTAACTAAGCGTCTAATCGACAAAAGAGCCTTAATTCGTGGACACTTGATGTCGGGGTCAAAATAGTTGAAATTTCTACTAAAAACTTAAATTGGCTATATCTTCTTAACTAAGCGTCTAATCGACAAAAGATCCTTAATTCGTGACCACTTGTTGTCGGGGTCAAAATAGTTGAAATTTCTACTAAAAACTTAAATTGACTATATCTTCTTAACTAAGCGTCTAATCAACAAAAGAGCCTTAATTCGTGACCACTTGATGTCGGGGTCAAAATAGTTGAAATTTCTACTAAAAACTTAAATTGTCTATATCTTCTAAACTAAGCGTCTAATCAACAAAAGAGCCTTAATTCCTGACCACTTGATGTCGGGGTCAAAATAGTTGAAATTTCTACTAAAAACTTAAATTGGCTATATCTTCTAAACTAAGCGTCTAATCAACAAAAGAGCCTTAATTCGTGACCACTTGATGTCGGGGTCAAAATAGTTGAAATTTCTACTAAAAACTTAAATTGGCTATATCTTCTAAACTAAGCGTCTAATCAACAAAAGAGCCTTAATTCGTGACCACTTGATGTCGGGGTCAAAATAGTTGAAATTTCTACTAAAAACTTAAATTGGCTATATCTTCTTAACTAAGCGTCTAATCAACAAAAGAGCCTTAATTCGTGACCACTTGATGTCGGGGTCAAAATAGTTGAAATTTCTACTAAAAACTTAAATTGGCTATATCTTCGAAAGTAAGCGTCAAAATAGTTGAAATTTCTACTAAAAACTTAAATTGGCTATATCTTCGAAACTAAGCGTCTAATCGACAAAAGAGCCTTAATTCGTGACCATTTGTTGTTGGGGTCAAAATACTTGAAATTTCTACTAAAAACTTAAATTGGCTATATCTTCTAAACTAAGCGTCTAATCGACAAAAGAGCCTTAATTCGTGACCACCTGTTGTCGGGGTCAAAATAGTTGAAATTTCTATTAAAAACTTAAATTGGCTATATCTTCGAAACTAAGCGTCTAATCGACAAAAGAGCCTTAATTCGTGACCATTTGTTGTTGGAGTCAAAATACTTGAAATTTCTACTAAAAACTAAAATTGGCTATATCTTCTAAACTAAGCGTCTAATCGACAAAAGAGCCTTAATTCGTGACCACTTGATGTCGGGGTCAAAATAGTTGAAATTTCTACTAAAAACTTAAATTGGCTATATCTTCGAAAGTAAGCGTCTAATCGACAAAAGAGCCTTAATTCGTGACCACTTGTTGTCAGGGCTAAAATAGTTGAAGTTTCTACTAAAAAGTAAAATTGGCTATATCTTCTTAACTAAGCGTCTAATCGACAAAAGAGCCTTAATTCGTGACCACTTGTTGTCGGGGCTAAAATAGTTGAAATTTCTACTAAAAAGTTAAATTGTCTATATCTTCTTAACTAAGCGTCTAATCGACAAAAGAGCCTTAATTCGTGACCACTTGTTGTCGGGGCTAAAATAGTTGAAATTTCTACTAAAAACTTAAATTGTCTATATCTTCTTAACTAAGCGTCTAATCGACAAAAGAGCCTTAATTCGTGGACACTTGATGTCGGGGTCAAAATAGTTGAAATTTCTACTAAAAACTTAAATTGGCTATATCTTCTAAACTAAGCGTCTAATCGACAAAAGAGCCTTAATCGTGACCACTTGATGTCGGGGTCAAAATAGTTGAAATTTCTACTAAAAACTTAAATTGGCTATATCTTCTTAACTAAGCGTCTAATCGACAAAAGAGCCTTAATTCGTGACCACTTGATGTCGGGGTCAAAATAGTTGAAATTTCTACTAAAAACTTAAATTGGCTATATCTTCTAAACTAAGCGTCTAATCGACAAAAGAGCCTTAATTCGTGACCACTTGATGTCAGGGTCAAAATAGTTGAAATTTCTACTCAGAACTTAAATTGGCTATATCTTCTAAACTAAGAGTCTAATCGACAAAAGAGCCTTAATTCGTGACCACTTGATGTCGGGGTCAAAATAGTTGAAATTTCTACTCAGAACTTAAATTGGCTATATCTTCTAAACTAAGCGTCTAATCGACAAAAGAGCCTTAATTCGTGACCACTTGATGTCGGGGTCAAAATAGTTGAAATTTCTACTCAGAACTTAAATTGGCTATATCTTCTAAACTAAGCGTCTAATCGACAAAAGAGCCTTAATTCGTGACCACTTGATGTCAGGGTCAAAATAGTTGAAATTTCTACTCAGAACTTAAATTGGCTATATCTTCTAAACTAAGCGTCTAATCGACAAAAGAGCCTTAATTCGTGACCACTTGATGTCGGGGTCAAAATAGTTGAAATTTCTACTCAGAACTTAAATTGGCTATATCTTCTAAACTAAGCGTCTAATCGACAAAAGAGCCTTAATTCGTGACCACCTGTTGTCGGGGTCAAAATAGTTGAAATTTCTACTAAAAACTTAAATTGGCTATATCTTCTAAACTAAGCGTCTAATCGACAAAAGAGCCTTAATTCGTGACCACTTGTTGTCGGGGTTAAAATAGTTGAAATTTCTACTAAAAACTTAAATTGGCTATATCTTCTTAACTAAGCGTCTAATCGACAAAAGAGCCTTAATTCGTGACCCCTTGATGTCGGGGTCAAAATAGTTGAAATTTCTTCTAAAAACTTAAATTGGCTATATCTTCTAAACTAAGAGTCTAATCAACAAAAGAGCCTTAATGCGTGACCACTTGTTGTCGGGGTTAAAATAGTTGAAATTTCTACCAAAAAGTTAAATTGGCTATATCTTCTAAACTAAGCGTCTAATCGACAAAAGAGCCTTAATTCGTGACCACTTGTTGTCGGGGTTAAAATAGTTGAAATTTCTACCAAAAAGTTAAATTGGCTATATCTTCTTAACTAAGCTTCTAATCGACAAAAGAGCCTTAATTCGTGACCACTTGATGTCGGGGTCAAAATAGTTGAAATTTCTACTAAAAACTTAAATTGGCTATATCTTCTAAACTAAGCGTCTAATCGACAAAAGAACCTTAATTCGTGACCACTTGTGGTCGGGGTTAAAATAGTTGAAATTTCTACTAAAAACTTAAATTGGCTATATCTTCTAAACTAAGCGTCTAATCGACAAAAGAGCCTTAATTCGTGACCACTTGTTGTCGGGGTTAAAATAGTTGAAGTTTCTACTAAAAACTTAAATTGGCTATATCTTCTAAACTAAGAGTCTAATCGACAAAAGAGCCTTAATTCGTGACCACTTGATGTCGGGGTCAAAATAGTTGAAATTTCTACTAAAAACTTAAATTGGCTATATCTTCTAAACTAAGCGTCTAATCGACAAAAGAGCCTTAATTCGTGACCACTTGTTGTCGGGGTTAAAATAGATGAAATTTCTACAAAAAAGTTAAATTGGCTATATCTTCTTAACTAAGCGTCTAATCGACAAAAGAGCCTTAATTCGTGACCACTTGATGTCGGGGTCAAAATAGTTGAAATTTCTACTAAAAACTTAAATTGGCTATATCTTCTAAACTAAGCGTCTAATCGACAAAAGAACCTTAATTCGTGACCACTTGTGGTCGGGGTTAAAATAGTTGAAATTTCTACTAAAAACTTAAATTGGCTATATCTTCTAAACTAAGAGTCTAATCGACAAAAGAGCCTTAATTCGTGACCACTTGATGTCGGGGTCAAAATAGTTGAAATTTCTACTAAAAATTTAGTTGGCTATATCTTCTTAACTAAGCGTCTAATCGACAAAAGAGCCTTAATTCGTGACCACTTGTTGTCGGGGTCAAAATAGTTGAAATTTCTACTAAAAACCTAAATTGGCTATATCTTCTAAACTAAGCGTCTAATCGACAAAAGAGCCTTAATTCGTGACCAGTTGATGTCGGGGTCAAAATAGTTGAAATTTCTACTAAAAACCTAAATTGGCTATATCTTCTAAACTAAGCGTCTAATCGACAAAAGAGCCTTAATTCGTGACCACTTGATGTCGGGGTCAAAATAGTTGAAATTTCTACTAAAAACTTAAATTGTCTATATCTTCTAAACTAAGCGTCTAATCAACAAAAGAGCCTTAATTCCTGACCACTTGATGTCGGGGTCAAAATAGTTGAAATTTCTACTAAAAACTTAAATTGGCTATATCTTCTAAACTAAGCGTCTAATCAACAAAAGAGCCTTAATTCGTGACCACTTGATGTCGGGGTCAAAATAGTTGAAATTTCTACTAAAAACTTAAATTGGCTATATCTTCTAAACTAAGCGTCTAATCAACAAAAGAGCCTTAATTCGTGACCACTTGATGTCGGGGTCAAAATAGTTGAAATTTCTACTAAAAACTTAAATTGGCTATATCTTCTTAACTAAGCGTCTAATCAACAAAAGAGCCTTAATTCGTGACCACTTGATGTCGGGGTCAAAATAGTTGAAATTTCTACTAAAAACTTAAATTGGCTATATCTTCGAAAGTAAGCGTCAAAATAGTTGAAATTTCTACTAAAAACTTAAATTGGCTATATCTTCGAAACTAAGCGTCTAATCGACAAAAGAGCCTTAATTCGTGACCATTTGTTGTTGGGGTCAAAATACTTGAAATTTCTACTAAAAACTTAAATTGGCTATATCTTCTAAACTAAGCGTCTAATCGACAAAAGAGCCTTAATTCGTGACCACCTGTTGTCGGGGTCAAAATAGTTGAAATTTCTATTAAAAACTTAAATTGGCTATATCTTCGAAACTAAGCGTCTAATCGACAAAAGAGCCTTAATTCGTGACCATTTGTTGTTGGAGTCAAAATACTTGAAATTTCTACTAAAAACTAAAATTGGCTATATCTTCTAAACTAAGCGTCTAATCGACAAAAGAGCCTTAATTCGTGACCACTTGATGTCGGGGTCAAAATAGTTGAAATTTCTACTAAAAACTTAAATTGGCTATATCTTCGAAAGTAAGCGTCTAATCGACAAAAGAGCCTTAATTCGTGACCACTTGTTGTCAGGGCTAAAATAGTTGAAGTTTCTACTAAAAAGTAAAATTGGCTATATCTTCTTAACTAAGCGTCTAATCGACAAAAGAGCCTTAATTCGTGACCACTTGTTGTCGGGGCTAAAATAGTTGAAATTTCTACTAAAAAGTTAAATTGTCTATATCTTCTTAACTAAGCGTCTAATCGACAAAAGAGCCTTAATTCGTGACCACTTGTTGTCGGGGCTAAAATAGTTGAAATTTCTACTAAAAACTTAAATTGTCTATATCTTCTTAACTAAGCGTCTAATCGACAAAAGAGCCTTAATTCGTGGACACTTGATGTCGGGGTCAAAATAGTTGAAATTTCTACTAAAAACTTAAATTGGCTATATCTTCTAAACTAAGCGTCTAATCGACAAAAGAGCCTTAATCGTGACCACTTGATGTCGGGGTCAAAATAGTTGAAATTTCTACTAAAAACTTAAATTGGCTATATCTTCTTAACTAAGCGTCTAATCGACAAAAGAGCCTTAATTCGTGACCACTTGATGTCGGGGTCAAAATAGTTGAAATTTCTACTAAAAACTTAAATTGGCTATATCTTCTAAACTAAGCGTCTAATCGACAAAAGAGCCTTAATTCGTGACCACTTGATGTCAGGGTCAAAATAGTTGAAATTTCTACTCAGAACTTAAATTGGCTATATCTTCTAAACTAAGAGTCTAATCGACAAAAGAGCCTTAATTCGTGACCACTTGATGTCGGGGTCAAAATAGTTGAAATTTCTACTCAGAACTTAAATTGGCTATATCTTCTAAACTAAGCGTCTAATCGACAAAAGAGCCTTAATTCGTGACCACTTGATGTCGGGGTCAAAATAGTTGAAATTTCTACTCAGAACTTAAATTGGCTATATCTTCTAAACTAAGCGTCTAATCGACAAAAGAGCCTTAATTCGTGACCACTTGATGTCAGGGTCAAAATAGTTGAAATTTCTACTCAGAACTTAAATTGGCTATATCTTCTAAACTAAGCGTCTAATCGACAAAAGAGCCTTAATTCGTGACCACTTGATGTCGGGGTCAAAATAGTTGAAATTTCTACTCAGAACTTAAATTGGCTATATCTTCTAAACTAAGCGTCTAATCGACAAAAGAGCCTTAATTCGTGACCACTTGATGTCAGGGTCAAAATAGTTGAAATTTCTACTCAGAACTTAAATTGGCTATATCTTCTAAACTAAGAGTCTAATCGACAAAAGAGCCTTAATTCGTGACCACTTGATGTCGGGGTCAAAATAGTTGAAATTTCTACTAAAAATTTAGTTGGCTATATCTTCTTAACTAAGCGTCTAATCGACAAAAGAGCCTTAATTCGTGACCACTTGTTGTCGGGGTCAAAATAGTTGAAATTTCTACTAAAAACCTAAATTGGCTATATCTTCTAAACTAAGCGTCTAATCGACAAAAGAGCCTTAATTCGTGACCAGTTGATGTCGGGGTCAAAATAGTTGAAATTTCTACTAAAAACCTAAATTGGCTATATCTTCTAAACTAAGCGTCTAATCGACAAAAGAGCCTTAATTCGTGACCACTTGATGTCGGGGTCAAAATAGTTGAAATTTCTACTAAAAACTTAAATTGTCTATATCTTCTAAACTAAGCGTCTAATCAACAAAAGAGCCTTAATTCCTGACCACTTGATGTCGGGGTCAAAATAGTTGAAATTTCTACTAAAAACTTAAATTGGCTATATCTTCTAAACTAAGCGTCTAATCAACAAAAGAGCCTTAATTCGTGACCACTTGATGTCGGGGTCAAAATAGTTGAAATTTCTACTAAAAACTTAAATTGGCTATATCTTCTAAACTAAGCGTCTAATCAACAAAAGAGCCTTAATTCGTGACCACTTGATGTCGGGGTCAAAATAGTTGAAATTTCTACTAAAAACTTAAATTGGCTATATCTTCTTAACTAAGCGTCTAATCAACAAAAGAGCCTTAATTCGTGACCACTTGATGTCGGGGTCAAAATAGTTGAAATTTCTACTAAAAACTTAAATTGGCTATATCTTCGAAAGTAAGCGTCAAAATAGTTGAAATTTCTACTAAAAACTTAAATTGGCTATATCTTCGAAACTAAGCGTCTAATCGACAAAAGAGCCTTAATTCGTGACCATTTGTTGTTGGGGTCAAAATACTTGAAATTTCTACTAAAAACTTAAATTGGCTATATCTTCTAAACTAAGCGTCTAATCGACAAAAGAGCCTTAATTCGTGACCACCTGTTGTCGGGGTCAAAATAGTTGAAATTTCTATTAAAAACTTAAATTGGCTATATCTTCGAAACTAAGCGTCTAATCGACAAAAGAGCCTTAATTCGTGACCATTTGTTGTTGGAGTCAAAATACTTGAAATTTCTACTAAAAACTAAAATTGGCTATATCTTCTAAACTAAGCGTCTAATCGACAAAAGAGCCTTAATTCGTGACCACTTGATGTCGGGGTCAAAATAGTTGAAATTTCTACTAAAAACTTAAATTGGCTATATCTTCGAAAGTAAGCGTCTAATCGACAAAAGAGCCTTAATTCGTGACCACTTGTTGTCAGGGCTAAAATAGTTGAAGTTTCTACTAAAAAGTAAAATTGGCTATATCTTCTTAACTAAGCGTCTAATCGACAAAAGAGCCTTAATTCGTGACCACTTGTTGTCGGGGCTAAAATAGTTGAAATTTCTACTAAAAAGTTAAATTGTCTATATCTTCTTAACTAAGCGTCTAATCGACAAAAGAGCCTTAATTCGTGACCACTTGTTGTCGGGGCTAAAATAGTTGAAATTTCTACTAAAAACTTAAATTGTCTATATCTTCTTAACTAAGCGTCTAATCGACAAAAGAGCCTTAATTCGTGGACACTTGATGTCGGGGTCAAAATAGTTGAAATTTCTACTAAAAACTTAAATTGGCTATATCTTCTAAACTAAGCGTCTAATCGACAAAAGAGCCTTAATCGTGACCACTTGATGTCGGGGTCAAAATAGTTGAAATTTCTACTAAAAACTTAAATTGGCTATATCTTCTTAACTAAGCGTCTAATCGACAAAAGAGCCTTAATTCGTGACCACTTGATGTCGGGGTCAAAATAGTTGAAATTTCTACTAAAAACTTAAATTGGCTATATCTTCTAAACTAAGCGTCTAATCGACAAAAGAGCCTTAATTCGTGACCACTTGATGTCAGGGTCAAAATAGTTGAAATTTCTACTCAGAACTTAAATTGGCTATATCTTCTAAACTAAGAGTCTAATCGACAAAAGAGCCTTAATTCGTGACCACTTGATGTCGGGGTCAAAATAGTTGAAATTTCTACTCAGAACTTAAATTGGCTATATCTTCTAAACTAAGCGTCTAATCGACAAAAGAGCCTTAATTCGTGACCACTTGATGTCGGGGTCAAAATAGTTGAAATTTCTACTCAGAACTTAAATTGGCTATATCTTCTAAACTAAGCGTCTAATCGACAAAAGAGCCTTAATTCGTGACCACTTGATGTCAGGGTCAAAATAGTT